>OY292396.1:22124156-22443156 GCA_958496205.1 Idaea biselata | reverse complement strand
GGCTTTAGCGCGACTTGAAAACTCTCACACTAAGTGAGCCACACCACTATATGAAAAGAAGAAGAAAGTAAATGAAGTTGAAGCTGCATATAGACTGTTATCTTTGTAATTGTATAACTACGATAAAGCGGGTGGCTATATCGTAGTTAATCTTAAAGTAAATAGGATAACTATTTGTGATTAGTTTTTTATGTCTGTAGACTGTGTGACGATACAAACTTTATATACATAAATCTTAGATAATCGATATCAGGATTTATTGACAGTTATAGCTTGTACCTACTAACAAGTACCTAAG
Organism: Idaea biselata; assembly: GCA_958496205.1. Lineage (NCBI taxonomy): Eukaryota > Metazoa > Arthropoda > Insecta > Lepidoptera > Geometridae > Idaea > Idaea biselata. The sequence goes on along the minus strand of OY292396.1, from coordinate 22,442,858 downwards.
TGTGAGTGTTTCCACTTAACGTTATGTGTTGTACAATAAAATGTATACTCACGTAGATTGGAATGTCTGTGTAAGTTCGTGTTTGAGTTCTCCCTTGTAGTTGATCGTGAAGATCCTTACTATTGGAATCCCCACCGCTTGGTACGCGCAAACATCCTGTACACAGAGAAATGTAATCATTGAAACGCCTTGTTCTGACAAAATGGTGAAAAAATTTGACATTAAAATTCCACAGCTGCTGTTGGTTCAAATTCAAGGTAATTTACCCTTACTTTTTGTTGTCATGACAAATCAACGAAGGTGTATCTAAAACTGCTTGTTTTATATGACACATCACTGAAAAAATTATCTATAAATATTAAATTATATTTCTAATAGTTTTACGTATTGAACAGATTAATAAACATCGGAGATACAATATGTTTAATTGTTTTTGCATAGAGATTGACGTCAAATGTAATATTTCTCACGTTACTCGTCGAGTTCGTCAAGCAAGATATCAGAATGACGTGGGAGTTAAAATTAAATAAATATGAGTGTAATGCAACTAATCTTCACTATTAGACCAGTATTACCGATTTTCCGATCATCTTTCAACCATATTCCAATTGCAATAGAGATCAAATTTTGATTTGTTACAGTCGAATGTTATTTCTAAATATACTCAGCACAAGCACATGCCGGTGACAGATAAGAGATAGAACTCAAGCCGGGTCACACCAAACGCGTGACGTGACGTACAGTCGGAATATCAATTAAGTATACAAGGGACACACATTGACGTGTACGCATACTTCCTTACGAGCTAACACAATTCTGCCGCGGACACCGTGTACAAGTATTACATACACACATAGGTAAACCCTGTCACACGGCCATGTGTTTGGTGTGAACCGACTTTCATATATTTCCATTTTTTTTTGTAGTTATAAACTGAATTAATATGGGAAGTAAATACTACAAATATGTCTCACAGCAGAAATATAACCTGTATATTTCTGCGTCTATGAGCATCTATGTAAAATATAACTTAAAAGATAGCTTTATCATCAGCGTTTACTGGTGAGGCCCATCTTCATCCGGTTTTAACCCGCCACCGTCCGCACAGGTCATCTTCCCATTTAGTCGACTGCCTAAACGCGGTCACAATTAAATTCCAAAACTAGTGGAATCCAACGGTTAAAACATATCCAATACTTACGTTGACTCTGTTCCCGTAGCCCGCGTAGAAGGGATTGGAGCCGTGCGGGAAGAGCGCCTTGATGTCGGCGAGGCACTGGATCTTGAACTCCTCCGGCTTCTTCTCGATGACCTCGCGGTGGAAGGCGCGCAGCAGCGACGTGGGGTTCAGCAGCAGCGGCCCGTCCGGCAGGCACACCTCGCCCTGGCGGATGGAGCGCAGGTACTCGCGCGTCACCTGCGGGCAGGGGGATGCACCTCGTTAGATAGACTCATGTTATCGCCGGCGCCGATCGGTGGTCAACAACGAGCTTACTACAAAGGCAATACAGCCTAAAGGTTGCCCGGAAGAAGTAGCTCTCAGAAATAAGGCCGCCCATTTGTGCAACTTCATTTTTAAGCTTTTTTAGTATTTACTTTTGTATGTGTGTTTGTTGGAACGAAGTTCCTTATCGCGCGTTACGAAAGGGGGCTAGACGGAATAAATTAAGACCAAAAGTTGTAACGGATACACTTTTTTTTTTGCTTGGAACTTTGTTTTATCCAGGTGTCCCTTGACACCTTGGTCCACATCCACATGGTATCCACATGGTGGTCCAATGTTATCAAAGACCGTAGAACCCTAAATATAGACTTAAAGACAACCCAACCCCAGAACTATAATACAGCGGAAAACAATTCAGAATCAATTAAAAGCAAACTCCATAGCTTCTCCTTTTCGTGTAGTGGTGTGGCTAAACTAGTACTAGAGTTTTTAGGTCGCCCTAATGTCTCTCTAACTTGACCTAATGACTGCTATCGTGGAGATAAGGAACCATCTGCCTAACTTGCCTTTCGAAGTACGGAGGAGCTCGAGAAACATAGCTAGCAAAACAATATGTGAGTGTGTACTCACTCTCGCCTGGCCGATAGCTCGCGCCGACAGGTACAACAGCTGGTAGCCGTTGTTCTTGATCTTAGTGAACAGCTGCGCCACGCCGGCCTGCGCCCAGTCCTTGCCCACCAGCGGGAAGATGTGCCCGAGGACATCGGATCTACAGGGATATTGCACTTTATAGACTGTTACTTTAGTAATATTTCTACAATCATGCGGTCCCTTGAAAATCTGTGCTTCAAATCACAAGCGAACAGGTTTAAGTCCGCTATTTTAGACCCCCTCCAAACTTAGCGAGGTAACGTAGCTATGGACCAATAGAATAGTTTTACCATTAACTTAGCTCAACGCTGGTTCGTTGAAGATGGCTTAACGGAGGGAGGCTGGGTTACAGACGGGGTCCGCTGTACCCTTAAGCATCAGCATCTCCCAGGATCAGTTATAGACAGATCGTGTCCCCAAACGCTAGTGGTTCGATTCTCTATAAGGAGAACTGCCTCGTGCCCAAGTGACACTACCTGTTGTCCAGACAGGTACCGGAGCAATAAAGCCGCTTACCACTCGCATCTCAGTGCAGAGCTTACGACAACCTCGCTGAGGCCGATAGAGAAGCCACCTACCACATCTCCAGTGTGGTACGAGCTGTTTTGGCGCACTCACTTCCCGCCATACAGCCGCGTACCAACCCAGCCAACACAGATTAGCTGAATAAATTTTGGGTAAAAGCAATTTTTTTGACTTTAAGCTGGATAAGTATTTGCATAACTTCTGTGTAAGCGCTTATAAAGATGATATTCAAGCAATTTGGGCACAAAATATCTTGCTTCAATTTGGATAACATTTGATTAACAGCCACATAGCAGCTGAATAAATGTACAACACACTGAATATCTTCTGCATAAATTCTGATTTTTCTTTAGTCCAGAAATTATACATATTTTATGCAGATGTTAATTTGTGAGTTCAGATATTCAAATGATATTCAAAATTCCGATCTCAGGAGTAGTCTTACACAGAAATTATGTAAGTAAAAAAAGTATTAATGTATTTTTCATTGTGACGAAATTATTTTGTGTTACTTATACTTCAAAAAATTGTACGTCTTCAAAAGTTTGGTAAGTAAATTGTTTCATACATTTTAAGTAAGTTTGAGGTGAATTATATAAACGCATGGCACTTTACTGTGAATTATCAATATGATTATTGTACATTTTTTGAGCGCCTTATGATAAAGCTACAATTTAAAAGGTAAACAAATGTAAAATATAACTTAATTAAATTATCTTTACTTTTTATCAAATTTCAGTCCCAGTAAATAATGAGAATCAAATTTTGTATATCTGCTAATGTATCCTACTCACTAAACAAAGTGTTTCATAAGATAAATGTGGACGATTTTTATAAAAAGAGGTTATGTCGAACGGTAGTTAATGGCGGACGGCCAATTTGAATAAAAGTGTCTATTTCAGTGATTATTTTGCTTATTTCTGCATAATAGTTCACATACGACTACATATCCAGAAATTATTTGGTTTAAAGTACAATAATTATACATTTCTCAGAGAAAGGTGAAATATCTGGATATAAACATACGATATCTTCAACTAATCAGTTATTTGCTGCTTAAGATACCCACATTTGTAACTGATATTGTTTTAAGCTGAACATAAAGACAATTGTACGCTTATAGCGCTATAAGTTAGGTAAAACAAGGAGTTTATTTTCAATTATGCAGAAGTCAGCTGTGTAAAGAAGAAAAAATCTAAAATATTCAGCATCTGAATAAATTAGTACCATTTCGTACACTATGCAGCTTAAAGAAAATATTTCATCTAATATTCAGCGTTTTGCTGTTTAACTGCTTTGCTTAAATATGTTATACAGGACAATGCAAAAACTTCAGCTACTGTGCAGATAATAGCTGTTTCAATTACTTTTATTTGAATATCGCTTGTTTAGCAGATTCTACTCTTGATTACTATTCAGCTTAAAAAAATACCGCGAACTTTATACAGAATTTAGTAAGCTTACAACATTATTTTAATTTAAGAACTCTCTTATTCAAAATAAAGCCATAACATCAGCTGTAATACAAAAGTAATAAAGCTTGACACTGCTTATTGTGGTATATTTTCGCTACTATCTGGCTTATGTGTTGGCTGGGAAGTGACGTATAAATCCTGGTTGGGACCGGACTTCCCTAGCCTCGAGTCCTACGCTAGGCCAAGGCGCTAGGTAACAAGAGTACATATACTTGGTGATGGTCCCGTCGATGTCCGAGATGACGACCTTGTCGTCGTAGCGCCAGCGGAAGACGTTGCACTTGCAGCGCGTGGTGCCCTGGTACGCGGTCGTCACGCTGAATACCATCTCGTTCATACCGTCGCGGAGGTTTAGTACAAGCAACAAGAGTACATACTTGGTGATGGTCCCGTCGATGTCCGAGATGACGACCTTGTCGTCGTAGCGCCAGCGGAAGACGTTGCACTTGCAGCGCGTGGTGCCCTGGTACGCGGTCGTCACGCTGAATACCATCTCGTTCATACCGTCGCGGAGGTTTAGTACAAGTAACAAGAGTACATACTTGGTGATGGTCCCGTCGATGTCCGAGATGACGACCTTGTCGTCGTAGCGCCAGCGGAAGACGTTGCACTTGCAGCGCGTGGTGCCCTGGTACGCGGTCGTCACGCTGAATACCATCTCGTTCATACCGTCGCGGAGGTTTAGTACAAGCAACAAGAGTACATACTTGGTGATGGTCCCGTCGATGTCCGAGATGACGACCTTGTCGTCGTAGCGCCAGCGGAAGACGTTGCACTTGCAGCGCGTGGTGCCCTGGTACGCGGTCGTCACGCTGAATACCATCTCGTTCATACCGTCGCGGAGGTTTAGTACAAGTAACAAGAGTACATACTTGGTGATGGTCCCGTCGATGTCCGAGATGACGACCTTGTCGTCGTAGCGCCAGCGGAAGACGTTGCACTTGCAGCGCGTGGTGCCCTGGTACGCGGTCGTCACGCTGAATACCATCTCGTTCATACCGTCGCGGAGGTTTAGTACAAGCAACAAGAGTACATACTTGGTGATGGTCCCGTCGATGTCCGAGATGACGACCTTGTCGTCGTAGCGCCAGCGGAAGACGTTGCACTTGCAGCGCGTGGTGCCCTGGTACGCGGTCGTCACGCTGAATACCATCTCGTTCATACCGTCGCGGAGGTTTAGTACAAGTAACAAGAGTACATACTTGGTGATGGTCCCGTCGATGTCCGAGATGACGACCTTGTCGTCGTAGCGCCAGCGGAAGACGTTGCACTTGCAGCGCGTGGTGCCCTGGTACGCGGTCGTCACGCTGAATACCATCTCGTTCATACCGTCGCGGAGGTTTAGTACAAGCAACAAGAGTACATACTTGGTGATGGTCCCGTCGATGTCCGAGATGACGACCTTGTCGTCGTAGCGCCAGCGGAAGACGTTGCACTTGCAGCGCGTGGTGCCCTGGTACGCGGTCGTCACGCTGAATACCATCTCGTTCATACCGTTGCGGAGGTTTAGTACAAGCAACAAGAGTACATACTTGGTGATGGTCCCGTCGATGTCCGAGATGACGACCTTGTCGTCGTAGCGCCAGCGGAAGACGTTGCACTTGCAGCGCGTGGTGCCCTGGTACGCGGTCGTCACGCTGAATACCATCTCGTTCATACCGTCGCGGAGGTTTAGTACAAGCAACAAGAGTACATACTTGGTGATGGTCCCGTCGATGTCCGAGATGACGACCTTGTCGTCGTAGCGCCAGCGGAAGACGTTGCACTTGCAGCGCGTGGTGCCCTGGTACGCGGTCGTCACGCTGAATACCATCTCGTTCATACCGTCGCGGAGGTTTAGTACAAGCAACAAGAGTACATACTTGGTGATGGTCCCGTCGATGTCCGAGATGACGACCTTGTCGTCGTAGCGCCAGCGGAAGACGTTGCACTTGCAGCGCGTGGTGCCCTGGTACGCGGTCGTCACGCTGAATACCATCTCGTTCATACCGTCGCGGAGGTTTAGTACAAGCAACAAGAGTACATACTTGGTGATGGTCCCGTCGATGTCCGAGATGACGACCTTGTCGTCGTAGCGCCAGCGGAAGACGTTGCACTTGCAGCGCGTGGTGCCCTGGTACGCGGTCGTCACGCTGAATACCATCTCGTTCATACCGTCGCGGAGGTTTAGTACAAGCAACAAGAGTACATACTTGGTGATGGTCCCGTCGATGTCCGAGATGACGACCTTGTCGTCGTAGCGCCAGCGGAAGACGTTGCACTTGCAGCGCGTGGTGCCCTGGTACGCGGTCGTCACGCTGAATACCATCTCGTTCATACCGTCGCGGAGGTTTAGGTTTTTCTACAACAAATATAAAAGATTTGTTTAAATTGAATATTTTAATGTGGAAACAATGTGCCGAAATCTACAAAATTCAGTCTCGAAATAATAATTTATATTTTAAAAAGAAATGAGAGATGGAACCGAGAATATCACTCAGATGAGAACATCCTGTCACATCCCGATTTCAACGCCCGACGTTTCGCGGTCTTCTGAAAAGCAAAGCGATTAAAACCGAAAAATATTTCATAATGGCAAAACCGTATAATAATCTAACTTACAATTTGTTCCGAGGAGAGTCTCAACGTTTTCCTAAATGACGAATGTCTTCTCGACGGTCGGCCATTGTCTTGGTCTGAGTCTGAGGAACTGTGTTCGTGATGATCTGCAGAATTATACAATTATTATAAAGGTGGAAGTTTGTAATTGTGTTTGTTGGACCTTCATGAAAAAACCACTGAACCGTTTGCAATGAAACTCGGTATTTCGATAGCTGAAGATTAGGAATAATACAGAGGCCTGATTTATCCGGATATTCCCGCGGGATCGGCACCAACGTGGGTAAAACTATAGAGCGCAGTTTGTTTTAGTTAAAACTATACTGTCTCAGAATCTTAGATCAAAAATCTAAACATAGAACTGTCAAGAACAAAGAAAAAGTAAATAAAGAGCTGTCGCTTTCAAATAAATGTATGAGTTTTTTGTTTATATTTTTGATATAAGATTCTGAAACAGAGTATAGCTAAGTTAGCTATTCGAAGAAACCCGCACTAGACCCTCATTTACCTTGTTCACGGCTAAGTTTGCTCTGTGGCATTGTAGGTTCTTCCACATCGACATTATCTAGTGTTTCCGTTTCCTCTTCAGCTTCCTCTCCTCTATTCTCCTCTCTCTCCGGCGCGTCCGTCACATGAAACTCTATCGCTTTCGGTTCAGTCGCGTCAGGATCGATGGCGATGGCTACGTCATCGGCGGGTAGAATAGCCTCTTGACTTGTTTCGCTTTTTGGTGATGTTTCAGTTCTGTGAAGGTTAATTGTATTTTTATTGAAACAAAATTTATTTCTATATACCTAACTATTCTTTATAATAAAGTCGTGTTAGTTGCAATAATTATAACTTAAGTATGTCTGAACCGCTTTGGTTGAAAATTGGTGGGCAGATAGCTGAGAACCAGGAGTCGGACATAGGATATTTTTATTTTATTTGTTGTCTCTAATGCGAAACAAAGTTCGCTAGGTTAGCTAGTTTAAAATAAAAAATATATTCTACTACCCTTGTCCGGCGGTTTTACCCGCGTAAGATCTGATTCCGCGGGAACTTCGCAAACTTTCTTACCGGATGCCAACACACTCTCCAAATTTCAGATTAGCTTGCAAGTTTTTTATTTAAAATTTGGAGAGCTGAATAAGCTGTGCTCCATCAGTCCATCAGGACAAAGTATTTTAAAAATATGGGCCTAAGCCAGTACAGGTTGACAGCCCCGCAGGTTATACGAAGTAGTCTGACTAGATGGACTCAAAACTATGTATGTAGCTACATGAAAGGAACAGAAAGAAGATACCTCGCCGATGAGTAGAAAACATAAGCTTAAATAATTAAGTATCGTAGTTAAGTTAACCTTTTTGTAGCTTCAGCGTTCGACCGTCTCCAGCTCCACCAGGAGTACCCGCGCGGCTTGGTCACGCCCGCCGCGCCCTCGGACACGCGCGACGGCGGCCCGGAGCTCTCCTTGTCCGACCCCTTCTCTAACTCTTCTAGTACTCGCTGTTGAGATATAAAACGAGCTGTTAGCTTAGCTTGAAGTACCTACAACGAAATTGGTCGCAGATGGTCATTTTAAAGAGCTTGTTAACTAATTTTTTGTAAGGTATGTATATCAGTCCATATTGGAAGGTAGTACAGTACGTACGTTGGGCAGCGGGCGGCGGTAGGCCAGCAGCGAGAGCAGCAGCGGCCCGGCGCTGCGCCAGGGCAGCGCGCGGTCCCCTAGCTGCACGACCAGCCGGCCGGACGCGGCGAGACTACAGTATACAGTACGTACGTTGGGCAGCGGGCGGCGGTAGGCCAGCAGCGAGAGCAGCAGCGGCCCGGCGCTGCGCCAGGGCAGCGCGCGGTCCCCTAGCTGCACGACCAGCCGGCCGGACGCGGCGAGACTACAGTATACAGTACGTACGTTGGGCAGCGGGCGGCGGTAGGCCAGCAGCGAGAGCAGCAGCGGCCCGGCGCTGCGCCAGGGCAGCGCGCGGTCCCCTAGCTGCACGACCAGCCGGCCGGACGCGGCGAGACTACAGTATACAGTACGTACGTTGGGCAGCGGGCGGCGGTAGGCCAGCAGCGAGAGCAGCAGCGGCCCGGCGCTGCGCCAGGGCAGCGCGCGGTCCCCTAGCTGCACGACCAGCCGGCCGGACGCGGCGAGAGCTCCGCCGTGCTCGCAGAACTCCTCGAACGACAATGCGCGGGACACCGCGCCGCCTTCCTCGCGCGCGAATACTCCCACTTGACCCCTGAGGGACGCGCAATAACTTCATTTTAATACAACCACAAGAAACAATAAAAAACTCATGGGGGGTCTTATCATTTACATTTCAGAAAGAGGATCTAATCAGCTTCTATGTAAAACTTGGTACAATAGAGTGTTATCTAATCTTATCTTCTTCGTGCCGATGGCATTGAATAAATTAATTAGATAGGGTTCAATACGCCTGCTCCGTTATGCCATAAGGTCTTTCGGCATTGACATTAGCTTACATCAGGGCAGATAACAAACAGCCATAAGGGCTGGAGTTGAGTATATAGTAGTAAAGCAAGGCCCTCCTTAGTGGCTTGTGCGGATATTCTAGTGAGGAGCGAGACGGGCGGGAGCTAATAAACTAACTATTACTTTTGACGAGTTTACTCGACTGAGCCATCGCAAGGTGATAGTGCTATCATAAGTATGATAGTAAAGGAAACTACAGCAACGTTTAGGCGTGGTCATTACTTGGATTGGTGACCAATAATTTGTGTGGTAAAACATTATTTTCTTGAGCTTCTCCATGCAGCCGTTAGGTCAAGTTAGAAGCCTTAGGGTGACCTGAAAACTCCAGGCTCACCACACCACTATACGAAAAGAAGAAGATAGGAGACTGACTTGGCCAGTAGTTTGTCATCATCGTCGGAGTCGAGATGGATGGGCTCGAGGTCCGCGGGCGACTGCGGCAGCGAGGGCCCGTTGCCGGACTCGTACTCCTCCTCCGTGGGGCCCGCGCTCTGCTGCGCGTGCGCGTGTTCCGCGCTTACACCACCTGTAACATCGTCTACTGTAAACGTGGGATGCTGCCGTGGGTCATCTATACTAATATTATAAAGAGGTAACGTTGGTAACATGTATGTATGTATGTATATTGGGGGTAATCTCCGAAACTACTGGACCGATTTCAAAAATTCTTTCACCATTAGAAAGCTACATTCACCCTGAGTAACATAGGCTACTTTTATAGACCCCGATATTCCCACGGGATCGGGACTTACGCGGGTGAACCGCGGGAATCTGCTAGTCTATCATATGGTACAACTACATCCAGTGCACGTGCGACTAGCATATGTGCCATACTTCCCGACCGTAGTTATTTATGTTAAAATACACGAGAGGCAGCCAATAACAGACATAGGTGCGGGCAAACATCTTACATTTACATGCGACTTCTATGAAAAATTGATTTCTGAGCATCCCCCATTTTTTTCAAGGTATTCCCGGCACCTGTACCTACTGTTTAAAAACTGAAAATAATATTTGTCGGTTTTGTACGTTTCGAAGTCTTTTGTGTGCAAGCAAACACGCTGAGGACAACTAGTAAGAAATAAATTCCGCCTCGCTTTCAGCAAATAAAGTGGATACGCACAAAAAAGAATACGTTGAAATAACATCATCACTCGACGAAGAAATAACATTTGAAAAGGTTACGGTTAACAAAAACGTGTTTACGAGTTCTCGTGTTCGCGCAAAAACTCGTCATCGCGCACTCACGTTCTCTATCGTCACGCAAAAAATATTAGCAAGAAACGTTTCGCGTGGCCAACTACATTTCTTTAAGGTGAATGTTATACGGATGTCCGCCAAAATCTATATTTAATACGTTTTTTACTTGTTTCAGATAAAAATCGAGCTGATATCAAGTTAAAACCGCCTTAACAAAGTTGTTTGTAATTTGACCGCTGAGTCGATGCGTTAAAAGCTTTAGCTATTCAGTTTAGGTTGCCTGGAAGAAATCGCTTTCCGACATGATTTAGGAAACCTTTAAATAAAAACCTTTGATTCGGCTTTGAAGCTATATTAAATTCAAATTTAATAATACGTCATTTTTAAGAAAAAAACCGTTAACTAAGACCTTGACGTATCATCTAGAGTGGAATGATCGCAATAAAAAATTTAAAGCATTGTAATACCATTTTAGAGTGTAGGTTCTTAAATTCAAGAGTTGTTAGAATATGTTAATGAGAATTTTAATTCTATTAAATGTATGCGCAACGTTGATACGAGAAAGTACTACTGCCATTACAAAAACTAACAAGTGCTTAGTTATACACATTAGCAGCTCAGTCCCGCGGTTTCACCCGTGTAAATCCTGATCCCGTAGGTATTTCGAAAAACCCTTTCTTATCTGATGCCTACACCATATATATAAGACACTCTCCCAGTGTCCCCCCACTATTTCTTTATTCGCGGCGAGGCTTGAATTCGCGTCTTTGGGTTAGTACCACAGCGTCTATACCTACTAGACCACACGAGTTCGCCCTAGGAGGGCTCGAGCGATGAACACATATGCTTCCTCTGTCTCTGTTTCCAATTTAGGCTCGTAACGTTTGAACGCCATCTATTCACACTACCGGAAACCGCTTTGGAGTGATTTTACCTGCGAAACGAAGGCGACGATACTCCTGTAACTTGTCCCTGGTGCATACCTGTACGGTAGCTACATCCCGCCGAGGTAGACGCCGGCGTGGCGCGAGGCTGGCGCGTCGCGCGACGACATGACCGGAACATGCCGGACGTAACTTGTCTCTGGTACATACCTGTACGGTAGCTAGCGTGGTGCTTGGGGAAGTAGAGGTCCGGGTCGACCTGCCCCTGCGCCAGCTCGTCGAGGTAGACGCCGGCGTGGCGCGAGGCTGGCGCGTCGCGCGACGACATGAACCGGAACATGCCGGACAGCACGCCGCGCCGCGTGCCGTGCGCGCTCAGCGGGTCCTCGTCGGAGCTCAGCGGCTCCGTGGGGGAGGCCGGCGGGAGCGGCGTCGATGGGGAGCCTGGCGACTGGATACACCGAGCTTTTAGCTATTTAATGTTATGGCTACATAGAGTCGCGAAGATTCGTGTTGCGTTGTCGCGATAAACTTCGTGTCCGATCTACGACGAAGTGCTTGAATCTAAAACACCGCAATAGGATGAATTCTTTGGCGCGACAACGCGAATCTTCACGGTAAATGATTTCTTACCTATACAAACCACAAAGAACACACTCTCCAAATTTCATGTCTCTTGAACCAGCGGTTTGGGCTTTGCATTGATAATAGAATTTTATATGTAGGTAAAGAATCACGTAACAAAACTTAAAAAGCTAGCCCCAAGTCTACTTTTGGCAGCATTATCACGCTGAATGACTAAACTGATTCTTGGCGCCAAATATATTTCAGCATTTTAATCACGTGATTTCTCCACCAGCTACATACCTACTTAGATATTTTTTTTGTTATATAGTTATAGATGGGATTTTTTAGAAATGGACTTATGCGCGGAAGAAATCGCGGGTCACAGCTGTAGACGTTTTTTGTTCTTTATTATGAGTTGAATCTAAACCCAAGTATATTAGGACGTTTTTAATTGTTAAGTACTGTTGCAAGCGCCAATACGCTATATTATGAATAAACATGGTAAATATTAAATTCAAAATGTACGACGACGTGACGATAACTAACACCCCACACACCTGCAACCGATAACAGCTGAAGTTTTTCATGCTATTGTCTCATAACTGGTCAATAAACTGTTATCGGGTTATAATCTATTAAATTACAATAATTATCGTATTAAACCGTAGAGTAGTTACTTACTTCTAAAGGTGACGCGGGCGACTCGGCCGAAGGTAGCGACTCGGCCCCCCGCACCGGCGGCTCGGGCAACTCGCCCCATCGCCACGACTGGGACGACTTGTCGCCGACACTGGTCCGGGCGAGTTCCACTTCCGTGTCAGACTGTACCGGTGTGCCACCGCGGGAACCTCTGGATAAGAGAACATAGGACGGTTTAACTTAGTGCGGATTCTGTTAGAAAGCCGGTCTACTAACGCAACTGCGCAACAGAACTGCGTACTTGGAAGATTATAACTAAGTGCGGGTGCGCAGTGCCTTCGCGCAGGTGCGGTAATCCACCAGCTTTCAGCACCCGCTATCTACCTTAGGCTGCGTTTGAACTATAAATGTACGAGGATGTGTAACTATGGAAGCGTTTGGTAGAACCAACAGAGTAGCTTCATTAAGCCTCGCTTAGCGCAGCTCTAATGGATATGAGCGAGGTTTTTTTTTACACGGAATAGGCTAGTATTTGACCTCATCTTACCTGATGGGAAGCGACGATAAGGTCGACGGTATAACATGCTTGCCTAGAAGAAACCTATTCAATCTAGACTTGAAGACTCCAAGGTTGTAGTTAAGGGGGGATATCGACGCAGGCAGTGAGTTCCATTTCGAACCAGTGCGTACGAGAAAGATAGATGCGTGGCGCGCGCGTACGCGAAAAGGGAACGCGCTCCCTAAATGGCAGACGATTTGGGAGTCTAGGTAAATGGAGCTAATCTTTTTTTAGCAAACGTATACCTAGCTACACATCCTCGCTCATCTCTGTTCGAAATTCAGCCTAAAGCTCGTGTCACTTGCAGAATACAAATTGCATAATTTCCTATGAATAGCTATTGTTAGGTTTTATTAGTGACGCCAATAAAATATAGACAAGGTGTCGTGGCTGCACATAATATAGGTTCTTGAATCCAATTATATGCAGACACGGCACAGCACATAATATTAAGTTTTACGCAACGGCACACTATACTTTTACTTCGACTGTAGACATACCGGATAGAGATACCTTCTACGCATGTTATAAGCAAGGCTCTTATTAAATACTTATACCATTATTCACAAATCCACTTTTAATAAGTTTTCATTAGTAATAAATTATAATATGTATATCCCTGCTATTATAAATGGCAGGTGTGGCAATACATATTATAACTTGTTAAAAATTATGAATAGGAGAGTTAAAGTTTTCTAAAATATCAACATACAGTAAACTAATGCTCAAAATACACGACGACACTTACACTTTACCTAAAACACACCACACATACAGCACACATGCACGAATTTCTTTATGTGTTCTGTAAGTGTGGTCTGTCTTATGTAAAGTGTCAGTGTCGTCGTGTATTTGATGCCTAACAACTAATAAGTACCTAAATACCATAAATGCATAGCTACATAATTAGATATCAAAGACCAAATCGTTGTCAACTCAAGGTAACACAACCAATATGGATTACAAAACGTTGAACTTGTAATTTCAACCTTGATTTAAAAGAACTATCAATCGATTACAGTTGGAAATATGTAACGAACATAGCTGGGTAGCGAGTTTTATGTTCTTCTCGGTTTATTTGTTTACTTTTAAGTTGTTGATTTTCCTTCCATTCCAGACGTCTCTGCCTAAGATCCAGTTTGGTTAAGGAATAAACTCAGAGAAATAAATTACAGACTACAGTATAACAATAACTCGATGTCTCCGGCTTTAATTGAGTCTAGATGTTTTAAAACATTTGCTGGACTAAATTACGATACAACTGTGTCTATAAAGTTAACGAAAGTAGTCTTTATAAACAAGTTGAATTTCTGAAATTTTTAGAATTTAAATGTACAAAAATGAAGGTCAAAATATTCCACGAAATTTACGCAGTGTTTTTCATGTGTGATTGTTATTTGTACTAAATGAAGGTGACTAAATATTTCTAAACATTTATAGATCATCGTAAAATTTCGTATTTAGCATGAAGAATTTATTAGGTCAAGGAGAAGGCCATCGTTAGATTCCTATGAAAAACAGCATTTAGCAAATAATAATATATTATCCGTGGACATGATTTTTTCTTCGATTATCGAGCTCTGTACTTTACCTGATATTTTTTAAATTAAAGTAATTAACAACCGTGCAATAATAAAAAACTGTTAGTTTTCCTGTTAATTTGTCTAGGTTAGGTACGTGTATGCATTTACGTGCTAGGTAGGTATAGAAATAATTAAGCGAATGCAGGCCAATAACAAGAGATTTCGCCGTTCTGTTTGCTGGACAATAAAAACAATTTACTGTGGTATCAACGAACTCATAATTGGGACAGGATATATCCTGTAGGTATAGATACATTTTATGAGTCATATTAATTTGTGTTTCGTAAAATAGGTTTTATAACACATTTGCTCGTAAAGGGCCTCTTATTTCACCAATTTCAATATCGTAATGTATGTCATTACGTACTTGTGCGTAATCGTAAAGTAAAACGCACGAGTTTCTTTCTAATAAGGTAACACGTACGGTTTATCATGCTCCGTCTAAAACCAACGGTACTTTTTTAAATCTTAAGAAAAAAAAAGCAAAGAAAGCAAATCAAAAAGTTTTTATGTCAGAAAAGTGGTCAATATTTTATGAATAAAATTAACTTTGGGAGATAAAATATAAAAAATAAACATTTAATTCTTTAATTTAATTCATTTTGACAGTAAATTACATCTGTAACAGAAACAAAAAAATATTAATTTACTTTATTAGTAATACTGGCTGTTTTTGTACCGTTGCCTTAAAAAAAAAAAGCACTGATGCCCGCGCATCGCTAATTTGTTCGTTTAAGAAAGTCCGAGTTTTATTTATTTCCTCGCAAATGTGTTATAAAACGTCGTATGACATACGTGCGCTTTGATAATTACAGCCTCTGCTTTCTTGTAGCCCTCGCCTACGGCTCGGGCTAGCAATATCGCCTCGGCTGTAATTTTCAACTTACCGCACTTATATCATAATGTACTATTACCAGATTGATAGCAGCGGATATTTGACAGAGGGCGGTGGGATCTAAATCTTAGAATACTCAGATTTTCTTTGATTATTTGGAGAACTTTGCCCCTTTACTTAAAAACGATGACAAAGTTTATGTAACGTTTAACGTGTAACTTTCTGTGACCAAGTTCCAAAGTTTACAGACAGTGAAAAACGTTACTAAGTATACTTCTTAGAACAGAAAACTAAATAGTCGGAGGTTTTTTAAAGAACAAAGAATGAAGTTCTAATTGTATAACATGTCTGCTTTAATCATCATTTCGACCAATAATACGTTTATTCGTTCGTGTTTTAAAATATCTTATCTCATTATGATTCATTCAAACTAGGGCTCTAGGTAGCTGCAAGATTATTAGATAACCGAGCATAAATTTTAATAAAAAGGCTTTGTTCTTTGTAAAATATACAGAAAAATACAGTTATAATAAAGTAACGGATGCGCTAATAATTATACAATTAAAGGTGTTTACCCCATTTTGTTACAGCATGTACTAAGTATAACATAACATAGTGCTGATTATAAACGAGAATGGCTTTTAAATGTCACCGAACGGTTTCGCCTCAGAATAGAATAGTGTATTTCATCAATATTGGTCAAATAGCTCGAGATACGGCTGACCTTTTGATGGTACGTGTTGCCATTTACAACACGAGGTGAGAAGGTCTTATTTTATGACTTGTTTATCTGAACTCCATGAAATGTTTTGAATTTATCGAGCCTAAAAGGAATTAATTAAAAAGATTTGCACTTTTAGCACATTTTTATAGAGAGTTTGGTTTGAAGGTTAAGTAGGTATTTGCTTAGCAAAGCAGTGAACAACAATTTACTAGAAAGAAAAAAGTGTGAAAATAGGAAAGTCCCACAAGATTACCGACTTTGCCACTTTACTATATCTAGTAAAAAATGCTTCTACGTAAGGTTTGTTTGCTTTGATTTTGATCGATTTATTTTTTTAAACACCGCTTGAAAATCTTTGGAATTAATCAATTAATATAGAAGCATTTAAATGAATCAAATAGCGTACAGTTTTCTAACGAATATCAGTGTTGTGAACTCTACAAGCGAGGCGTGATTTGCAATAATTACAGTTGATATATTATTCATTAATTTGTTTGGTAATTACGCGTTTCTGGAGGCGGCATGCACTTCGAACGCTGTGTCCGACAACGCCAAGGGTATTCGATTTTCGCCGTTTAACTTCAGATTGGACATCTCTTCGCTGTAAGGGGATTAAACACACCATGCTCAAACTTTCTTGCTATAGTAGGGATTTAACGGTGAACCATGTAACCGAAAATGCTTTCGCTGGTAAGATAGGATAGGAACTGTCGTAGGAGAGATATGGGGTAGCGAGAGTAAGGTGCCAGGAATTGTCTTCTAGTTTGGTAGTTCTTGTGGATGTCGCTAACATTTAAGTTATTTGTTCAAAACTGATAAGTTTTTCTTCTAAGAATCTTATAAGTTTTTTACAGATGAATAAATTGATAATGAAATGAAATTAATACTAAAAGGTTCCGGAATAATGTTTTGTTTATTTTTTCTATTAGGTGCATTACGTTATTTTATGTATATTTAAAAATATAATGTTCTTCTTCTTCTTAATTTGATTATTTTAACATTTTGAGGGTCAGAAATTAGCTACATCCACCGCGCTATTGCAAACTTATTAATTGAGCGAGTTTAAAATAGATTTGCGGTATTTCATTATTTTGTGTTAAGTGTAGGTACTACGCGCCCTACGGATTTTCGAGAAGTATTTTTAGTTACATGGTTCATCTAAAGGTGAGGGAATACGAAATGTTATGGTTAGTAAAGAAAATCAAATACTAAACTTAGCAACTCACCTGAGAGCAGCAGCTGCGACTGTAACTTCAGTATCGCTGAAGAAGTGGATATCTGTGGGTGCGGGTTGCAAGGCGCGTTGTTCCGACCCGGCGCGATCTGACTGACTTGACACGGAGCTCGTGGAAGACTTTCTCTGATGCTTCTTCTTCGAGCTCACTTTCCTCGTCTTCTTCTTTTTTTTCCCGTTCTGTTTGGACTCGTCCGTGTTGGGAAGCGCGGTCTCGATAGGTCGGAAGTCATTGTGTGCGCTGATCTTCTGCACTGCTTGGTTGGCTTCGCTTTCCGCCTCGCCGAGTTGGGTGGCGGCGAATGTTTTGGGCGCGCGTCCGTCCCAATCGGTGCCGCCTTCGTCGAGACCGTCCATTTCGAACAACGCGTCGTTGTCGTTCGCATTGCTTTCCGGTTTAGCGATCGTCTTCTTGATTTTAGTCAGGTCTGGTTTTTGCATGGTCTGTCCGTCGGCTGTGTATCTAGAACGGAAGTTTAGTCATGAAATTATCGGTCCGTTAATTTACCGTATTTCTTCCATACCTACCTACAGTGTTTGCTGTTATTAGCATTAACATATTTGCTTGGGGGTTTAGCATTCTGTGACGTGGTTTAAATGCGTTGTATTCCTTTCAAATAGACCGTAATACCTACATGCAAATGTAAATCGTTGCGATTATACTATCACTTTCTTTGTTGAGATCGGAAATCAAGCATATTTGCTACCATTGTTAGCGTTAACAATACCGATTCCGATAAATTAGGCACTGGAGTATAAAATAAATAAAACCTTCAGAAAAAATATTGTTTTCAGATAACAGAAAAGTAGTGTTTTCTAGGTAAGTATAACATTTATCCGCGTCTTTTGATGAATCCAGAATAGGTATACTTATGTTGAAATTCGAAAGTACAAACATATAACACTTGGTGTAATAGTGTAAATGTTTATAAATTGAACAAAATTAGTAAGAGATTTTTTCCTGTTTTCACGATTAAAAATTAATTTTCCGGTTTTAATTGCGTTGCTTTTATTATATTAAGCATTTTTCAACGCCCTACATTTCGAGGTCTTTCTAGACTAGGGCCGACTTAGATGTTATTTCTCATTCTAATTGTTCTAAAGAGTAACGCGATTAAAACCGGAAAAATGAGTTTAATTTCAATTACCTACCTAGTATGTTCTTGAATATTAAGCACCTACTTAAAATGTATCATTTACCTTCTTTTCGTATAGTCTGATGCTTGTCCATGATCCGGTTCCACAGCAGAGAGCGAGTTGCGGCGCCTCGGCTCGTAAAGCTCCTCAAACCTCGATGCCGGGATGGGTGAGGTAGCTAAATGAGCTGAACATTCCTCCTCATCCTCCCCTATTTCCTCGACGAAGAATGCTTCCCCCGATTCTCCGAGCTTCATATGAATTTGTAACGGTTCGCCATTTAGCTCAAGGTCCACCTTAAATAATATAATAATTTAGTCGGGTTAAGTTCCGCCTGTATCCGAGGTAAGGGGCGCATTCGAGAAGTGATATGTATGTATAGGGAGGTATCTATGGTAAGTGATGAAATTGTCTTATATGTAGCACGCTCATCTAGAAGAAGTGGCACAAAACCAGGCCCAACTTCCATATTTTCAGCATTTTCAAACGCCCGAAACGTTTCGAGAACTTTACATTTCATGACTTTACGTGCCTCCTTTTTCACGGTTAGACTGAGGTGTAATTTGTCATATACTCTAATAATGACTAATGAATGTTTCTATTGTGAGCGACATCGAAAGGCTAACTAAATTGTATTCAATTCATATTTTAATGGCCAGCAATAAGTAGTTAAAAAGTGATTGACAAGTAAACGATTGATTATAATAACGATAACAGATTAAATATAAAAGTCATTGATGTAAAAGTTTAGTTATTTAGAATAAAAGCAATCAACGTCACTATTGTGGGCAAGGGGCATATCAAGTGAGCATACTTGAATACACGCCTTCGAAAATATGAGGCCTTGAATATTTCACCATAGAATACGTAATGAGCTAAACGAGATGGTAAAATTCATCACTTTGGTTCAATGGGCACGAATATATTGAGATATTACGTAATTTAATAAACAAGTAATTGGTTCTTTCTGAAGGCCAGTTTGACATGCATGACACAATAGTGCCTGTTTTTTAAGTCTATCTATCACAAAATTATTGTGCCAGGCTCTAACTCTAAAACAACAGTCAAATAAAAAAATTAAAACATGGCACACGACTATTGCTATTATTGATATTCTTTAGATATGTATTTCTTTAATTATAGAGTTTTACCTAAGTATAACAGGTGGCCGGATGAAGAGAAAAATGAGCCAAATTTTCTTAAATTTTCTTGGGTGTAATAATGTGTCCGTCTTTGGCATTATTCCAATTTTCACCGACATCGACAGAGTGATTCAATCGCAGAAACCCGTCTTATTTTGGCAATGTACTCTATTTGCTATATTATATTGTATTATTTTATCTGCTACTCAAGATAACAATTTCGTGAATTACATAGGTACCTACTTCAATTATTTGTTGTAAAGACGTAAGCATGCTTACGCACGCGCGATCTTATCAGGCATCTTTTCGCGTAACGTTACGATAGATACTCATAATTGGTAGGTACATGTAGGCAGAGAAAGAAACTCTACAATCATTGTTAAATAAATAACTTTTCTACAACATAACCACTGGACCTATATCCTATTTATAGATGAACACGAACGGATGATAAACAGTTCTTCGATCATTGTAGTCTAGTTAAAACTATCTACGTCTATTACGTTAGTTAACTCTCCCGCGCGGAGTAAAATGTCCAAGCAACGTGCTATGTGGTGGGTAGGTACATTCCACGTTATTATTAAACACTTTCATCCTCCCAACGAGGTTTGATTCGCCAATGTCTGGGATTTGCGAGGAATCTTCTGACGTACCTATGCGGAACGCGATTCACGCGACTATTCGCAAAAATACTGTATCACGTTGTGTTAGTAAGTAGGTACCTACTATTCTATATTGTGTCATTAATTTTTTTCGACTAACTTTTTCTTTTCGTATAGTGATGTGGATCACCTAGTGTTGATAGTTTTCAGGTCGCCTTGTGAGACCTCTAACTTGACCTTAAGACTGCTTTCGGAGGTGACAACTTTAGCTATAACAAAAAAAATACTGCAATATCGATGGCCCTTATACAGAGAGGCCAATAGGCCCTAAATGCAATGTTCTGAAAGTCGAAGCTAAAACTAAAACAGAACGAGTTTCTATAATCTTGATATTGTAAAAATATTATTAACTAATTGGAATCCAGTTTAGTACGAATAAATTAACGTAAATAATATCACGGTACCTACATAGTAACTGCATGTTAACAATCGGAAAGCTAACAAATCGAATTAGGTACCTACATCGAATGTGCGAATTAGATAAAAAAAGACATGTTAATTTTGCGACAAGCGTTGATAAGAAACATACGTTAGGTGACCAAACATTTCACAGCAAAAATAAAAAATGGCATTAATGGATATGGCAAATGGATATTCGCAAATTCCACGGTCGGCTGTCGCTATTGAGAAGTCACCGGTTACCAGCCAAGGCCAAAGGAAATATTTTAACAACAGTATAATAAATTCGGCCAACTATTTTGAGAAAGCGTGATTCAGATTATTATGGTTTGCTGAACATGAAGATTTATGATCATTATGACGACCGTGACGCGACGAGTAGAACGCAGACTTAAGCTCCGTAAATGGTAGGTTTACGGAGCCTAGGTCGGCATAATTACTTAGAAGACAGGGTTTTTTAGATGTCATGGTTGACGAATGTAGTTACTTTAAAAAGTTGAATAAATGGTAGGTACACCACATTTGACTCACGTGCGTAGAATTTTATAGAAAACAAATAAATATTTTGACATGGAAGAAAGCATATTTTCAATTATTGTAAAATAATTTATGATTATGACTGAACATACAGGGGAATATAAAGTTGACCGCAAACCTAATGTGGACTAGAGATCACAGAATCGCAATTCATTTCAATGAATTGCTATTCTGTCTAAAACCCAGAACGTTTCCTCAGAGCAAATTGTGAAACTGACATCCAGACAAGACTAGTAGTAGTTCTGCGAACAGTAGACATTGCGATCACAAACTTTATTGCTACGATCTAAGTATTTTAACGACTACCAGCCCAATTGTTACCACTTGAAAAGTTTGCGATGAAAAGGTAGTCCCAGATGCGTTATCGATCTGTACCTTGTATTTATAGGCCTCATAATCTATTGGTTGAAATCTAAAAGTGAGCAATAACCTTGGTTTTTTATTTCCATTTATCACACCGATGATAGCCTTCCGAATTTTATAAAACTGATATGCAACTACTATTTACAACTATCAAGTTTCATCACGATCGTTTGAGAAATACACGACCTGTGGAGGAGAAGGAACAAACAAACATACATGCTGACTGGCACTACATACATACTGACTGACAGACAAGCGGATCCCGGGCTCTCGAGAGGGATGCAACCGGGATCATCGCTCGGATGATGATGATGAGACAAAAGCCAATTTTACCAGGCTTGAAGCAGAGTCGCTTCGCTCGCTCGGTCAATTAGATAACCATCTTTCGAGATAAATGTGAAAGTGTGTTATGTTAGGATGCTTTATATCTCCTGCCTAACGACAGTAACAAATTCTGTCGCAAACTTAATTAACTTGGTATAGTGCGAAATTATAACCTAATAATCTAGTAGATTTGGAATAATTTGAATATTATATCAGTGTTCTGCTTTGTAATATTTGCTATTTGCATTTGTATGTGGAGTATATATTCTATTACCTTATAATTCAATTATAATGGAGAAGAAAACATACCACTTTGAACCTGGAACGCAGTACTCCAAGTTTCCCGAACCTCACGTGGAACGGCGAGCAGGTGAAGCTTCCATCAGGTTGTTCAACTACCACCACGTCTATGGCACCAGTCAACGTAGCACCATTGATCTCATTGTAGAACTCTCGGAAATTGGCAATGAACTTGCCTATATAGTTCATAGAATACATTTTGACTACTTATTTGTAACACTTCTTCAATATACACTATAATTGTCTTTCACTGTTTATTGTCAATTTTAACTTTCTTCGCAAATCACGTAACCTTCAGTAGATTACCCCATCTTGAACCTGGGGTCTACGAAGCGATGATCAAACACTTGCCTGTAACAAAAATAACACCATTACACACAATATTCATAAGCTATTTCCACTTTGAGTATTTAAAGAATTGAGGCATTGTTCGGAGATTAACATAAAATGTTTCCGAGACTTCTTCGCGTTTGGAATTAATTTGCAATTTCAAATTGCGGAAAGATTACAGATAGCGAGGTCTAAAGTTCTGTTGGTGGGGGAAATTACTGCCCTACCCAGACGGTAAATATCCGCTAGGTATATAAATAGCTCAATATGCATGTAGCTCAGACACACTGCAACACATTGTCGTTCAAACGAGGATATCGATCTGTAAAGTCATACATTATTTATGTCCGCGATATAAAGTGAGCGCTATTTCCGTCGCACTGTATTTTACGTTAAAATTAATTATTTCAGCAATAATCAATTAATCTTATAACAATGAATGAAATAAAAACAACTCAAAGTATTCTATAATCCTTACGATAGTAGATTTTATCGATGATGATCTAAATTTTATCTAAATCTCCTCTAAACAGGTAGATAAGAATAACATACCTAAAATACCAAAAAAGTGCAGTCTTATAAATAGATCAGAACACTGTGTAGAATGTAGATAACACTTAAATTATAGGTGAATGCACTGCAAGTGCCCTACACATTGACTAGGCACGACTGCACTCGAAGGATATTGCTACACATTCCAATAGCCGAAGATTTAACAAGATACAATATTAGCAATACTGATTCGTATGCTTACATTACAATTACAGTGTAATTCGTTTAGTATGACTTTCGTGTAGTTTACAAATACATAATTATAGCAATCATTGAGGCCAAACGGCAGACAACTACTTCATGATAAAAATATCTATTTGTATCACGTTATTTTCTGGACTAAGATAAAGTAAAAGTGGCTATAACACATACCGAGACAGATAGCGAGCAACGGCACGAAAATATTTAAGTAGGATTTGGTCTAGATAGGTATGAAAGAGACATGTGATCGGAGCGTGATGTGTTGTGTTGCCGTCCGGTTGGACTAAGGACTCTGCCCCCGACAATTACGTTACAATGACTAATTTTGCGAGAATAGCGATAATCTTCTATCACCACGATCTATTCACCTACCTATTTTATGGTTACATGCACCTATATGTTTGGCAAGAGATTCCCTGTAGGTAGGTCCCCGGTAGGTGAATGTTCAAGATCATGGACGGTTGACTATACAAACAAGAATGGCTCAACATAATGGATGACACGAAAATTATGCACGTGTGCACGCGTCACATGAGTAATTACAATATTCATCTCATACATACAAAAAATAAAAAGTCAATTGAATTTTACATAATCAAACCGAGACGTAGTTTAACTCATTCATTAGGCAAAATTAATTTTAAATTTATAAGATGCTAAAAACAAAGTACTTGCGATAGTAGACGAACAGTGGCAGGAGTCCAAGGAAACCTGAGTGACAATGGCAATCAACCAAAATATTTATTTTAATATCAAGGACTGCGCAAGTTCAACGTTTTCTGTCTAGCTAGGTCGCATTACACTCGGGAGTCACGGCTGCTACAAGCACATTGGCTTTAAGTCGTAACCATTAGTTAGTGCAATAGCTATGTCAAAAAATTTGTAAGTACAGCGGGCAACAAGGTGCTGGCCCAAAACATGCAAAAACCAAAGAAGAATTACGTCTTTCATATTATGTCGTCGCTAAGAAATCGCCGATACTTGATTGCGTTCAGCTTGGTCAGCAGAATCAGGAATGACCGATTAGTAAAATTATAGCTTGCAGGAAAACATGTTAGATGGGTCTATCTATATCTATACTAATATTGTAAAAAGGAAAGATTTGTATTTGTGTGTGTGTGTTTCTGTATGTTTGTTATGAATAAACTTAAAAACTACTGGACTGATTTGAAAAATTCTTTCACCATTAGAAAGCTACATTCACCCTGAGTAACTTTTGATCCCGATATTTCCCCGGGATCGGAACTTACGAGGGTGAAACCGCGGGACGCAGCTATATTTTATAATTTAATGTTTGTTAGTTATTAGTTATATCACTTCCTTCCTACTTGCCCTTAGATTTACAAGGAAGTGCGCCCTGACATGTTAGTAATACTCTTAAGTGAAGGTTTACATGTTTTATCTAATGACTAGCAAAGTCCCGCGGTTTCACACGCGTAAGACCCGTTCCCGTGGTAGTTTTCATAATCCCTTTCTTTTCGGATGCCTACATCATATAGATCACACTCTCCAAATTTTAGATTCCTACTATCACTATCAGCGGTTTATGCTGTGCGTTGATAAGTCAGTCAGGAAAAAGCATTTTGTAGACATAGAAGATAATAAAAAGCTTATTTGTACCATGTTGTTAGTGCGCTTCGGCGCTCTTATAATAATAATAACTAAGGTGTGTCACCATCTTAACGGATTTCCCTTCCAAGTATTAATCTATCGATAAATTACAATAACAGTTCTAATAAGATTATCGTAGTATCAATTGAAACCTTATCTCTGCGTCCTTCATGAATGCCACACCACGAGCGATGTACGGCATGTTCACGTGTCTCCACACGACACTGCCATGTTTACGTGAACAATACCAACTTACACAATTAGATATAGGTACCTAATGTGATGTTTTCAAAACAGATCAGTACACATCTAACAACAAAACTACGCATTAAGACCTACGTCAATTCATAGTAGTAAAAACTTTGAAAAATCTCAGACGTAAATCTTCATGTCAAATCTTATACCTAATTAAATATATTAAGGACTAGCCGTGTCCCGCGGTTTCACTCGCGTAAGTCCCGATCTAGTGGTAGGTAATTCGAAAAACCTCTTCTGAAGCCTTTAGAGACAGTCTCCAAATTTAAGCTCTATACTATCGCAGGCGGTGCGTTGAGGACAAAGCTTTTTAGGGTTCCGTAGCCAAATGGCAAAAAACGGAACCCTTGTAGATTCGTAATGTCTGTCTGTCCGTCTGTCTGTCCATCCGTATGTCACAGCCACTTTTTAATACTTACATACATATTCTGCAAGCACTATAATGTTTTGAGGATATTACATTACGCCTAGATAGCTAAAATAAGCATTCTAAATAATGCGAATTATACGCGACCTGAATGTAAGCCATGAACCCACGATGACGATAATAAATAACGTAATCTAGCTAGAAAATAAAATTTTCCTAAAAGATAGCGTCAACGTGTGAGAACTGAATAACGGAGTCCAAAGTTTAGATCCGTTTTGGTATATTTAATAAAACAAAGAGATTAATATCCGTTGTCTAGTCACCGTAACACAAGCTTAGTCGCTTACCACGGGGCTAGATGGCGCTGTGTGTTGTTCGGAGAACTTATTTATTATTATTATTATTAATTAAATAATACTGTCATGCATTATGAAAAAGATAATATATGTTAGGTATATAAGTAATCGTAAGATGACAAAATTCTGCATAATTTCGAGTCATGATGCGAAGTACTACAAAAGGTAGAGGCTCTATGATTATCAAATGATAGAGACGCCTTTGAATTTCATTAACATATGCAAATTAAATCATGTAATTTCACAAGATAGAACCTTAATAAGTAATAAAACTTTAAATAAGCCATTGACTAGTTTTTGCCATAATACGGATGTTTATTTAACAGAAGACAAGACAAAGGTCTCCTAATTACGAAGTACCTATATGTATCTCTACGCTATTGAGTGTAATATGTAATTATTGAAAAGTTTTCCAATGGTAACATTGACATGTAGTGGAATCATTTATGCAATTATACATAGCAACGTTTTTATTGAACGTAGGTAATGCTAATGACTCAGATGGTATTTAATTAAAATTACGACAAACAACAACATTCTAAGAACAATGATTACCATCACTTGGAATGGTTACTAAAAGTCTCATTGTAGTAATATCATAAACTTGAATAGTTAACTTTGAACTGAAATCATAGGTTCATGAATATGTACGTAATGTAAGTACATTAGTTCATCACTAAAGGGTGCTTGCTTAGCCTGTTAGTTTCACTTCTTGTATCTTGTTAATATTAAATTACCTGCTAATTACAGTTTAATTAAATCGAATTGCGGATCTAAGAAGGCATGCAATTATATATAAAAATATATAATAAGTAGGTACACTTTTTTAAATACTTTCCAAAGTTGGAAAGTAAATACTCAGTTCCCTGTGAATAATGAAATGACAAAGGCGGACACTATTGTTTGAACTTCATATTCACTAACAATAAAACATCAATAAATATTGACATAAAGACATTGAATAGCAAACGTTTATAGTAAACAACATTAATTAATTACCTGCTTGGCAAATATATCGAGACACAAATAACAATTTAAGCGAACGTTTCACTGTTTTGGAAGACACAAGTATTGTTTGTGTAACTTTGTCAACAATATTGACAGCAGGAATCGCGCGAGATAGTTGCGAGACTTCGACACGTGTATCTTGTATCGACTCTACCAATGAACTGTGCAATTGTGAGTGGCTGAAGTCGGTGGGCTGATACGAGAGCGCTCACACCACGAACATCGCCTGACGTCGTGTGACGTAGCCGCCTCGATACAAGTTCTTTCTTCACAGAGCTAATCCGACCCAGCCACGGCTCTACAGGGGTATAGCTAGCTGTTGAACGAGCTCTCCCTTCTCTCAGATAACTTTGTTTGGAATGCTTTATGGTACGATCGCGTGGTATGGGCGTGATATAACCACACCATTGCATTGCGAAAGTATAATATTTTGCACTGCAGACGATGGAAGAACTAACTGTTCACATTACATAGAAGCGGATAAACTTTACTTGGCTACATTTTGTGATAAAACAAATTAGCAATCCAGGTTCCACTTGCTTAGTAGTTCTAGCTGAATTCAATATTATACGTATGAACGTATGAAATTGGGGATTTGCATGCAACTAATTAATAGTAGGTAGTAATAGGTACAGAGAGGCTAACGTAGGTTTAGTCTAAGTGATTACACTGCAATACAACTGCATTATGATGATTGGGTTGTTACATGATACTTAGCCTAATTTAGAATGACGTTTTTAAATCTGTATTAATAATTATGATGATGATCGAAGTAGCCGTGTAGCCCCGGCTTAGAATGGGTAGGTCTACCTCTTTCTGGGGGTGTCGTAAAAGGCGATTAAGGGATCTGGGACTAGCGATTCTGGAGTTCAGTTCGGGTAAACTACGTGGTCCCAAGAAGAGTTGGTGTCAAGCAGAAACATTGCCAAATCTATTAGTTGGTATGGTCAATAAAACTGTGTTTAAGCGGACCCCGGGCTCCGAGAGAGATACAACAGGGAACAAAGCTCGGATGAGGAGGAGGATGATAATGATCGAAGTATATCTGCACATACAGTAATAGAATGTACAAATACCATACTGTTCCTATCATAAATTATTTTTATTTCAAACTCTAAAATGTTTATACCCATGCCTAACATTCATATATGCAATTGCGCGTTTGTAGACAATAAGTACGTTGTTTACGTCGTTGGTAATAAATAGGTATTAACAAAGATGTCAAATCTTCGTAATATTTTATTATATCAATAGAATAAAATAGAAGAATAGAGTTACTCTATCTCTTCCCGTAAGTGTCGTAAAAAGACGACACCTAGCTAGCTAGCTAGCTAACCAATACTAGCAAACCTCTCCCCGCGCGGTGGCGGATAAACTGCTTGGTCCCTAGGAGGGTTGGTGTCAGGCCGGCCGTAAAAATATTGAAAGAAACAATTTGGGATCCCGAGAGGGAACATCGCTCGGATGAGAAGAATCTTTGTGTTCATTCATTCTAGTTTACCTATGAACTGGCACAGCTGCAGCAGTGGGGTACTTTTAAGGTGGACGGATTCTGTCATGTCAGACAAACTAACCAAGTCTCCTATTCTCTCCTAGCAGTTCAAACTCATCAATTTCGATCGTACTGGCTCTTTAAGGACTACCACAACAATGTGTTTTTTTAAATGCGCAGTGCCAATTTGACACACCCACAAAAGCCTTTAACGTAACAATATACAGCATCCTTATTAGTCTAGGAATGGGTGTGTCGTGACGTATTTGTTTACGATATCGGTGCCGGTAGTGGCGCGATGCCTGTTGCGCATTATTTTAATCTCCACCAAGGCCATATTCTTTACACTACTGACTTTAAAAACCACTAAACCAACGGCCTACTTTCAACTGTATTGCTATATCTATAAATATCATATTGGTATTCGCACAGCTCACGCACTGGCAAATTTATCTAAATGACCTTCTAGGTGCTAAGCGCGTGGTTCAAAAATGCGTCGCACATTCACATAACTCAAAAGAAAACAAAAACATGTTTTTCGAAGAAACAGATATCGTGTTATTTTTGTTGTAGGTATGGTAAACTAATTACAAGAAGGTGTGTGTCAAAATATTGAATACCTGTTGAAAAGCTGTAAAACTAACAAGAATAACTGATTCTATTCAACTTTATGGGCTGAGTGAGTAAGGCTAATAAGTTAATAGCATCTTCGATCGAGAGCTTAATCTAATAGAGATACGAGAGTATATGATGGAGATATGGGGCACGGAATTTTATCCCCCGAGTGGGATAAATTAAACTTACCTATATGGACATAACATTATGTTGCTTATTAATTATGATCCACTCCTGCTTCTGAGCAATGACAATGAGCCATTAGTTAGACTCATTTCACATTAAGACTCGTATGACTCGTTTAGTTTGCATGAATAAAATACACGTCATTTAATCTTAATTTATTTTGGACTAAACTATTTATAAATGAATTAAATAATGAAAAAAAAAAATCTTCTCTTTAACTTATAAAGTATTCTAAACATCATCATCATCCGAGCGATGTTCCCGGTTGCATCCCTCTCGAGAACCCGGGGGCCGCTTTCCTACTTTTACGTCTCCACTTCGCACGATCTTCGGCATCCCGTGTAGTGAGGCCATTTGCACGCATATCCGCTTTTACGACGTCAAGCCAGCCTTTCTTGGGTCTTCCCAGTCTGCCATAGCAGACCATTCGTTCCCCACGTAACTAGTCGGACGTGACCGTAGGTACCATCGTCGTTAGCGGCATTCTTGCTGTTTATCTGGAATATCTCGGGACATGAAGGCTGCCCCTAAGGCCCGGCGCACATTATGAGCATCGTCACGGCTGAGGATTTTAGTTGGCAAATAGCATTATACATTAACTTCATGGCAATAAAGTAGACATTTCCATGATATATGGTCGTAGTAACAAAAATACCGCTTCGGCATGCTTGAGGCGGCTCAAGCATACCGAAGCGGTATTTTTGTTACTACGGCCATCATAGTTCCCGATAGTGTGCGCTTGCATGTAGGGATGCCTTTCCTTGGCGATGCTCATAATGTGCGCCGGGCCTAATGCGGGAGTTTCGGACGCGTTCTTTTCGCGTTACTCCACACATCCAGCGCAGCATCTTCATCTCCTTGACACGCAACTCCTGCTTATGTCGCTCAAGCACTGGCCACGCCTCACTACCATACAAAAGGACGGGTCTAATGATCGTTTTATAGACCTGTCACTTCAGTTTCACTTCGGTTTTAGCTGCCGAAATGCTGGACTTGACGTCGCAATCGATGTCGCCGGACGCATGAAGCACAGATCATAAGTCCTTAAACTGATCTGTCCGCTCGACCATATGACTGTCTACGCAGACTGGTGTGGGATCTGTGGTAGCCAACCACAGATCCCACATCCCGTTAGCCAAGTATTCGGTCTTCGCTACGTTTAGTTGCAAACCGCCGTTCTCAAGCGACTATTTCCACGCATTTACACGTCTTCCAAAAACAAACAAACATACATCATACGATACATAGACTGATAAACACATAACCCTTCTTTGCGTCGCGCAGTCGGGTAATAAGACGTCTTATAATGTATTCTAAACACTGTTACGCAAATATTTAGTCTTATCTTTAGTATTATTTGGAATTTCAAGGATTTTCAATAAGTAGGTAATATAAAGTATGTAATTGAGATAATAATGTATGTATATATGGTATTCTACTAACATGTCGAGTTTGAATTAATAGATATGTAGGTATAAAATCCTTGAATTTTTTTAACTAGGTTGCTGTATCTTATTCTGTAGAATAAAGGCCTTCCCTATTTCCTTTCATATGTGTCTTGATTTACTGTTATTTTTACCCAATTTACGTTTTCATTTTGTTGATGAGATCTTCAGATCTTTGGAAGTAGGAATTCATTGTAGATGGATACAAGTAGGATAAATGGATAAGAGTAGAGTTATATGAGTCATATAATACTTATTAGTTAGTCTAATAAGCAATCGGGTCAGTAATTGATGTCTAGTTATAAAAGACCCTACTATTGTATGGGCGCTCATTAGACAGAGATCTACTTAAACTGGTTTATTAAGGTTTGTATGCAGACACCAGTTTATTTAAAAAAAATGGAATTTTATCTTTAAATGTGCTACAAGACTTTTTGCTTTTTACCCAATTTCGTGGTACCAGGTCAATGGGAAGTATCATTTAGATTTTGGACCCAAGAAACGTGGGTCAACCAGTTTTCCTAGTTTACCTAGATTTATAAATTTTGGTTAAAAGCAAGGTCTTATAGCACAAGTAAAGGAAAGTCTGAAAAATAAAAAAGTTAAAAATTGAGCTAAGAACATTTTGGTACTAAAAAGATTTCGCGAAAATCCTACTTTGCTCATATCTTATTTTTTTATTGTGTTGACTCAGAACCTTGACTTTTAACACCTAATAGAGACTATAGACCTCAGTATAAGGTTTGAATTTCAACTCAATACCTCTGCACAATCCCAAGATAAAGAGCCTCGACAGACAGACAGTGACAACTGTTTGTTTCTAAGAAATTTTATTGGAGAACATGAAAATGAGATTTATTGTCATCATGTTGCAAACATATTGATATGACTGCAATCAAATTGGTAGTGCTTGAGTGATTTTTTTGCAATTGAGTTGTGACTTCTTAGTCACTTCTTTGTCATTCTAATCATATTGTAATCAAACCAGTTTATAAATTATTTAGAAGAATTGACCCCCAGTAGACTTAACAGGTTAAAAGTGTTGGTTTCTGCATCAATTTCTTTATGATACTGACACTCTTGGTCTACCTACAGGTTAAACCAACACCATTTAAAAGAAGCAGAACTAAATATTGAAGTTTCACAGTAGACAAAAACATAAGGTAATCAAACTAACTGAGGGTTTACCACTTTTTAACATAGTTCTACCAGAAGCCTTCCGTAATCCGACCTTAAACCTGGTTTAGGTTGCACTTTTGAATCCTACGTCACGATTTTGGGGGTAGGGAGGGGTGGGGGGAGGGGGGGCAGTGTTGTACAATCCCCCTAAGACCTTCCCCCTTGAGCAGATGCATAATTTAAAAAATACCATAAATATAATAATAATTTAGAGGTTATAATTTCCCTAAAATTTGAATATGTGTGGGCTCCAGCGCGACGCAAGGGCTGTCGCAGCAGCCCCTCAGCCCTTGCGTGACAAAACGCAGCACCAGATACTCACCTTTGCAGCTTAGTCTTCGCAGCTTAGTTTTATTTATAGATAGTATTAGCGCTGCATGTAATCATGTTCTAACATAAACCTAACCTATCCAAGTCGGGGTGATCGGTATATTTTTTTCGAAGTTCAAGTAAAACTGTATGAATTTTTTTTTTTCATTGCTCAATATAAAACTAGCAATAATGGTTAGTCCTCTTTCTCCTCTATCTCCTACAAGTCTTTTTTATACAAATTCGTGACGTGGGATTCTAAAGTGCACCCCTGGTTTACACATGGACTTTGAATCCAAATAACGTCCTATAGGTTTATTTAAACAATGCAGGTAACCTTCCTTTTTTAACTCATTAGATAATTAGGTACAGTTTCAGACCAAGAATAAATGAAAATTTCAACTGTACATCTATTGTGGTTCACGAGATACAGCCTAGTGACAGACAGACAGAAGAACAGTGGGGTCTTAGTAAAAGCGTCATGTTTTTACTCTTTGGGTAGAGAATTATAAAAACTGTAAATTGCAAAAAACATGAAACAAATTTCTTTGTTCTCCCGCATTGCAATAACGGTTGTAGGAATAATTGGTGATAAAAATGTGTTCTTAAAATCATTCTATTGTAAAAGATTTGATGATAAAACACATTTTGTGTGATGACAAGTACTTTATATGTCTTTGAATTGTACAGAATAGTGCCGAGATTTGTCAAGACAGTTTAGGTTCATATAGGATCTTAAATAAGAAAAATATTTGTTTTACTTACTGTAGTTGTTTTTCAGCACTTAATCGCGAAGAAAATATTGTTTTAAGACTTCAATCACCAATAAATATAGGAATTTGAAAAAATGACACAAAAGCCTCACAGAAAACCAAAACGAACTTTGACAATATTTGACATTGACTGACAAATGACGACGATTACGACGAACAAACAATAACCACAGATAATATCATAATATTTTTTTCGTCGAAGTAGAGCATCGCACGAATTGTTTATAAAACCAATGAATAACTATAATTGTGAAATATATTTTTCATAGTGATTTGATTACGGATAGTTATTGATCATAAAGGTCATAGCCCACTTACACGACTCTGCTCCCACCCGGTAAAAATAATAGAATTCAAATATGGGCTTTAAATATTGCTCTAGATATATTTTAAACTGACTGACGAGCAGTCTGACGGCGGTAAGCTCGCTGAAAGCGAAAAACATGTGTTTTTACAACACTCGGCGCCAAATTGGCCATATCGGTCTCAGACCGTAAGAAAAAAAAAACTCGGCGTTTTCATTTTTGGGGACTATCATCAAAAAAAAAAGATCATCCGACCCCAGCGCCATCTGCTCACAGCTTTGCGTGTTCCACCCCATTCTTTTTTTAATCTGGGGGCACGGTAGTGCCCCCGCCAAGACGAGCCAGCGAAACGTACGGGCACTACGTCGTCGGTATTTTGAACCCTCATAACTTGGGTTTGGAATATACCAGATGAATGTAATTCACGGGGTATAATGTCAATAGGGAACTTAAAAAAAAATACACAGTTTCAGTTACATAGCTCCTATAGTTTAGATTTTATTGATATCTAAAAACCCCCGATTTCGTCACTGACTCATTCACTCACTCACTCACTCACTCACTGATGATCATCAAAATTCAAATGGTACTTCCCGAAGTCCTAGAAAGCTAAAATTTGGTATGTAGGTTGGTATTAATACACAAACAACTAAAAAATTCTAAAAGTTGGAACTTTCACCCCCCAACTCCTAAAATTAAGGGATGGCTATTTGTATGAGACTTTCGCAAATTTTGATGCTAGAGGTAGTACAACTTATTATCATAAATAATAAAATACAGAAAATCAGGATTTTTACTAATTTACCCTCTACCCTTTATATTAGGGGATGTAATTAAGCGCCCCCACAACACCTAATGTGTATAAGAGGTGCTTGAGGTATGAAAATTGATTGATAATTAGAAAGGTTTACCGCTGTCGTAGTGATGGACAACAAGAATATATTTAAAAGTTGTTTCGCTATCCGCCAGTGATGGCCAAACAAGTGGTAAACATTGGAAACATGGGCCTAAACGCCCGCCGTACCTACGGCGTGACGTGTAAGTCGTTAAAAACGACCTATTGTAAATGAAAAAAAAAAATACTGATGTGAATACATCTACTTTACCTACTAATATTATGAAGCTGAAAGTTTCTTTGATGGGAAAAAAATTGTAATAATTAGGCAAACTACAAAAAGAGATGAAATCCCGTTATAAGCTTAGCTATCTTTATTTCTGTTTCCGCTTTTTTCGTGTTTACTGTTTGATCCTCTTCCGTTTCCATATTATTTATTACTTATCCGTTTCCTTTTTGAAAGCTTTTTCATTGTTACTTTTCTTCAAAAAAGCTACATTCACCCCGAGTAACTTAAGACTACTTTTGATCCCGATATTCCCACGGGGTCGGGACTTACGCGGGTGAAACCACGGGATGACGGGACTCTGTTCGTGTAGGTATATAGAAAGTGACAAGAAAATCATACAACATAGTATACGTGAAAATAATAATACGTTTATTATTTTATTAAAATTATTAATTATTTTAACATTATGAAAGTACACGTTATGACTTTATTTATTTTACATCTTGTTTATTTATTGAATTATTTTATTTTTACATGGAACTTTAAAATACTACAGTCACACTGTGCTTGTGCTATGGTTGCGTGTCTGAGGTACTTTCTGTTGAATCGATGGCGCCATTAGCTAGCGGCTCGGGAGTGTCAGATCTTGTCCTATTCAGACATTTGTTCCTTAGTTCAAACACTTGAGTTATCGCGTCACGGAAACATAGGAAGTTGTAATCTATAACACCTGAAAATCAACAATAGCGATTTTAAGTTTTTTAAAGTTTATCCACACTTTCGACTACTTCCTTAAGGCAAGCAGCACTGCAGCTCTGTATGTGTCTCTGTCATTACTCATTAGGTACATCATTACACAGAAGAGACAGAGACCAATTTATAGCTGCTGTATAGGGGTTCCTCAATTTTCGCCATACGCATATGGCCCCTTGATAGTCCTAAAGCAACAATATCACTTGGTGGGGACCCTTGGGCAGCGTCTTTTCACCAACCACCAACCAGGCTTAGTCGTAGCCTACTACAACACATATCAGAGATAACATCTGGGACTGCTTATCGTGCCTTACGAATCACTGGAGCTCAAATAATGTTTTTATGCCACAGACATTATCGGTCAAGGCCACCTATCTAAGTTATGACCGTAATCTATATCTATAAAAGGCTTTGTCCTGACTGACTGACTGACTAATCATTACACAGCCTGAACCGCTGACAGTAGAAAGGTGAAATTTGAAGAGTGTGTTCTTTAAGTGATGTAGGCATCCGATAAGAAAGGATTTTTAAAAATTCCCACGGGATCGGGGACAGGCGATTATGCAGGTAACACCGAGGCACTCTGCTAGTATTTTATAGAATTAATAAAAAAATATACCTTGTTTCTGAAAGTTTTCTTCTCTCAATATACAGACAAGTGCCAAAAACTTGTTGACTTCACGCAGGTAGAGAACTGTGCCGTTGTTAAGCTTTATTAAACTTGAACTCTGGTTGTTAAATGTGTTCACTTCTTGTTCGTCAACTATTCTGTAATAGTAAATGTAATATTTTGTCATATTGAAATGTAACAACCGGCAAAGTGCAAGTCAGAATCTCACACTAACGGTTCCATTATCACAATAAACTCAGGTTAGTTGTATGGGAGTCCCATTTAAATATTTATTTTATTGTGTCACGGTTCATGAGATACTGGGCGGTGACAGACGGACAGTGGAGTCTTAATAAAAGCGTCCCGTTTTTACCCGACTGCCGAAGGTGGGTTATTTATTATCCTTTGGGTACATATCCCTAAAAACAGATTTCTGAACATACATCATGCAAATGTATGCATTTGTCTATTATTAACAACTTCTTACCCATAGATGCCAGATATGTCTATGACTACATCGATCATGTCACAGCACAGTTCGTAACTCTGCATATCAACGGGGGAGCTGTCTGTCGCGATGTAGATCTTCGATACAACGTCAAAGAGAAATGCTTTCTCTATACCTGAATTCTGAAAATAATTTTGACACTCAAATTATACCTTTTTTTGACATGGAACATGGAATTCTGAAGTTTCCAGTCAATTGGTTCTCAGTATTAGGCAGTAGTTTTGAGTTATGGTTTTGAATGAAAATTTAACAAACATATTATTACATATCACCCTCGTACTCCTTGATAATGTAGCTTTCTAATGGTGAAAGAATTTTTAAAATCAGTCCAGTAGTTTCGGAGCCTATTCATTACAAACAAACAAATCTTTTCTCTTTATAATGTTAATATAGAATTAGATGTAGACACTTTCGCTTTTATTATATTAATCATTAGTGAAATACTTACCGAAATTAGTATATTCAGAAGATTTTCTAATGTAGGTAGTTGTGGAATGAGTTTTTGTACGACTTTGCTGAAAGCTTCGAATATAGAGTGATCGTAAATAGACGTAAGGTGGAATGAAAGATGTACATGTTCTAAGCCAGCCTCAGACAAGTCCTCCGTGGCTCGATGATGAATGTCCCTCTGTGATTCCATCTTATAATCGTCATTCAGACCATCTACCTGAGAAAGTACGAAATAATATTAATATTATACTTTAATTTTCAAGTACAGGGATGCTTAAGTTTCTATTTTAAAGTGTGCAACCCACACTTGAAAATCTGCTTTTCCAAAATTAATTGCTCCTGAGTGAGATTGGAAACGACTGTGAGTTTGAATCTCACCTGGACAAAAAATAATGGGAAAAGGCTTTTTTTCAATTCTTCTGTTTTGTGCAAGTATTAAAACATACATAAAAAAAAACACACCAAAAATATTATATCTGGAACTATCTCAATGATTCAAAAAAGTTATGGTTGCTATTATTGCTTAAAAAAAGGCTGTATGTGTATCTATTTATTGTGTTTTAAAACCTATTCATAACAATATTATTAGAAAACAATCAGTTAAACATTCAATGCAGACACATTTCTAATCTTATCTAATGAAGTAATGAATGACAAAGGTCAATCCCTGCACCACTTTATACAACAGAACAACTTAATGAATACAAAGTATGACTCACCTTGTGAATAAAGACTTCAAACTTTATATTGCTATTGACTCGGTAAGCCTTTGTAACAGTGAGATGTAGCTTATCCAGAGCATCTTGGTAATCATCCTGAAATAAAGAACAAAAACCTATGTAAAAAACAAGCTAGAAAAAACAGCAGTAGCCACACTAGCCACTAGCCATGATATCTAGATAGACACCTCAACCTACCAGGCAGCTAAAACACAGCTTGGGATCGTAGGAAATTTTGCCGAGTAAAGTAACCTTCCAAACTCAGTATGAAGATGATATGGCACTAAATACTTAATGCTGACTACATACTTCTACTGTGCGAAAATGACTTAATCAATTGATTTGTTCAATATGGTACATTATGCATGAATCATTAAATTGTAACACTTGAAATAAGAGTGGCCTCAATTAAACTCAAATTCTGACATGTCTGAACAGCACCAGCAACTTTCATGGCATAGTGTCAGGGACACATTAATAGATGAATATGCTTGCCCAGCATCTACCTATATAGAACACCGTCTCATCATTCTCAAAGAAAACTGGATAATATGAATGAAGATACATACCTGTGCATCAATTACAAAGACTAGTGCTCCACAACCACCAAATATTGTATCAGAATCAAACGTTGGATCAAAGAAATCAATCTGTCCAGGAAAGTCCCATATTTGAAATTGCACAAAGCTGCTGTTGTTTATGTCATCCTTAACTATTTTATTTGTTGATTCTAAAAATAAGGTCTCGTTTGGTGACATTTTGTGGAAAACCACTTTTTGTATTGATGATTTTCCTGATCTAAAAACAAAGAAGGTAATTTTGTAAGTATTCAATTCATTAGTAAACAAGTAAAGATGTTCGTTGTGCAAGTATTTTTAAAAATACCTTCGGAGTCCCATTAGCAATATGCGTGGTTTATGATCATCCTGTAAGGAGCCGTTATCTTCATCTCCGTTCTGCTCAAAAGGTCCGTAGCTAAAATCTTTGGGAAACGAACCCACATACAAACTTGGATCGTCCTGATAACTCTGGAACAACAAATAAATTTGTAACAACATAATACTTTGTAAGCATACAAGCGTTATTTATTACTAAGCTCTAGGAAAAAGAACTCGAATATTAGATAAATCAAACAATATCTTACCATAATGTAATGTAAAATTATTTACATGAAACGCTTTTTGAGCAAAAAATAAAAACGCAGCAAGAATTCTGCGAGGAAAAATATCAACAAAATGTAAAAAAGACAGTCGACACAAGAAAACGACCACAGACTCAGTCAGGGTGACCAGTTTTTTTTCAT
Source organism: Idaea biselata (assembly GCA_958496205.1). NCBI lineage: Eukaryota > Metazoa > Arthropoda > Insecta > Lepidoptera > Geometridae > Idaea > Idaea biselata. The sequence continues at coordinate 22,404,203 of OY292396.1, read as the reverse complement.
TATTCTACCCAGGGCTTTGTTTACCGTTAAAAATCTGGTATCGCTACCTTCATTTTACAGAGGTAACGGTAAAACGAAAGTATTGGTAAGCCAGGTATCGCTACTTGGGTGGCCTTTTACCGGTAAATAAAAATACCGCTACCTGTATTATTTCGTTAAAAATAATGATACTTATCGATATTTACCGTTACTTTTGATGCAAATGGATACCGGAAATTTCAATTGTCGTAAAGGACATTTAGGCCAAAATAAGTTAATTATATATTTGGAATCAGCGTCGCGAGCTCTATCGATTAGTATATTTAAATTTATCATAATATCTTTAAAAATGAACTTTTTGGAAGCCCTTTACGACCTGAATTTTGAACAGATCTTGCTCAATTTTTTCACGATTTGGGATGTATTGTAAAAATAATCTTTATATGTGAGCGTAAAGTCACTTTTGCTTTGAAATGTTTTTCAAATGGTGTTCACAGAATTTATTAATTTAATTTATTATTAATAATGAGCAACCGAATGTCTTCAAAGATGTCCCAGTGTGGTATTAAATCAAAGAGTATAATTTTTAAACATTATTTCTTAGTGTTAATCCACACTAGGAATACTGCTTTTAAAAAAATGCTTTCAAAAACTTTAGTACCCGGCGGGATTCGAACCCGCGACTATTGGTAATCCGAACTGCTTCGCCACGAGTAGCCCGTGGCGAAGCGGTTTAACGCGTTGGTTCGGATTACCAATAGTCGCGGGTTCTAATCCCGCCGGGTACTAAAGTTTTTGAAAGCATTTTTTCAAAAGCAGTATAATTTTTGTGACAACAATATGACAATCATCATTATAAAAATCATTGTTTAAATAAGATAACTTGCCGAGTTTGGGTATATTAAACTATTTTACAAGGAGAAATACATCATCAAAAAATCTCCCACCACAGGATTCGAACCAGTGACCCTCGCTTGCCGGGCGAGTGCGCTACCACTGCGCGCGACTGCGCTAGTCAGTAAACAAAACAAGTGAGAGATCATGATCATAAATTCGCCATGACACGTGGGTTCCCGTGTGGCGCAGTGGTAGCGCACTCGCCCGCCCTAGTAATGATTACTATTTTCTCGTTGAAACCAATTTCTTCATTTTGAGTACCTATACCTAACTGTAATACTCCGAGGGCAATAAATAAATATTCAAAAGTAAGTATATACATGGTTTAATTTTTCTTTTAGTATTTGATTATAATAATATTTTAGCCTAAACCTTACGATCGATATGATTGCTTTCTGTATGAATGCCTTGCCAACTGAAACAATCGATCATGTAAAAGTAGATCGTGGACAACACTATTTTTAACTTACACGGTATTGCGCACATACATAAGCGACGAAATTCGAATCTGAGCTGAGGCTATACTTTATTCGTGTTGGTGACTCGCGCTGGCTCTAAATTAATTAAATTGAGCGTGACTGTGAGCGTTCTACCTACTCCGGACACTAAAATGGTAAGTAAATGAAATAATTCACTTATATTTTATGCAGAAGCCTTTTTCAACTTGTAAATTCCAGAACTAGATGAAATTAAAAACTCGTACATTATCTGACGCAACAGCGTCCCGTTTTTGCAGTATGTCACATATTGTCACACGTACACGCATTTGGGCCGAATTGACACAATATTGTACCTACGTGTCGCCAGGAAGCGAACTCGTGTAAAAATGAATCTAAAGAAAGTAAGGCGACTGTCAAGGTTCGCCACAAGTACACGGTTGGCACTGTTAGATCGTTGTGCCGATTTGATTTGCGCCATACATATAGTTCCGGAGACGGTCACTTCACCAGCACTTTCAATAGAAAACGCGCGACAACAGCGCAATATGGCTTAGATCAAATAGGCATAAAATTCAGTGCGAGACCTCCTGTCTATTTAATTCAGGTCAGTGGACTAGGCAGAGTATACGACGTATGGGGATCTTGACACAGAACGTCACTTTTGCAAAATGTCATCTTAAAAAGTTTGATCACTGTCGCAAAACGTCACTCCTTTTTTTCTATATCTATTCTGTCCCAGTTAGAAGCAAATGACATTCTGCTAAAACTGCGTTTTGCTTAAGTGGCCAAATTTTAATATACATGATGTTGGAATTTGTGAAATAGCTAACATAGCTGCTTGTACAGGGTTGGTGGGTGAAACGGCGGCGCGCAACTAGTTTATAATAAATTTTGGGGAAAGTAAACACATTTTTATTAAATTAAATTAAATATAATTTTAATATTTTTACAGGAAAGTGATGAGGATTGGTCACAGTCCATTTTATATCCCAAAAAAAATTTAAGCAAATAAAAAACGAAACAATGAAACGGAACGCCGATGGTACAAGTAAGTACGGAAAATCCTACCTATACTTCGTTTTTTAATTATAGACTACGATTTGACACATCTTCCAAAAGGAAAAATGACAAACTTTTTTTTAAGGAAAAAATAAGCATTCAAAATTTAAAAAAAAAATGTCCTTTACGACAATTATGACAATTGAAATTTCCGGTATCGAGCTAGTTACGTCACACCTACACTCGCCGAGGCCGCGGAGCCAGGGTTCCCAACTTAGCGCTTTCGGTGCTAGATTTGGCACTATTTTCGGAAACCTAGCACTTAATTTAGCACTAAACAGCCAGCATTCTGATTTTTTTCTGGTCACTTTAGAAGCGAACTGCGAATGTTTTTAGTTGTGAATTTGTCAATTTAGTGTTTCGTGAACTATAAAACCTACAAAAATGGATATTCCTTTAAATAAAAAAGTGAGTTAAGTTCAAAATTACAGAAAAGAGTGGGAGAACGATCCAAAATACAAAAAGATAGTTTAAAAGCAATAGGTGTATATTGCAAAACAGAATTTAATACGAGAATATTTGAAATTAAGCGGCATTCCAAATCAAAAAAAACACAAAGAAAAAGTTGATGTCTAAATAATAGCACTTTTTTTAAATTTTTTATCAATCTAGCACTATTTGAGATGTCATTTAGCACCAACCTAAGATAATGAGTTGGCAACCCTGCGCGGAGCGGAGCAACTTACCCACAGATATCTAATAAACTAGTCAGGGAACTTACCGCCCCGCGGCGTTGACAAGCCGTGCGGCCGCGGAAGTTTGGCAACAACGCCAGGTAACGAAAAAAGTATCGGTAATTATAACGTTAATTGGTTCAATTCGATACCAAGTATCACTACCTGAAAATATCGTTAATTACCGATACTTATAGTGGGAATTTGGTATCGTTAACAAGCCATTCTACTTAATCAAAATAAACGACGACGGACGGACACTCACATTGTACTGACACTTTACATATCTACCACACCAACAGCACACATGCACGAATAACTTTATATGTGACTTTCGGCGGGAAAGCGGAGACAACATGTCGTGCTCCAATTTAATTTTCGTTAAACTATGTTGTAAACTCGGTTAAATTGTGTAATTTTGGTGGAATCTTTTTCAATTTAGTTCTATGAATGTGCACAAGTGTAGTGAAAACAAAATTGAGTGTTAAACATGGACTTTCCGTGGTTCGCGCCGAAGCTCCTTGAAGGTTATAATAATGTGTCACAGGAATCAAGCTATATTGGACAGACCATAGTTACTTTTTTTTAAAATTGTAGATTACGATTTGACACATCTTCCTGAAGAAAAATGTCAAATAGAAATAACCAACATGGAAGATCGTTCGTAGTCAATTTACAACTAAAAATCAAAATACACGATGGACACTTACACAGACACTTTACCTAAACTGACCACACCTACAACACAAATGCACGAATTTATTTATATGTGTGCTGCGGGTGTGAGTTGTTTTAGGTTAAGTTGCAGTTTAAGTGTCATCTTGTAAATTGACTTTGCTTTGCTTTGGTTCAACTCAAATTTGTATTACTTACTAACTTACTATTAATCAAATAGAATTTTGACTGAAAAAGTTTACTAAAAAAGTAATATTTTACTGCATATGGTCACACCACACAGCAATCATGATGCGTCAAACAATGTTTTGTAATCTTTCTCCAGTAAGTCAAAATACTTTTAACCCCGTACAGCCTATATAATTTAATAATAATTTTGCAAAAATAACCAGTGATCTGGTTATTTTTGCCGGCCAAGTGCGAATCGGACTCGCGCACGAAGGGTACCGGACCATTATCATAATTGGGTACGGAACCCTATAATAAACACTGGAACTGCGAACAACGTACACGTTGTTGTTGCATGTTGTAAACACATTTGCATCCACTGACGCTTACATTGCGTTTAACCAAATATTTACACCTTGTTGTATGGGGGCACCTCGTAAATGTATTTTTTTTTTTTTTTTTTTTTTTTAGTATCTATCTGTTGTTATAGCGGCTACAGAAATACATGTTCTGTAAAAAAATCTACTTTCTAGCTGTTACAGCTTATGATTTGAGCTATGAGATACAGCCTGCGGTGACAGACGGACAGACAGACCACTTGTTTTCCTTGGTGCAGTTGGGTAGTACAGTTGACCGGACCACGTTTAAAAAAAATTAACAGTCGTACAGTTAGCCGGACTAGGCTTTGTTTTCTATTAACCGTGGTACAGTTAACTGGACCACAGCTCTCGAGCCTTATAAGGAGACTCCAATCAACACATCATTGAAAGGCTATTCGTATTTTGTATTTTGTACTTGCTTAAAAAGAAAAAAACTTAACACTTTCAATCCACGAAATTACAAAAATAAAAAAAAACTTAACACTTTCAATCCACGAAATTACAAAAATAAAAAAAAATCCAATACTAGCGAAGCTTTTCCAAGGCATGGCCCAATGTGATTTCTCTGTTTATAAGTTGTAACTGAACCTGCCTTATGGCATCATCTCTCATTATATGCTCTAGTTGACGTTTCCGAGATATTTTTTTAATTTGGAATTTTACAACTCTTATTTGCATTTCTTTGTCAATAACATGTAAAGAGTTTAGTAGTCGCAATATATTTACTGAATTCTTATTTAGTGTGCGATTTAACTTCGAATTCCACCCCTCGACTGTATTATTGGTCCGGTGGCGTTCACTAAACACACTAATAAATTCGCATAATTTACCATATATCCAGTACTTTTCAAAGTAATTAAAGAATTTATCCATATCGGACAGGGCTTCTCCTTTAATATATTGCCATGCCTCGGTTATGGTCTCCTTCGGCAACAGTGGTAAAGCAGCACACAAGGAAATTATTCGCCTCTCCACTCTCATTTTAGTGTGTCCTAGAATCTTGGCCTTTCGCCATACACATCGTGACCAATGGTAATAGCACCCGATCACTACTACTTCCGGGAATATTCTCTTAATTGAGTTTATAGCAGCTACTTCGTAGTCACAATGCAATTTTGAGGGATTCCATTTTGTTTGTGTTTTAATCAAATAAAATATTATGTCATAACTAGTTTCTTTTTTATTGCACATTAAGATATAAAGTAGGGGAACTACATTTGTAGTTTCGGCCGAACTACCAATATCACCGTGAATTGTGAATAACTGTGTAAATGGTGGACAACAGCTTTTGTAAGTTGCGTCAAAAAAAAATTCTTTTATCTTAGAAATTAATTTTATGGCTTCTTTTGAGCAAAATATTATAATTCTGTTTTCTTCTTCACAATAGTCAGCTAATATAAAATCTCTGAACTTTCTAGGTACTTCTACACTTTTTGGATCTTTACACGCAAGTCTTTGCACTCCTAAATTGTCATTTCTGGCTTTGTATAAGTTGTGTTGAATGTTTCGAAATTCAGGTAATTTCGTTACAAGATCGATTCCACCATCTTGTAGTTTTACAATAGCTTCATTGAATAATTGTGGAATAGGTCGGTCAGATTTTACAACGTTTTCTTTTAAAACGGCCATCGCTATATCAACATCATTTTTGATTTCGTCTTTTGTGCATTTATTATGAGGGCGTTCTTTAATCACTCTGTTGTCCTGATGTGAAAAAAGTGAATTGTAAAAAGTCATTAAGGATAAAAAATAATTCAGTGATTGAACGACGACAGTAAAACTACTAGATAGAAACTCAACAGTTAAAATTTAAGAGTAATAAGACTAAAGCTAAGTAAAGCATAAATGATTATTACTTGAATCGTTATGAATCCCGTGCACTTCATTTTCTTAAAACAAGCACACCTCCACAACTCTGCTCCATTTTTGTAACAGCTATTTTTGTAATACTGGTAGCCATTACACAATAAAACTGTACCCCCCTTTCTAGTAATGAAATTTAAAACATTCGTAACGGCTTCCTCAGCCATAGTCTTAATTTTATTATAAAAACACAATTTAATTAATATTCAAATCGATCAAATACGATGATGACAAATACGAATGTTATCAATAAGTGTCACAGTTACAAGGAAGTGAAATTACTTTTCAAGGAGGTGAGATAACAGATCCCTTTAAAAAGTATTTATACTGTTTTCCGTGGTCCAGTTAACTGTACCACGGTTAATAGAAAACAAAGCCTAGTCCGGCTAACTGTACGACTGTTAATTTTTTTTAAACGTGGTCCGGTCAACTGTACTACCCAACTGCACCAAGGAAAACAAGTGAGACAGACATCGAAGTCTTAGTAATATAGTCCCAATTTTACCCTTTGGGTACCTACGCGGAACTCAAAAATAACTCCTTTCTGTTACATCCTCAAGCCTAAACCGATTTTGATAAATTTATTATAGAGATAGATAAGACCTTGGAGAAGGACATAGGCTACTTTTGATTTCGAGATTTCCGCAGCAGCGGGACTTACGCGGTATTACCCGCGTATGCGCTAAGCGCGGCGTAGCCGTCCCGCGCAGCTAGGTAGTTACAATAAGAGTTTAAAAGTTAAGTTACGATTTCATGTATATTTTTCATAAACATTATTTATAACTACTATAAAGCATCAAAAACAAGACGTATCAAAAAAACCGATTGTCGTAATAAACATTATTTCTTGGTGGTTTTCTACTACAACGAGTAATTGTTGTGGAACTATCAGAAGCAATAGATCGCAATGGGGGTTGTAAAGGGCGAGAAATCGCAGCAGTCAGCTTATCAGCACTGGCTACTGGTTGCGGGAGCCGTATACGTTGTTCTCGTGCACTTTGCATTCTTCCAAGACACTGGGCGTATTCGACACTTTTCTGTATCCCTGCAATACTATCAGTTCGTGCCGGTAACCTTTCTACATTATTAGAAACCTCACCAAGTTCCGCTGTATCTGTATCGACAATCTCCTTATGATCCAATACCATGCCAAGATTTATTTTCAAATTAGTTGTACCATCTCTAAAAATAAGATATACAGAGGCTTGATCCATCACTCTTAATGAAAAACACTCATTTATCTTCAGTGCTTTCATTTTTATTTGAAATGGTTTGAATGATTGAGTAAGTTTCTTGCTCTTTTCTTTGATGAAATTGTCGAATTCTATCGCTAACATTTCTTCGTTGTCGGGGCGTGATTTTGTGTCGTCATCAGGTAGCTTTAGTATGTTTGTGTCTTTGTGTGTCATTTGGGTGTCTATCATGACTTGTTGGAGCACGGGAGGGTCGTTCAGAGTGTGCCATTTCCAGTGTGACACAGGGCCAATATTACGATCCAGAACTATTCCTTCTGTTTGGTTGTATTTCAGCCTGTAAGAGAAACAGGAAATAAAATCGGTCAAGTGCAAGTCAAACTCGTGTGCCGAGGGTTCTGCACCTACCACCTAATTATGCCGCCATAATTATATAAAAACGTTTGTAAATACGCCCAGATTCTGTTGTAGTAAGTATTTGTTGTTATAGCGGCAACAGAAATACACCATCTGTGAAAATTTTAACTGTCGAGCTATGACGGTTCATCACTACATAGTATAAACCAAAGTCGCTGTCTGTTCCTATTGTAGATATGCTTGGATTTTTAAAACTTGGATTTTTATTTTTATATTTAATGGATCGAGTAATTCAAGAGGAAGGTTTATATTGTGTATAATATACTTATGCACCGTGCGAAGCCGGGGCCGGTCAATATTGAGCTCTGATATACCCTGATAAATAACAAACAGACGGACAGTGTAGTCATAGTAAAACAGTCCCGTTTTTACTCATTGGATACGGAACTCTAAAAAGAAACATCGTTCTAAAGAAGAAATATAATTAATTATTGAGATATTCACATAAAAAATGGGTCTCACCTTATTTTACCTGTGTGGTCAAAAACAATACCGTTACCCAAATAGTCAAATGTAGCTAAAATCGTATAAGGTCGAGCTCGGCCACGTTCGTTGGGCTCTCCACTACTCCACACTACAAACCTTTGACTTGCGTTCATTTCTGAAACAATACTAGGTAGGTATATTACCTTTTTCATTACGTCTTGATAAATAACGAAGGTATTTATAGGTATCAAACCGTCACAAACCTTCAGCATCATAATAATCGAGAGCCAACCGCCCGTTCCTATAAAACCAACGTCCACGTCCAGGTCCATTGTCATTAAAATCCGCTAGTATCTCGCCTGTATCGTAAGTCATCTGTCCCTTGGTCTTATTGTGTACAAACCAGTCGAACTCTGGTTGTGCGGGCCTCATACGGTATACATTCATCTAACGATAAGAAAACATATGAGTACATAGTTAATCTTACTCCAAAGTACCTGGGAGCATGGGCGTAGCGAGGTACGGGAAGGGGGGGGGGGGCAGCTGCCCCCCCCCAGAAGAGCGGTCGGTCACCAGTATAAGGCATAATAAACCACGCGGTCTGCAGCACACGATCTCGACCGAGTTTAAAAGATTAGAAAACTCGAATCCTAAAGAGTTGCAAAGGTCAATCAACTAAGCTAGTATTAGTTATGACGACCTCTGTGGCGCGTCGTGCGAGAGCGCGACTGCAATGCAGGAGGTTGCGGGTTCGATTCCCGCCGGGTGCAAGTATTTATGCTTAAAAATAAATATTTGTGTCTGGTCTGGGTGTCCTTCTATGTATAATATGTATGTATTTACAAAAGAAACATAAATATAAGTATTATATCCGTTGTCTAGTCACCGTAACACAAGCTTAGTCGCTTACTACGGGGCTAGATGGCGCTGTGTGTTGTTCGCAGAATTTATTTATTTATTATTAGTTATGTTATGAAACAATGTTTAATTTGCGCAGATTATAAAATGAAGTTATATTCCGTTTTGTAAGTTAGATATTTTTTCATAAACTGAAAAAAATTAAAAACTACTTCCGGGTATAGTGTCCCCACGAGAAATGAGGTTGGCGCATTTTTAAAGGACTTGCTTTAGACAAAAGTTTGGAAAAGACAGATTTGAATTTTGAAAAGTCTTTGCACGGTAGCGCGCAAAATGTGATTTTGCAGGTCTTTTTCACCGCACAACCTTGGAAAGGATCTGTTTTGCGCGCAGATTTCTTACCGTGCAAAGACTTTTCAAAATTCGAATCTGTCTTTTCCAAACTTTTCTCTAAAGCAAGTCCTTTGAAAATGCGCCAACCTCATTCCTTTTTTTTTGTTCATGGCATCGAACCACGACGTCTTGTTGCTCATCTGCCAATGTCGTATTTATTGTTTATTATTATTAGTATCAAGCAGGTTTTTTTCGTGAATTATTCGATTTAGAGATTGTCTACTTATTTATTTACAAAAACGAGGAATCATATATGATTTTTTTGCTATATACAGGCTGTTCCAAGGAGGGGTATTAAGCCGAAAGGGGTTTGTTCTAGAGATCTAGGCGAACAACTTTTGTTCTACTACTTTTGGAAATTCGAACTTTTTTTTTTCGAAAATTTGAGGTTGTATCACTGAAAAAAAAAACAGCTGTTTTTGTTAATAAAGGCAATTAATGTTAAGATTGTAGTGGTCCAAACTAAATAAAAGGGCAGATTAAGGCCAAAGACCTCAAACTCTAAAAAACAGCTGATTTTCATGCAAACTTTAAACTCAACATTTTCGAAAACTACTTCATATTTTCAAAAGTTGTTCGCCTAGACGTCTAGAACAAACCCCTTTTGGCTTAATACCCCCATCTCGGAACATCGTGTAAGTATAGCATACAAAAATATAACTACCCACTTTACGAAAGAAAATAATAGTATAGGTTGAGGAGAGAGGTAAAATATATACCTCATTTTTTTGAATAATTGCACTGGCCAGCCGCGACGAAGATATTAATTTCACAACTGCAGAGTTAGTGGAAGTGGTACATAATGCCGAATTGAGTTTTCTACCGGAAAAGATGCACCTAGCGTCTTCCTCGCTGTAGTGAGGTGCAAAATTGTGTGTTTCACTCGGCAGCAAAGTTTTTTTGCATTTTGTACCTTTGAAATCCTTAAAACGCTTGGCATTCTATATTTAAACCTCTCGCTGCGCTCGTGGTTCAATCCTAGAATACTTCGCTAGCTCAGGTTTCAATACAAGTACTCGCTGCAAAAACTAACTTTGCAGCCTTGCATAACAAACGTACACCGGAAAATTGTCCAAAACAAAATTGTAAGAGAAGTTTTAAATAGATTTTGTGAAGAACCGCGCAGATTACTAGTCAAGTAATAAAGAATAAAAAAAAAAATATTTTTATTTTTACTTTTCTCCATTACCAATCTCCTCTACTCATATGCAAAAAACCGCGATTAAAACAAAATAGTCTTAGATTTTCATTGTCTGTCTGACATACGCACCACACCTTCAGAAACTTGGGGAAAAGTTACAAACCCGGAACAAAATTCTGCATATGGTGGCGGGCACGACGTGGGGAACAAATGCCGACGTGCTTCGAACAACTAGTCTCAGCTTAGTCTACTCCACAGCGGAATACTGTGCGCCAGTTTGGCTAAATAGCGCACACGTGCAGCGAGTTGACGCACAGTTGAACCAGGCAATGAGATGTACGGCGAGTACTATTAGGAGCACTCCTCGGCAATGGCTACCAGCCCTCAGTCACATAGCCCCCCTCACCTGAAACGACCTAAAACACTGGCCCTATGTCGCGAAGGACAAAATATCTTGGCAAACCCAAGCCTCCCTGCCTACAGTGATTTCACGAGCCCTCCACTAAGCCGATTGAAATCGCGATACCCGCCCTTTGATACTGCTCGCAACCTATTGGAGACCGATTACGATATCTCATCATGTTGAAAGCGAGAATGGGAAACAAATCCTCCAGAGAGCCTGGGAACTGTGATCGATCCCACGAAGAAGCCGGTTGGCTAACATGTTTAAATGTGGCTGGAGGGAGACGCCCGCGCCGGCGTGTGACTGCGGGGCTGTCTCACAGGATGTCGCGCACATCGTAAATGATTGCCCTTATACAAAATAGCATGGTGACCCACCAGACTTGTTCACCCTTGAAAATGACGCTATACAATGGATAACCAAACTCAATTTGAATATCTGATAAGATCGATTACATATTAAACCATACGATTAAGTAAACAATTAAGAACTTAATTAATAACTCCTGGAACTAACATGTATAATTAATCAATCGCGTTGATTTCGTTTGTGAGCCTTCATTCTGGAGATCTTAGATTACCTAGATGGTATTCTAACAACTAGGTACGTTCGAATTTTGATCCATCCTCTTTAAAGGTGTGCGAGTAATTTCCCGAACAGTTTAGCTCGTCCGTCAGAAACGACTTTGAAATGGATCAGGCAACCATTCTCCTTCTAGTCTAGTCTCTAATGGAGACTAGTCGTTCTATGCTTTAGATATTATTTCTACTCACTTTTCTCACAATCTTTTCGGTAGGCAACATTGTCCAACCCTTTTCAATGAAACTCCGGTCCGATAACGTATAATGGACAACACCCTTGGTTGTGTCTACACCGACCTGAAATCAATGGTTAAGCATCGCCATTTATTTACCTACCTAGATAAATAAATAAATAAATAAATATAAATAATCTTAATCTAATACAGGGGTTCCCTAACAGGGGGCGCGCCCACCCAGGGGGGGCGCAGACATATTTCAAGGGGGGCGCGGGCCACCTGTACAGTTAATACCTGCGATCGCTGAGAGAATGCATTCCAGACGGCTCGATACGACCAATGAAATTATTTGAAATTGACGCCTGTGAAGAACATCATATTGTTTCCTCAGTCGGCCAATATCAGCCTCTAGGCTGGCAGTGACCAAATACCTTTTGTATGAATGAAAATAATTAATGAATGAGCAATAAAAATCCTTATTTTGAACACTTTTTTATCCTGACCTGACAATCTGGACTGGAAGACGGGGGGGCGCGGATTTTTTTTATGGTCGAAAAGGGGGCGCGACTCAAATAAGTTAGGGAACCCCTGATCTAATAAATGGTAATAATAAATTCACAGAAGCAGATGGCAAGCCTACTCATACGATACGAAAGCAAACCACTAGGAAATTGATATCGTGCAATCATTATATTTTAATATTCTATGGATATGGAAGGAAATGCATAAATGTGAAGTGGACACCTATCAAAAGCGATCCATAACTACTTACAGGTTTATCAACTTTCGGCATAATCTAGGTAAAACGCAAAATACAAAAATAAAAAATACAATTTCAAAATTAACGTTGTTTCTATAAAAAAATCTTGTTTACCTATGTAAAAAACATTTTTTATAAATTACCTATATTTTAACAGTTGTGTCACGTCTGCAGACGTATAAGTCTTATTGACATTATTATATTCGATCTTACATTTTACAGCGAAAAGGTTAGTTCCAGGATACCTACCTTCATAAAAAGATTTTAATATTTGCGGTATTTACCAAGTAGGTAGGAGTTTACAGAAGGGTTTAATCATTTTTAGGGTTCCGTATTACTGAGACTTCGCTGTCTGTCTGTCTGTCCGTCTGTCCGTCCGTCCGTCCGTCTGTCACCAGGCTGTATCTCATGAACCGTAATAGCTAGACGGTTGAAATTTTCACAGAAGATGTATTTCGGTTGCCGCTACAACAACAAATACTAAAAACAAAATAAAACAAATATTTAAGAGGGGCTCCCATACAACAAACGTGTTTTAAAAACTACAAGGGAATCGAGTAGGTCGTGGAATTCAAAATGGCCGCCCTGTCTGTCAAATATATACCAGTCTGCCTTCACTTACCAAAGAGTTTCTTAAAAGTTTCAGATTTTCTTTGTGCCAAAGTTTTTTTTTTTTTTTTTTTTTTTTTTTGAGTGGTGTGGTCGTATGAAGGGAGTAAGGATCGAAGCTAAATATTTCACATTTTCCTATCAAATTTAAAAATTGGATGTAAATCATTTTAGGGTTCCGTACCCAAATGTCATAGTGGTACGGAACCCTTCGTGCGCGAGTGTCGCACTTGCCCGGTTTTTATTCTCTTATTGATCGAACGACCGAAAAAAATCTTTCACCAATAAAAAGCTACATTATCGAGGAGTAACATAGGCTACTTTTGATCCCGATATTCCCACGGGATTGGGATTTACGCGGGTGAAACCGCGGGACGCAGCTAGTTAGGAATAAATAAGCGTGACGTACGGGGGTAACTGCTTGATTTCCCTTTTTTTTAGATAGAACTTCTGATTTTTGTGGATTTTTACGGCCTTCAGCGTTTTCTGCAGGCAGTTCGGACCCCGGCCGCAACCCCTTAGCCATAAGCATTACTGTCTGGGGGTCAATCTTTATTTTCGGTTCCTCTTTTTCTTTACATTGAAATAAAAGGGGTGTGTGCGAAGGGTTCTTTTCCTCCACTATCGTATCGATATGTGGAGTTGCTGTGTGCTTATAAATATTTGTACCAATGATGATTTCGCCGATTTCTGGACTTTTAGCGTATAAAAAACGATCCAAATCGAATTCAAAATCTGAATCTATGCACATAATACATTTATCGTCCCTTTGTTTATGTCCTATATGGTGTTTTTTTATCTTTTTGCCAATAGCTTTTAATTCGACCAAGGTGGTTTCTTTTTTTGGTGGGCCCTTTTTCTCGCGAGCCGCCGATTGTTTCAATTTCACTAATCTCATAATCAGATCATCATTAGAGGGACTCTTGACTTTTACTTTGTTTAGATCAAGGTTAACTTCACCTTCATCGGAAATTTGGTCGGATTTTTGTTTAGCTTTTTTACCTTTCAGTGCAATATCGTTTTCTGATGATGGTGTATCTTTTACCTCTTTGTCAGACAATATTTTTCTAGGTGATTTGCCTTTTTTTGATTTTGAACTTTTTTTCCCACCAGCAGGTTTACGGCTAGCCTTTTCATTACTGCCAGATTTTTCTTCCTTATCTTTCTTATTTTTTTCCACTTTGGTCTCTTTATCTTTTGGCTGTTTATTTTCTCCTAATTGAGCAAATAGTGCATCTTTTGCCTTTGCTGACACAGTTTCTTTTGGTTCTCTTGCATCTCTTTGTATTTTCTGCTTCACTTCTTCTCCTGTTGTAGTTTTTTCCGTACCACCTTTTTGCTTTTGATCTTGAAGAGATTTTCCATCTTTCTGCTGTTTGGTTAGATCTGCAGCAGCATTTTTCACTTTTTTCTCTTTTTGTTCTTTAGATGAACCCTTATCAGCTTTTACTTTCCCAGACTTTTCCTTATCATCTCTTTCTTTTTGTTTTTGTTCCTTGAGTTGACGTTCATCTACTTTTTCTTTGCCAGATTTTTCCCTTTCTTTTACATCTATGGGTGGACGTTTATCGGCTTTCCCTTTACCAGAAATATCTTTTTCGATCGGTTTTTTGTCTGGTCGTATTTTTTCTTCGTATTCTTTATGTGGTTTTTCTTTACCAGCTTTGTCTCCTTTTTTGTAGACTTCTCGAATTGTTGTTGAGCTCAATTCCTCTTTTATTTCGTCTTGTTTTTGTCTACGTTGTCCCGTTTGGGTTGTGAAATGTTTAGAGGTTACATCATCTCCCCTGTGAGGCTCTGTGCTAAACTGGTTTTTATCTCCCGAAGTTTTTCCTCCAAGATACAATTTTCTTTCAGCGCGAGCTTGGTCCTTTTTTGCTTGTAAATTTAACTGTAGTAGTTCTTTTATTTCCCGTTTCTTACGTTCTACTTCAGCTTTTTCTTGTAAAATATCCCAAGTTTTCTTTATTAATTCAGATGAACTTGCAAATCGCTTAGGAAATTTAGGTTTGGTTTTTTTTGGAAAAAAGTATGAAAAATCTTTTTTAATTTCTGTGTCAGTTTTTGAGATCACTTCTGTAATCGTTAGTAATGATTCATCAGAACGAGTTTTTCTTATAATATAATGTCTTATTCGGCTTTTCTGGTCATACGTTCCTAGTTGCTCCATAATATCTGGTTTTAAAATAGAATACCAACTTTTAGGCCTCACAGGAGGTTTTAAGTGCTCAAAAGAATTTTCTAACAGTTTTTCTCTACTTTGCACTGGTACGGGAGGTGTGAACTGGAGTATCTTTAAACGTTTTTCATTCATATATTTGTATTGAGCATGAGCCGCCGGTTGATGATCGGCACTAATACGCTTTTCTCCCGGTTTATAATCTTCAATATTATCATCAACTGCAATACTTTTAAATACATGTTTTACTTTTGAAAGCCATTGTTTAATAAATTGTTTGGTGTTTTCAGGTAGTTCTTTTGCTCTTGATTGAAACTTCTGAATAGTTTGTTCACATTTGCAACATGTTTTTTGTTCCCTCAAGCAATGATCGCAAATACCACGGACAGCATTTTTGTCTATATTTGGTATTGTATGTAGCAGTCTTTGGGCATGTTCAGCAATTTTCCGACAACGCGGGCAGCTTATTCTATTCTGTTCTGTAAAGAGTTTACAAAAACAATAAAAAGCTTATTGTATCTAAGACCCAGTTCCTGGCCAATAAGTATATTTGGGGTCAGTGATTTTTTACATTCATTTTCGCTGAAGTTGAAAAAAAAAGCTTTACCGAAATGCCTAGATACATAAGCTCATCGCGTCTCGGCTAGTGAATTAACACGAATGTTTGATGCTTCGACGCGATTGCGCCAATTTGAGTGGTGCCTTAAGGACTTGGAATACAAAGCGGCTAAGATAAAGTGTATGGTGCCCACGGAGGACAATATGGTGCCTAACGAACGAAATATATCTTGGCGTAGCGGGCTATTTTTATACATTTATCCTCAGCACCCTGGCCGCTTTGTAAATAGGTACCAAAACCCTTACGCATTTACGTATACCTACTTATTTCAAGTTACCTATCTCAGTCGTATATTGAGCAGAAGTTATTGCTTGATCATTTGTGTTCTCTATTATGAATACGTCTTCTTCGATGTTAACATTATCAATTTCGCCCAACTTTTTCTGTAAATAATAGTATGAAACGATAATCGAAGTAGGTAGGTACTATTCCCAGTCCTATATAGGCACACTCCCTCTATGTTATATTACGACTGGGGACGACTGGGCTTAGGCGTCGTCGTCGCCTGGGCAAGCTTGGCGTTTATGCTAATCGTTTATTTATGGCGATAACATTAGATCAGACGGTGTTAATGGTATAAGGACATGATTTCAAACTCGCATATCGCTCGTAAGTGCGCAGTTCCCTTTCGCCCCGCGCCGAATTGACCAAGCTGTTTACTGTTTCGAAGGCAGCGCCCGGGGAACGGTCGCAAACTGCGCACTTACGAGAGTTACGGGTGTTCCAGCTCAAAGCTAGGCTGGTGCTGTCCGGCGCGCCCGCTGACTTCAAGACGAATACCAGAAAAATATTGCTGTAAGAGGACATAGGTATACATGAATACAAACTTATCCGTAGCTACTTACATCATGGACTTCAACCAAGTGGTGGTAAATGACAAGGCCAATATTTTTCAGATCCATAATTTTTTGGAAGCAATTTGAGCCGTCTTGACATTCTGTACAGCAAAGGCATTGTGAAAAAGGATTCCTAAAACAGATTAAAAACATACTTTTTACGAGCAGAGGCCATTCACACGATGCTAGCCAACCAAACGCCTGCAGGTCTGACAGGCCAGACTAAAGAAGGATCATCATCAGCTTTTCAATGACGGTACGGTATAATATACGTTACCTACCTATTGCATGGACCTATAGTGAAATTGGACATTGGCTTGGAAATCCACATCGTGTGAATGGTCCATTACCTAAGTAGGCATAGTTCGTCTAGCCTCGGTAGGTGGGTTACTGTACCACTAGGAATCCAGCAGCTTGCATCCAGAATTGGTACTTGGTACGTACCTAGCATACGACATTTTCTCGATAGAGAAAAAGTTTCTCATGCTTGTACCACTGCCAGGTGTGCTTCGGTACAAACAACTTTTGTGCTATCTATGACTTTTGAAATAGGTAGGTAGGTTAAGTTTCCTCAAAAAAAAAAAACAGCTTTTTAAGAAATTTGTAGAAGATCTAGTAACATCATCACCACTGATTGAAAAGTTTCAATTGCCTGCTAGCTAATTTCTTCCTTTACATAGGTAAGTATTTCTTTCTTCAACAATATCACAAAGAGGAATTTATTAAACCTTACCCCGTATTCGACGTCATACAACAATAAATATCTTAATCAAATGATCAACAATACACAATATAGGTATATGTATAATACAATAAAAACAACAACGATACAGTAATTCTTTAGATGTAGGCAATTCTCTGGATGTTGGTATATTTATTTACAAAATGTTGACTGCTGTCTTAATTGTCAGCTTTGACAAAATTGGAGGCAGGGATCAAACAGTTCTAAAGTTTAGTTGTCTTTGTAGGTATTGGTACTTATATTAACTTTTTTACATCTTTTAATCCCTTCAACCGTAGTTTCGTAACTGGTTTCGTTAAAGGAATTATTCTTTCTTGTACGTTGCTGGTTTCGATGGAGGAATTATTCTTATTTTTAATTACGAAACCACGTTTACGCGTCATGGTTACGTTTGATACATACCAAGAATTTATTGTTGAGGTTTCGACGAAAGAATTATGATTCCTTGGAGGTACCTATGCAACTAATTTCCATGAAAGACCATTTCCATGGTGGAATTAGAATTTATAGAAACTATGTAAGGCTACACAATATTGAGGTATGGACATGGAATCCTAAAATCATATAAAATTAGCTGACCGGGGAACTTTGTGCCTGTCTTAAAAAAAACTATCTACCCCACCAATTTTCAGCAAAATCAGTTCAGCCGTTCTTGAGTTATAAATAGTGTAACTAACACGACTTTCTTATACACAACTTATATCTACACATTCTATTCTTATTCTATCATTATTATAAAGAGGAAAGATTTTTATTTTTGTGTGTGTGTGTGTGGTTTGTTTGTAATTAATAAACTCAAAAACTACTGGACCAATTTCAAAAATTCTTACACTAAAAGAAAGCTACATTATCGAGCAGTATCGAATCCCGATATTCCCACGGAACCGGAACTTACGCGGGTGAAACCGCGGGACGCACCTATTATACTATATAGAAGAAGAAAATAATAAAACAGTCACAGTATTAACAAATAGAATTAATAATTTACTCAGTCTAAATCTTTGTCAAGAAAATTAATCTTTCTTTCTCTTAAATAAATTCATTATCTTTTGAGTGAAGGAGACAGGAGTGCCAGGTGCCTTGAGTATGAGTTCTTTGGTACAGATGTTGTGTAGAGGGCCGAATGCTAAAGCCACGACAGTGCAGGCAAGGCAGATCACATTGTATGGCATACTGAAGTCTGGAGTTGGCAATGAGACCATTGCACCGTTTGTTCTGAACACTGCTGGATACCCTGAAAATATAGAAGAAAAAAAAACGAATTAGCACAGATTAGATACCTCATTGTAATGCGTCGGTTTCGCCATCTTAATTACGATCTTTGTTGGAGATTAGGTCAATTCCGTTAAATAAATAAATTAAAAATATTCCATGCCGTTACGCACAACGCAATCTAGCCCCAAACTAAGTACTAGCCTGTACTATGGGTATTAGATAACAGCTACACCACACCATTTTTTTTTATAAATACTTAAGATGTATCTTAAATATTTATAACACACCCAGACCAGAAACAAATATTTATTTTTAAAGCATAAATACACACGGCGGGAATCGAACCCGCAACCGTCTGCATTGCAGTAGGGCCTTCCCCTGACGCGCCAGAGGCCGTCAAATGGTTAGACATAACAGTGACATTTCAATCGCAAAGAAATACATGCAAAATCGTTAACGTAACTTTTAAAGAAGATCGGCGTTTTTCCCTAAGGATTTTACCTGGGGGTTAGAGATACCTTAATTTTATTTTATGTGCCATCGCAAAGAAGATCGGCGTTTTTCCTTAGGGATTTTACCTGGGGGTTAGAGGTACCTTAATTTATTTTATGTGCCATCGCAAATTACGAGACATGGATTATTCAATTAATTTATGCGAGCTAAAGCCATGGTGTTAGTATTTTCGTCCTATTCATAATAAGTTAAAAGATATTGGGTGTTAAAGTTTCACATTTGGGAGTTTCACACAAAACACCACTAGATGTCGTTATTTGTCTTGAATATCCATAAATCTGAATTGGTATAATATGGCAGTTAATCAAGTCATCTTTCAGTCAATAAATCTTATTAGTTAAAAATAATTCTTTTCTTTATAAATTCTGGACCGATACGTGGAATTCTGTAGTCATTTATTGGTTTTACAAATTCAGATTTATGGACATTCGAGACAAGTAACGACATCTGGTGGTGTTTTGTGTGAAAACTCCCAAATGTGAAACTTTAACACCCAATATCTTTTAAGTTATTAAGAATAGGACGAAAATACTAACACCATAGCTTTAAGTTTACGTAATCAATCGAATAATCCATATTTCATAACTTGCGATTGAAACAATTTGTTACAACAAATTGTTTGAAGTGTCGAATATGATATCTGTGGAACAAAGCTGGTCCATTTTGAACGGTCTTCTTATGAGACATGGATTATTCAATTGATTTATGCGAACTAAAGCCATGGTGTTAGTATTTTCGTCCTACTCTTGATAAGTTAAAATATATTGGATGTTAAATTTTCACATTTGGGAGTGTTCACACAAAACACCACAAGATGTCGTTACTTGTCTTGAATATCCATAAATCTGAATTGGTATACTAATATGGCAGTTAGTCAAGTCATCTTTCAGTCAATAAATCTTATTAGTTAAAAATAATTCTTTTCTTTATAAATTCTGGACATATACATGGAATTCTGTAGCCATTTATTGGTTTTACAAATTCAGATTTATGGATTTTCGAGACAAGTAACGACATCTGGTGGTGTTTTGTGTGACCACTCCCAGATGTGAAACTTTAACATTCAATATCTTTTAACTTATCAAGAGTAGGACGAAAATACTAACACCATGGCTTTAAGTTTACGTAATCAATCGAATAATCCATATATCATAACCATAGATCGGATTTTTGGGTGCCGTTTAAAAAATGCGACATCAAAAGTATGGATACGACCAAAAAAAAATCCGAGAAAAATTCCGCGTCTTGGAATTTCATCGTGATTGGGATTTCGAATAAGGATAGGTGTCGAAATCACGAGTACTATCACCATATAAAGTATCATCATCATCATCATCATTTGTTTTCATGGCATATTTACTAAAAATATTTTAAAGAAAAAAATAATCTTCAAAATTTAAAAAGAGATTCTGTTTACAGGTTTGAGTTATCCGTCAGAAATAAATAAAACACACATAAATTAAAAGGGTTTAATGTTTATATTTCTTTATTTAATATACAAACAATGGATAAAATCTGTTCTATAAATAATTATCACAATTAAGAGAAAACACACCTAAAGCATGTTTGTGGAACAAACATTTTCAAATACTTGTTTAAAAACATTTATTTTTCAGCCAGTATTAATTTCCTTACAACGGTAGGGTAGAGACAATCCAGCAAAGCTTGAAATATAACAATTTATGTATTACTAAAACCAAAAATGTTCCCTCGACATGGAATTATTGTTGAGAAAATAATACAAAAATACTACTTTCCTTACAAATTGACCGAGTTAATACCTAGTCAATTTAAAAAAAACTATCAGAGCAGACAAAAATGAGACGAAGAAGAAGTGACACAGAAAATAGGAAACATTTAAGTACCACCTAGGTATTAGTTTACTCACCTTAGCCAAAGTTGTTGTAAACTATCCAGTCAAAGCAGCAAATCGAAGTCCGTTAATTTTCAAGCAAAAAGTTCCGTGTAAGGTTAAATCTAAAGAAAAAAATAACAATAAACTTAAAAGGGTAAGTTTATTTAAAACGCTTAGGTAAAGAGCCCTATAGATATAGAATTTTAATGAATTTGAACTTATATTATATTTTTAAATAAGACTCAAAGGAAAACCAAATTTGCCATCTCACAGCCATAATCCATAATATCTATAAGTTGTAAATTTGTAGGAATGAAGAAAAAAAATGCTACACTTTTTTTTTAACAACAAATTATAGTCAAGAAACTTACAGTTATTCGTGTAAGTTTCTTGATTATAGGCTATGTTATTTATACTATTACAATTATTTACAATATATAAAAATCTACTCACCCAAAGTTCGACAAATGTCAAAGATATCCAATCCAGTTGCAATAATCGTAGTCCGTTTAGTAGCCAAAATGTCAAGTTTTGCAGTGAAATCCAAAATCCAGGTAACGAGCAGGGGTCAATAAACAATAGCGTAAAACACACGGATAGACTGCACTCAACAAACCGAAGTAAGCGAATGAGCTTAAATTGCAGTTTCACTTTTCCCATAGGAATAACGGAATAATAATTAGGTATAAATATATACAAATACACACATCAACAATGTCTAGGGATATTGTATTTTAGACTTCCTAGCTTATAAACTATTTACAGTATCGAAAAAGTTTCTATATGAAAAATAAACTCCGCCGTCTCTTCTTTCGAAATTCAAAAAAATAAAAATAAAACATCATTTTAAAAACAAAAGAATACGCGGTAATTCGAATTTGGCTTTTTCACAGTTAGTTTTGGTTACCATTTAACCCAGCTGATTTTGTAAATAATAAGCTTTTGCACATTTTTTTTTATTCAAATAGAGTGTGTGTATTGTTTATTGTTATGTCACGTAGACATTTAACAAGAGAAGAACAGATTAGAGCTGTAGGCATGTTGGAAGCTGGCGCTATTCAACGCGTAGTTGCTGACACTCTACGGACCCACCAAAATGTGATCTCTAGTTTGTGGTCACGTTATCGTGTTACGGGTGATGTTGCGGAACGGCATTCTGGCAGAAGTCGTGTCACAACTCCTAGACAAGACCGTTTTCTACAAAATATCGCTAGGAGACAACCCACTGTTACGGCTATGCAAATGGTTCAAAGGCTTCAATCTGACCACCAATTGTTAGTAAGCGACCAAACTGTGAGAAGACGATTACATGAAGCCGGTCTTCATTCTCGCAGACCACTTCGAGTTCCAGCTTTACGGCGTGGCAATCGCGGGCGAAGACTTTTGTGGGCTCGAGAACATTTTGTATGGAGTAACGAGCAACGGTCGATGGTACTGTTTTCTGACGAGTCTCGGTTCGGATTTCATCCGGATTCGCGAAGACTACGAGTTTGGCGACTTCCAGGTCGACAGCGCCGTCTCCAACATGTGCAAGAAGTCCATTCCTATCAAGGCGGGACCATCATGGTATGGGCTGGAATTCGAATAGGTGCGCGAACCGATCTCATTTGGATCAGAGGGAACATGACTGCGTGGAAATATCGTAATGAGGTAGTGGAACCTGTAATTATCCCACATAGGGTGCAAGTGGGCCCGGAGTTCCAACTTATGCACGATAATGCCCGCGCACATACGGCGCGTCTGGTATCAAATGAGCTTCGGGAACATGATGTCAGAGTTATGGACTGGTCTGCTCAGTCCCCCGACATGAATCCTATCGAACATGCATGGGACATGTTACAAAGAAGAGCTATGATTAATTTCTCTCCTGATTTGACGACAGAAGAGCAACTTTTCATACACTTAAAACGGACCTGGGACCTTATTCCGCAGCCAGACTTGGACAACCTCATTTTAAGTATGAATAATCGATGCCGCACGCTTATAAATGTCAGAGGAGGAAACACCGATTATTAAATTTAATAAAATGCATATTTTTTTTGTAATTAAAGACTTTTTTTGATATTCAATACTTTTATTCCATAATTAAGCGCGATTCTGTGTTAAGTAAACATGAGAGGTTTTGGTTAATTAAAAAAAAAAACAATAAAAATCTTTGCAGCAGGTCTATTTTTTTTTAACACAGCATAACACATTAAAATAAACTTTTATTTCATATACAGGTGTCTTAAGAAATTATTTACTGATATTGTGAAAATTAAGAAAAACTATAATATCCCTAGACATTGTTGATGTGTGTAGGTATTTAGTATTAACAACTTCCAATTGCTCGAAGAAAAATAAACAAACATACCTTGGCGCCGCCTTTGTAATATTGCCGACAATAGCGACAATAGGTATTGCAAAAGATAAACAATGTTTATGACCGCTGTCTTCAAAAGATTTTTTTGTTCAATTTTGGGTCTCTACTTATGGATATTGTTAATTTAAAATTGTGAAATTGCATGTATGAAAATGACTCAGGAAGTTTTATGCATTCAATTAAAAAAATCATGTTTTGTTTTTTTTTATAATTAATAGTACAATTTCTACGATACATTTACAATACATTACATTACATACATACATACAATACATTTAATATTTTTGTAAAGTTTAAAAAGAAATATCGGAATTACGGAATTTTCAATTCCGGAAAGTCATATCCATGTTAGTGACAACGTCTAAAACAGCACCCAAAATCCGATCTATGATCATAACTTACGATTGAAATAAGTTTGTGTAACAAGTTGTTTGAAGTGCCGAATATGATATATGTGGAACAAAGCTGGTCCATTTTGAATGGTCTTCTTGTAATTGTCGGTTGTTAGTAGTTTTTTTGGCCCGTTTTGGTCTAGTGGTAGATACCGCGACTTTCATTCCAAAGGTCTTAGTTTTGAATCCTGGCCAACCACACACCAGTCTTTTTCTTAAAGAAAAATTTAAGTGCGCTTTTAACATCGATCACTCTTACGGTGAAGGAAAACGTCGTAAGGAGACCTACGGCTTAAAGTCACGCAAAAAGGCCCACCGCCCAGTTATATAGGGCTAGTTGCGGAAACACACAGTAAAATTAAAAAGAGATACGAGGTAATTTACAATATACATACTAGACTAGGTACACACTTTTAATTAAACTTATATCAAACTAAAATTAATACTCACATGGCTTCGAAGCATTAATCACAGAATCATATGTAGTTCCAGATACAGGTAGGCCTGTATAATTTTTTGCTGTTGGCAGATTAGCCGTTATCAAAGCAGATCCAATATAGAATCCATGGTTTGCATCAGGAGGATACTCTTGCCATTTCAAGAAAACAAATTCAAAATCTATTGTTATTGTTGTTCTTGATCTAGGAGGCAGTTTAAGTAGAAGTTCTAAATGATAAGGTTTCTGTCTACTCCTTCCCGGTGAATAATACTGTGATAGGACTAGTTTACTCTCTGATTCACCATTTACTTTGAGGGAACTTAATTGAATTGGCAACCACCATGGAGCATTCTCCAAAACGACAACATCAATTGGTGTCCAAAAAGTATTGGTTAATTCTGTGACTATACCGCCAAATTCTTTCCCATAACCGAGTACATATCTACTAAAGTGTAATGGGGGAGGTATAGCAAGAGGAATTGTATTCTTGGAATAACTGTATTTTACTCCTATGTTAATCATTTGGTTATCAGGTTTTATGTTGTAAATAGCTAATTTAGTGTCACTGCCGCCTCTCTTTGAGATTACCGTTGTCTCTGGTTCTGGTATTAATTTAAATGTGTTGGTGTCATTTGAAGTTATATCAACATAAACCTTAGTGTGTGATGATAGCGGACACCCTCCCGGCAGGCCTTGTCCAAACAGTTTTCGAAACGACCAATCTTGACCACCGATTATATTAAAATCGTAAACGAGAGCAATAGTCTGCTTTATCTCCAACCTCACTTCACTACAATCCTTTGATTTGCACACGTTTCTCACGTGAACACCGACTGAATGGTAATTTGTATTATGAATCATTCTTGAATTCAGTAAAGATGACAGTCCTCTACTCGACTCACAAGGTAGCAGTTTCTTCCACGGAGTCAAGTTTTCAGTACAGACAATTTCTCTAGGTAGTGAAGCATATCTCAAATGACTAGTGTAATTTCTGTTTAGTGTGCTCGCACTTGATGGCCATAAGGCCATTTGAGGTGTAACAGTGTTGCTGTTGTCTATGAAGTTTAATGAAGCGCAAAAGAGACCGGATAGAGTCGCGCTGAGTTTTCTCCAGTGTGTGTCGACATCAGTGACTTCGGGAGAGAACCAGGCGTAGAGTTCAGCGCCAGGGGCGGCGTCTAACACTGGGTAGCCCCACTGGTCATGGCGCCACTGCCCTTCAGTTAGGGTCAAATGCATTTCTTCTACTTGGAATCGGGATATCACTTCTGTCAGGGCTCTAGGTGATAAATACGAGTGCTCATCTAAAAAGTAAAGTCAAAGTTTCGGTTGGATTAGACTGAGAGACTATCTCGATCTTATCAGTAAATCGTTATCAGAATAAGTTTAGTAATACTTACAGGTAGAATCGTGGTCCACTAAAGTGACAAATTGAAAATAGGAATACAGATGTGTTGGAGGTAATGGCTTGATGAATAATTCTTCGATAAATTCATCTCCTTTTGTTTCGTAAAAATACAGAACAATAAACAGAAAAATGATAAAGTATCGTTTGTTGCCGGTCCCCATGGCGTTTCATAGAAAGACAATTTTATGAATATACTGGACTGAAAAACAACAAGGAAACCAATTTTTTAGTAGTAAATACTGAATCTTTATATTATTATCAGAATAAAACTGAATTTCGTATTTTTTTGGAAAACCATAGGTTATAATCTCTTTGGAACCATAGATAGAAAAACTATTTATTTATACCGGCTCTACACTCTCAGTTAATCGCGCCGCGAAAACGCGAATTTAGTCAACAAAACCACCAAACGCGCGAAATCACCAAACAGTGGTGGTTTCGGCTTTCGCGGGGAAATCGTCGGCTTTTCGTCCTGCGACAATAGATAGGATCGCGAGGAACGAGACTGCTAAGCTTTGCGTGTACAGAGGGACATAACCCGAACGTGAAACTTGCTGTGAATTTACGCTGCGCCGCGCCCGTTATCCACGAATGGGGTTATAAACTAAAAGGCCGAGGCAGGTGGCGCTAGTGTGGCTTGACCAGATGTCACCAAACTTCAACTGTGATTGCATGTGTATTTAGGAATTTTGTGAATTAAAATGTATTCAACGTGGAGTATAATCCAATTAAAAGGGGAGCTGAGAAAAAGGAATGCGTCTACTAGCGGAAAAAAAGCTGCTTTGATCGAAAGGTTAGTAAAAAAGTGCATTTCAGTGTTTGTTTGTTATTTTTTACAAAAAGGTTTTGTACTGATTTATATGTTGGAAATATGTAAAAACCCTTTTGTAAAAAGTACCTACATGTTGAGATAAGTATACGTGCTTATTTTCGGGGTCGTACGACTTGTAATTTTTATGATTTTATTAAAAATAAGTCTTTGTTTACAAATGGTTGACAAGGGTATTTTTTCATGAATTTTCTATGTTTTTGTTTTAGGCTAGAGGCGTACGATAGAAACAGTATTATTGGAGTCGAAGAGAAACTTGATGACGAAATTCCTGAGTTTCCTGATATAAGTCACTTTAGAGATGTTAACGTTAGCACCAATTTACCACCGCTGTCCCAAACACCACATCCAAGAGTTTGCGGAGAGGTTTTAAGTACCTACCACCCAAAAGTCGTCTGTTATTATGAAAGCAGAAGTTTGGTTACTCTTCGTGTTGCCTTTGAAGGAAACTATGCCTACTTTCATGTGCAATGCAAAGGACAAATGAAGAAACTACTTTACATAGTTTTATTGAAAATAGATTAAAATGGCACTATAGAAGTCAGTCATTGTGAATGTGCCGCTGGAAGTGGTTTGGAGGCACATTGTAAGCACATCTGTTTGTGTAAAGTTCAGTGTAAATCTGTTGCCCGGTCCGGCCTAGCTGACTGACACGCTTTATGCATAGTTAATAATAAATATTAGTCTAACTTTGCTATCTAGCTAGAGTCTGTGTACACAGGAACGTTTTGATACCTTTTTTAATTTTAGATTTTGATAAGACAGTAGTTTCACAGTAACTTTTTAACACATTAGAATGACAAATCACAAAAACATCTCAGTCAATCCTGAAGAAGAGACCTGTAAAGGTCTCAAAACGTTGAGCGTTGAAACAATGCCTAAAGTAATAAAATAAACACCATGTGATTATAACCGAAAAATGTCTTTAATTTATAAGTAAAATTTCCTTCATTTCATAATATTTTCTCTAAAGTTGCAGCATTTATTATTTTCGGTTTGTATTCTGCTAGGTCCAGGTGCTGTATCTAAGCACTGCCTCCTTCTGCTTCTTTCTAGACGTCTGTTTAACCGTTGTTGGTTTCCTGGCTTTATTTCGGTAATTACTTTGGTAAAAGAAAATATAGAAGGAACTGTTGTTTTCCTCAATACTTTTTATTTATTTTTATCACCTGAATGAATGAGAAAATGTGGATAAAGTAAGATAAGGACCCTAATTTACACAAAGCTTGGCATGAGAGAAACGTCTGTGATGATCACTGATCGATGATCATTGATGATAGGTGGAAAATACTGTAAAAACTAAGGAATGGTCTATTCCTAGAATAGGTAGGTATACATTCTCATACAGACTATCGTTACAATAGTACACTATTATAACTTTAGATCAATAGGTAGGTACCTACACTATAGTAGTTTTAAGAAAGGAAACGTCTTACCTGTGTAGGAATTTCTCTCAAAAAAACCATTAGGTTTAAAATGGACAGCACATAACCTTAAATAGTTACTAGGTCGATTTTTTCTCCTCATAGCTTTTATCCACTGTTTTTTTCTTTTAGCATCTTTGGGGAATAAATGATTTGCTATGTTTTTGCAATCCACAGCTGAACAAAGCGTTATTTTGTAAAATTATCTCAAAATAACCATGTTTGTTTACGAAAAAACTATGAAGGTGTCAAATAAAGTCAGACGTGCTACAGTAGCGCCGTCTGAAGTGAGCAAATGGCAGTTTTTAACCCAATTAAATCTACAGCGCGAATAATGTGTAGAGAAAGACTGAGAGTGTAGAGAGATATGATATGACGAACGCAGCGGCATAGTGTGCGTTTTGTTTTTGCAGAGGCCAGTCGCGTTTCTCAGAGAACTCGATTTTGCAGTCACCTGTCAATCTGACAAATGTGATTGATTTGTGCGAACTCAATGCGAACTTCACCTTCGTTTGATTGAACTATTCCGCGAAAAAAATTACATTCACATTATTTTTACAGTTTTATGTGTAGACGTATCAGGGCATTTTCACTTTTGGGTGCCACCCCCACTTTTACGCTGTCCCACGTTTTTAAAAATTTATTGCATATTAATAATAATGAGTGTTATTATAATAAGTATATCAATCGATGCAGAGTAAATTAAACTATGTGTCTGTGCATAAATTTTTATGTAATTAAGCTTAATTAATTCAATTATGGTTAATTCAAATACTCAGGGGAGCCGTTTCTGACTTGTCCCAGTCCTTGTCAGCTTCAAAGTATTGAACTTACTGGTAAAATTTCCTACAAAAACATAATCAAGTTTTGGTTACCATGATAGTGGATCTATTCTTCCGTCACATTTATCTAAAACTGTAAATGCAATTGTAATATTACAGTGGAAAAATACATTTATGTAAAGTCCTCAAAACTCGGTGTCGTCTGACATGTCAGCAAAGTGACGGGTCTAAAGGGATATTCCGTTTTATTTAAAGCCGTTTTATTTTTAAAAAATAGTGACACTAACCACAAGGGATCATTTTAGCTTAGCGAAATCAGTCAGTCTGTTCAATCCGCGGAAAAAATAGGGTGTCTTGCTGGTGTTGGCGGTTGGTCACGATTTGGTAGGTCAGATTTGAAGCCTTTTTCTTAATTATTATATTTGTCTCACACTATCCAACTATTTACTATCTGTTTTTGGTGTTATTTAGCAAGTGTTTTTAGGAGTTCATTTAAAAAAATGTCATTCAATTAAGTTAGAATGCATTTTTCTCATTAGCTACGTGTATAATGTGACGGTCAGTTCAGTGACGTTTTATGCCGTCACATATAGGGCGGACCACCAAAGTCACCAAACTGACTCATAAGGCTAGGTGTACATACGTGTACTCAATCAAATGAAATTTAAGAAATACTTCTTAAATTTCATTTAAATCATAATTTATTTAATTAGCCTTACATTTTTGTTTTTTTTTGCCAATTATTGTGCCATTATAGTTAAGCTATAAGTTAGTTTAAGTAAAAATAATAGATAACTTTCTATTACCTATTCGCATGTTTGACATGTTTGCTTTAATTAATAAAATTAATATTATTAATACCATACTTCAAATTATGTGATTAAATGTTACTATGAAAAAACATCGACTTTTAGTTCTAATTTAGTATTGTACATCATGTAGCCTCACCCTAAGGATTTTAGGTGTGTCAGTTTGGTGACTGTCCCAATTTTTATGTGGTTTATTTTACTTTTATCAGTTTTGTTTTGAAGTTTGCATAATATATATTTTTCTTTTATTGTTTTAAATAATCTATTTTACCTATGCAACTTATAAATTAAGAAATAGGTCACTAAACTTATAAATTAAAAAGAAAATTATGATTGCAATGGAGTCACTCGTCACCAAACCGAATTTAAATCTTAATTTTAAGAAATTTAAAATAAGTAACTCATTAGTGTGTATTGTTTTTTGATAAATTTAATTAATCTGCATTAATTAAAGGTAACAATTACGTTTAAAACCCTTTGTTTTAAATGTTACAGTCGTTTTTCAATGTCACCAAACTGACCGTTATTTTTCTATAGTGTCCACTTAAAAATTGATTTTTACATAGAAATTAAGGTATTTGTAGGAAACAAAATATAATTTTTAGTTCAATAAACATACGAAAATATTATGAAAGACTTTAATAAACTCAAAACTCATGTCTATAAAATCTCCATAATTTACGTATGGTGGCACTCAAAAATAAATATGCCCATCAATGTGTGTAATAAAACGAATAAATTAATAATGGATCTAAAATTTAAAGCCTGTTTTCATTAGAGAAAAACTTGCCAAAACAATTACGGTCTGAGTGTAAAATATAAATAAGTGTTGTCAGAGTGTATCTTGGTATCATAATATCACGATTATTACCCGATTAATATTAGATTAGTCAGACACCAGCCGACCACAACCCCAGATGTTACCGTGTGGCTCTTCTTTGTAACATAAAAAATAGTAAATAATAATCAAAATGGATAGTGAATTCGTAGCTATATCTACCAGCTGGAAGCTTCAAATTGGCTTCGGAATTGGACACGTTTTGAACGATGTTTGTGCAAGTTTATGGTTTACATACTTTCTAGTATTCTTCCATTTAGTCCTAGAATTTAGTGCTTCTCAGTCTGGGAATCTAATGCTGATTGGACAAATTGTTGATGCAGTGTCTACGCCTTTCGTTGGATATCATTCAGATCATACAGATAACTTGATAAGTGCAAGATATGGGAGGCGGAAAATCTGGCACTTATTTGGTAAGAACTAACTTGTTGTGCTCCACAGATTTTCAAGTGGCCCCTACTAACATCTAGGAGTATACTTAGTTTTATAATTGTAGACTATCATTTGACACATCTTTCTGAAGAAAAAAATCAAAAACAAAGAACCCAAACTTCAGATTGCAGTCTGAAATTTAAAAACGTAGTAGGGTAATTTCGCCTGTTCGCGTCCATCACCCTATTCGCGTCCATTTTTCGGACCTCCCTACAAAAATTCTCGAAAATAGGTATATTAACACACTAAATCACCGAAAAGTCGTTCCCGCCAATACCTCATCATATAAGAGGCACACACAAATAGACAAAAGTTCTGTGTGCCCAATCAATCATGTGTAGAAAAAATAGTTAGTATCCGTTCTTCAACAAAGAAGCGCGGATGCACGGAATGTCGGCAAAAAAATAGTGTGCAGATTCGCGTTCGACGGTAAGTATTTTATTATTTTATGCGTATTTTAGAATTCACAGCTGTTTCTAGACATAAAGCATGAAAAAAGGAGTACTATTAATTATATTATGTATTTTCTTGTTTTTTATAAAGTTAACAGTTAAAATAAGGTGGACGCGAATTACTATACCGAATTTATAAAACTTCCACTTTGCGACCACAATGGACGCGAACTCGTCTATTTATGATTTAGTTAGTGTTTATTTTTATGTGATTAAATTCTGAAAGGGAATTTGTTTTTATTTTTTATTTATGTATTAATATGTAATGTATTATTATATTTTTAAATATTTTTATGTATGTATATGTAGTTACTGCAGAGCTACTACTTATTATGAAGTAGCTATTTACATTCCAAATCTGCTCTCAATTAATGAACCTTGCGGTTTCACCCACATAAGTTCATATTTCTCAGGAGTATTAGGATAAAAAGTAAGCTTTGTGTTAGTTCAGGTCCCCAGCTATCTACAATCCAAGTTTCATCAGAATTGGTTCAGTAGTTTTTGGGTAAAAGAGTAACAAACATACTTCTTATCCTACATACAAACTTTCACATTTATAATATTATAGTAGGATAACTTTATTTCAGTCAATGAGTAAATAAAAGAGTATGTGAAACAACCACCTTAACTGTTCTGTGTTCTTACAGTACATTTATTATATTATATATTTAAGTACTTATACATATTAGGTCATGTTAATTGCTATAGTACTCTAGAATAAACTTTAGTATTGATTGACTTGTGGAATGTTGTTTCCTGTTACCAACCAATATGGATGTTTTCTAAGAAAATGAGTCATTTATTTTGAAATGATTCATACCATAAAAAGTAGTCTATGTTTTTCCCAACTCGAGCTAAGTTGGTGATTGTATTTAATTAAATGTAAAACAACCACAAAATCAAAAACCAGTAATATAAATAGATACCTAGTGTTTTTCTGGTCGACCTTCCTGTCTATCAAAGATGACGGCCATAGCCAAATACTGACACATCACTTGAGGGCTACTGAAATAATTGAGTAGCTTCTAAATTTAAAATAAGTATGTTATTTTTTAAATTTAGGATTTGCTTATTTGTATAAGTCCCCCTCAATATTTGAGTTGCATTATTAAAGTACTATATCCATTGTCTAGTTACCATAACACAAGCTTAGTAGTTACACAGCACCATCTAGTCTAACGCCATGGTAAGCTTACCATGGGGCTAGAGGGTGCTGTGTAGGGCATGCAATATCGGAAGGTTTTCAATCCCGGGGCGATATCGATATTAAGAGCTCAATCCCGGGATCCCGGGATTGATACTGGGATTTTAGATATCGTTAAAAAAAGCGAATTTAATACAATAAAAATGTGTTAAATATAAAATATTTAATATATTTAAGACTCTAGTGGTTTCATTACGTAAATAAGTTACCCCGAGGGCCGTCCACCCCATCATTTTGGAAATATGGCGGACAAATAGCCTAAACCCGAAAGTGTCTAAACTTTCGCGCCAAATTCTAGGCGCACCACTAAAATGATGTTAGCAGAAAAATTTTGCATGCGAGCTTGTATAAAAAATACTTGACTTAAAAATTGCAATGAATCACGTTACTTTTATTGTTTTAAACATTTTACCAATTCCCTACGCTTCTAAATCTTTACAGATCTCTTCCTCAGGGGTAGACTTATTTGGGTTTAATTTTAATAGTTCCATTCAATCATTCCATGAGGAAAAATATGGCTAAAAACCTTAATTTATACCGAAATAGTAAATTGCTCAAATCTCGATATCGGATTACTCAATCCAATGGGGGGGGGGTCGATGTTAGGTCTTAGTGGTGTTCATCTTGCTAGAAGGTGGACACCTAGAAAAAGCTGAGAAATGCCTACTAGCAGCCACTTCTGCGAGTGCAAGGCAGAAGTGGTCGCTCATCGACCAAATCTCACACACAACGTCCACGCCACCTCTGGTATAGCCGCGCTTCCGCACGCCATGTGGGCTCACATTTTCACATGTGGGTCGTCCCTCCCGGGCAATGTTGCTATTATGGGGCTTGCACTATAACACCCTCACCGTAATAGTAATAGCCAAGTGTGTGAGATGCAGGCGAGCCCTCGGCGCCTTAAAACCGGGTCCCTAGCAAGGGGAGTCAACCCCGAGATAAAAAAAATAAATAAAAAATAACAAAATAAACATGGAAGACGCGAATTTTAAAACTATACTACCCCAGGAGGGTACCGGAAACGGAGAATCCCTCCCCGAGTCTGACTCGGGCTGCCCCACCGTATCTGGGGGGGGCACAAATTCGCAACGTAAAAATATCAACGAGAAGAAGGACACCACAAGCAGCAAATCTCTAAAACAACAAATCTTCCACAAGAGTATGTTCTCGAATAACTCACAAGCACATAAGGAAGTAAACAACACAAATAAACCTGTAACACCTGAAACTGATCACCACCAGCAAGTGGCAGGCTCACCAAACACAGATACTAACAACAGAAAACGTCTTAGATCTAGTCCAAATAACCACATAGAACAAACAAAAAAACAAACTAAATATTGGTTAAGCCAACCCATACCCACATCAAACCAATTCGAGGCTCTGAGCATAGACGAAGACACCGATACAGTAGATGTACGACCTGCAAAACAAGATAAACCACAAAAACCACCACCTATATTTGTCGATCGTGTCGAAAACATCACTCCTTTACAGAATCTGCTTGATGAAAAAGCAAAAGGAACCTATGAAATTAGAGTACTGAACAGCAACAGGGTTAAAATCCAAACAAAGACACCAGAATCATTCAGACAAATTGTAAAAGAACTGGAAGGAAAAGAGACTGAGTTTTATACCTATAAACCAAAGCAAGAACGTTCATTTAGAGTAGTTTTAAAGAATATACACCCATCTACAAACATCGATGACATAAAATCCGCCTTAATTAGCCTGGGACATGACCCTGTCAACATATGGAATATAAAACAAAGAAACACAAAAAAGCCCCTGCATATGTTTATTGTAGAACTGACACCAAAATGTAATAATAAAGCAATATACGAAGTCCAACATCTCCTGCATTGCCGTATTACATTCGAACCACCTAGACCAGTGCGGACTTTACCTCAGTGTGCAAACTGTCAGCAGTATGGCCATACTAAAACATACTGCCACCGCAAACCAAAATGCATTAAATGTGCTGGTGACCACGCATCTTCAAAATGCAGCCGCAAAGAGCGATCTGACTCTGTAAGATGTGTCCTTTGTGGCGGTAATCATCCCGCTAACTACAAGGGATGCAACGTATATAAAGAACTGCAAAAGCAACATTATCCTCCCTTAAGAACACGCGCCCAGCCGACAAATTCTGTCAAAAGCAACCATCCCCCAGAGCAAAACCGTAAAGAATCGTCTCATCCTAACAGTTATGCAAACGCAGTCAAAAATAGAGAGAAAAGGAAATCACCTGAACCTCAACTTGACCACCAAAACAACAAAACAGAACAATCAAGCGACATGAAGCAACTTATTGACATGTTCAAACAAATTATGAACCAAATGTGTACTATGACAAATCTTTTAACAAACCTAATGACTGTCTGGTCACAAAATTCAATCAGCTCAAAATAGCCCTATGGAATGCCGATGGCTTACCAAATCACTCATTAGAGGTACAATTATTTCTTCAACAATATGAAATTGACATACTCCTCGTGTCAGAGACTCATTTCACGAATAGGTCACATATCAGCTTCCCAAAGTATAGTTTCTATCAATGCATGCACCCAGATGGAACGGCTCATGCTGGCTCTGCTATATTTATAAGAGAAAAGGTGAAACACTGTGTTCTAGAACCTTATTGTACAGAAAAAATCCAAGCAACTAAAATTTTAATAGAAGACACAAGGGGACCCCTGATTATATCTGCACTGTATATCCCGCCGAAACATAACATGAAACAGAGTGACTACGCTGCTTTTTTGACTACGCTTGGACACCGATTCGTAGCTGGCGGCGACTACAACGCGAAGAACACCGGATGGGGATCCAGAACGACGAGCACAAAGGGGCGTGAGTTAATGAAGACTGTCAAGGACCTCAACCTTGCTGTGGTGTCTACCGGAGAGCCAACTCACTGGCCAAGAGACCCAAAACGAAAACCTGATCTTGTCGACTTCTTCATCATAAAAGGGATACACTCTAAACACCTCAACTGTCAATCAAGCACCGAACTGTCGTCAGATCACTCCCCAATATTGGCAACACTAACCTTTGAAGCCAAAGACATTGAAAAAGACTGCCGACTATGTAACAAGCGTACAAACTGGCCGCTCTTTAAAGAAACACTAGAGGCATCTCTACAAAGAGTATCTCTTAAGACAGATGAGGACATAGTCGAGGCAGTGGAAGTTTTCAACTCGAACGTTCAAAAAGCGGCCTGGATGGCTACCCCAAACTCAGGAGAAGAACAAAAACCTTCCTACCCTACTTCCATACTTCAGCTACTGAGGGAAAAACGGCGGGCCAGAAAGGTATGGCAACAAACGCGCCACAAAGCTGATAAAACGAAATTTAACAAACTTGCCAAAAAACTAAAGATACTCCTCCAATCCTACAAAAACAGTGACATTGAAAGCTACCTGAAAGGTCTAGATGCAACTCAGGCAACGGATTATTCTCTCTGGAAAGCAACCCGAAAACTTCAAAGACCGACAGTGCACCAACCACCAATCAGACAACAAGATGGCAAGTGGGCTAGAACCGGTGCTGACAAGGCTGAAACGTTTGCAACCCACTTAGCGAATGTTTTCACTCCAAACGATGATCTCGGATCCACTAAGCTAGACGCAATAACGGAGGCCTTGAACCAACCTTATCAGTTAGATCCACCAATACGGAAATTCACTAGAAGGGAAGTCGTCGCAGCGATTAGAAAACTAAATGTACACAAGGCACCAGGATACGATCTAATCACGGCCCGGGTACTGCGGGAACTTCCCGACGCTGGCGTAAAATTCCTCCTGGAACTATACAACGCAACGCTGCGGAAAACCTTTATTCCCCCGCAGTGGAAGGTGGCTGAGATTATCCTCATCCCAAAACCAGGAAAAGATCCATCAGATGTAAAATCATACCGCCCAATAAGTCTCCTTCCTACTGCGTCAAAAGTACTGGAAATTCTGTTTCTACAGCGTCTGTTGCCAGTAACTGCAGAGGCGAACGTTATTCCTGGTCATCAATTTGGCTTCCGTCGGGGCCATGGCACGGTTGAACAGGTACATAGATTGGTTGAAAAAATAAACCACGCATACGATCGTAAACTCTACTGCTCTGCGGCGTTTCTGGATATATCCCAAGCCTTCGACCGTGTCTGGCACGAAGCCCTACTCTACAAGGTTAGAATGAATCTCCCCATCAATTACTATCAATTCATTTACTCATACCTGACCAACCGCCACTTCTATGTAAAAAATGGAGACAGCTCAACGAATTTGTACGCCATAGAAGCAGGAGTGCCACAGGGTAGCGTGATGGGCCCTATGCTCTACCTAGTATACACCTCTGACTTACCCTGCTCTGAAAATGTCCTCACCGGAACATTCGCCGATGACACAGCTATCCTCGCAACTGACGACAGTGCCGTGGAAGCATCGAGGAAGCTGCAAACAAATTTGGACGCAGTATGCGCGTGGCTAAAGGACTGGCGGATCAAGGCCAATGAAACCAAATCTGTCCATGTGACGTTCACGCTCCGACGAGACACCTGCCCCGAGGTCGAATTAAATCAGATAAAGATCCCACAATCTGACAACGTTCGTTACTTAGGAATCTACCTAGACAGACGCCTAACCTGGACTAAACACATAACCACAAAGAGATTGGCACTTGGTATGAAGTTGCGAAAATTGAACTGGCTGATTGGTACCAAATCAGAAGTGACACTAGAAAACAAGCTCCTCCTGTATAAGTGTATACTCAAACCCATATGGACATATGGTCTGCAACTTTGGGGAACAGCCTCAAATTCAAATCTAGAGATACTTCAGCGGTTCCAATCAAAAACTCTACGCCAGATCACCAGTGCACCGTGGTATATCACAAATGAACAGATTCATCGCGACCTTGGAATCATAAAAGTAAAGGAAGAGATAACTCAAAGCATGAGAGCATATAGCAAAAGGGTAGAACTTCATCCGAATCAACTTGCAAGAGAATTAATGCTAAACACAACATTCAAAAGGCTAAAACGACGGGCGCCCCAAGATCTCATCTGATGAGATGATAAATAATATATGGACGTGTCACTGGACACCGTACCATTCATGCCGATCTCACAAATACCTAAAATCTCGCTAAATGTCGAAAAGACAGATCGCAGGAGAAGAAAAGGATTAAAAAAAAAAAAAAAAAAAAAAAAAAAAAAAAATATATATAAAATATTTAATATATTTAAGACTCTAGTGGTTTCATTACGTAAATAAGTTACCCCGAGGGCCGTCCACCCCATCATTTTGGAAATATGGCGGACAAATAGCCTAAACCCGAAAGTGTCTAAACTTTCGCGCCAAATTCTAGGCGCACCACTAAAATGATGTTAGCAGAAAAATTTTGCATGCGAGCTTGTATAAAAAATACTTGACTTAAAAATTGCAATGAATCACGTTACTTTTATTGTTTTAAACATTTTACCAATTCCCTACGCTTCTAAATCTTTACAGATCTCTTCCTCAGGGGTAGACTTATTTGGGTTTAATTTTAATAGTTCCATTCAATCATTCCATGAGGAAAAATATGGCTAAAAACCTTAATTTATACCGAAATAGTAAATTGCTCAAATCTCGATATCGGATTACTCAATCCCGGGATTATAATATCGAACTTTTGCGTCCGAGATCCCGGGATTACGATATCCCGGGATCCCGGGATTCATGCCCTAGTGCTGTGTGTTGTTCACAGAAATATTTTATTTTTATTTATGTGCCCAACAAACATTTCATAGTTTTTTTTTTGAAAAGACAACAAAAACATCCAGATTACAATAATTATAAGTCCATTTTACTTCAAGTGACATAATTTGATGTTTTTCTTTATAGGTACAGTATGTGTAGTAGCATCATTCCCATTCATCTTCTCAGAATGTATAGGATGCTCAACAACTCACAAATGGGCACAAATGTTTTATTATGCCTCATTTATAATGATATTTCAAATTGGATGGGCAGCTGTTCAAATATCACATCTAAGCTTGATCCCGGAGCTTTCACAAGATGACCAAACAAGGACTCATCTGACAGCAGTCAGGTACCTTTTTTATTTATTTTAATCTAATGGCCTCACCTCCTTTGCATCTATTTTTTCAGTTACCAACCTTTGACCAGACTTCATTAAAGCTATTTTTGTTGTTGTGCTAGTTTTGTTTTTCTTATGTAATTCTAGCTGCGCCTCGCGCTTGCACTAGCCTAAGTCCCGATCCCGCGGGATTTATGGGTTCAGAAGTAGGCCTCCTTATCCAAGGTCCTATCTATCTCTATATTAGAATTCATCAAAATCGGTTTAGGTGTGTAAGCGTAACAGACAGATAAACAGAGTTAATCTAATATTAGTAACAATTTTACCCTTTTTTTCCCCTCTGCAGTTGCAAAAGCACAATTTTTTCATGTTAAAATTTGCTTATGGTATATTATCTTAAAATACTGACTGTAAAATCAAAATATTGCAATTTAACAACATACTATGCATAAATATTTACTTGCTATCCTATACCTATTTCAAAATAACTTCCCAATTAATAAATTATCCATTAATTAATTAACTAAAAAATCCTTGTTACAGATATGGATTTACAGTGTTTTCCAATTTATTTGTTTACCTAACAACATGGATAATATTACATGTGACTGGAGAATGTGATAAGCAAGTTTGTTTTATTTTAATAGTTTAAAAAGTTGTACTTGATGTTTTAATTTATTTATGTCCTCTGTGGCGCGTTGGGCGAAACCCCGACTGCAATGCAGAAGACTGCGGGTTCGATTCCCGCTAAGGACAAATATTTTTGCTGACCATAAATGTTTGTTTCTGTTTCTGGGTGTTTTGCTATGTACGAAATGTATGTATTTACACAAAAAAGAAGTGGAATATGTAGTATATACATTGTCTAGTACCCGTAGTCCAAGCCTAGTTTGGGGCGAGATAGCGCTGTGTGTAACGTAATGCAATATTTATTTATTTTTTTATTGTTTTAGCAAGTTGGCCCAGGGGACGCATGGAAGTTCCACCATGTGGTTTATATCGTGATGAGCGTTGGTGTAGTAGCTTCATTCTGCTTCCATTTAGTTGTTAAAGAAAGGAATTCTAACAGACATGAACAATTAATAATGCAAGAAGAGAGTGGAACTCATTGTGATTTTCTAAAACAACCTATCCTGTATCAGGTATCTACTTTATTACTATAACTTTTTCAAATTTTAATATACCTAGTACTTACCTAAACAAATAAACAAATGGGGCTTATCTACTAAACCTTACTTCCTGGATAGTCTGCCCTTTTGGAGCCATATCCTATATCATAAGATTCATAAGTCATCCATCATGCATGATATGACTGGATGTAAACTGCTGTGCTTAAAAACTGTCCTATTTATTTGTTTGTACCATTTACAACATGTATCAAGGCCAGGGGCGTCTCTAGCGGGTGTGCAGGGCGTCTCTAGCGGGTGTACAGCACACGGGCGCAGCGGTCACAGGGGCGCCGCGGCGCCCCTGAGACCGCGGCGCCCACACCCAGCACCCCGTTCAGAATCGCATTTCGGATACTATGGGGTTCATTTTATTTCATATTTATTTTTAAAGATTCTGTTATGGTATGGTCAACGGTAGGTAGGTAGGTATGAGATGGTAATCCGAAATAGTATATTAGGGCTAGATGTCTCATCGCTATTTACTCAAAGGCGCGTGTCGGGAGGGTGATTCTTCGACCGGAATATTTTTTTGCTTATTTTTATTAAAAAATATTAAACCCTATGCCAGAGCAAATCTTTTGTACTTTATTAATTACTTGATTAATTTAATAGAAAATGGTAAAAGAGGCAACATTGTAGGTAAAGCTAATATTTTAGGAGAAATGTCAAATTTTTAAAAGATGACTCTTGAAGATAATGACAACGTGTCGATGTTAATGATTGAGTGGCGAGGAAAAATGACGCCTGATACGATTAATGATTTTGCGTAAATATCAAGGTATGAAAATAGCATATTTTATAAGAATTAAATAAAACAAGTAAATTAAGAATAATTTCTTTATATCAAAATACAATTACATAAAGAAGAATATTTAGATTTATAAACAGAAACGGGTGTGTATGGGGCGTACTGGGTGTGTATGGGCCCACTAAGATCGTTGGGCCCAAGCCAACCTCACCTGCTAGCTTGGTGCACCCGCTGATAAACGGACGAAGCTCTGGCGCAGACTTTCCCTTCGGGGTTGGGAGGTCAGACGGCAGTCGCTCCCGTAAAAGTCGAAATTCGCCAAATCTTTTATGGGAGTTCAAAAAATGATTGCCACACGGATAGGGCACCGCCGCATAACGGCGCACAGGAGCTTCGCCCGACTCCTGTGGTAAGTGGACGAGGGCTACCGGGCGGGCACGGCCAAAGACGCGAGCCCCGAAATACAAGGTGAAACTCGGCTTCGCAACGTGGAACATTCTCACGCTAACCGGACGCGCGAGGGAGCTGGCCGACGTACTCTTCAGGCGGAAGGCAACAAACTGATCTACACGGGTGCACTTGGTGGAGAAAACGGGGTGGCTGTGGTGTTCGCTGAGGGATTGCATGGCGATATCTTGGAGGTGAATCGCTTTAGCTATCGGTGCGATGGACTTATGTGCGTGAATTGGGGGGGTTCCTACTTACGTCGTAAGTACTTACGCGCCACAGGTCGGTTGTAGCGACGCTGATAAGAGGTGGTTTTGGGATAAACTCGGCGAGGTCCGTGGGGCTATCTCGTTGTCACAGGGAATCGTTTTGGGTGGTGATCTGAACGGTCATGTGGGTGAAATGGGGGTGGAATTTAAACGTGTTCATGGAGGCTACGGATATGGCAGTCGGAATGAGGAAGGGGAAAAAATCCTACGTACGTGTGCCACTACCGACCTGGAACTCGTGAACATGCCGTCGCTTTAATAACCTTTTATTTTGTTCCTTGGTATTAATTAACGAGTTCAATACCTTTCTAGGACCTTTTGATTTATTCAATTCGGACATTTCATTCAAAAGATATCGGTGTATGTAGGTACCCATTGTTTCCCGACATATTTTTTCAACTTTACTATAAAATAATATTAGGGGTACCTACGTCAAGTTAGTACTGTTGTTTGTATCTTTATTATTCCATATTGGAATCACTCTTAACTCTTACTAGAGGGCGCCAAGGAGATATTTGCACACGGGCGCTGCATGAGCTAGAGACGCCCCTGATCAAGGCAAACAATTCAAACAATGGACAGTGCTCTTGCTAATCCTTTGTGACATAACTATCCATAACTACCTATAATCTATATACACTAACTAATATGTCTAATAAATAACTAATAAGAATCAGTGGATCCAGTTGTGTCATATTTACAAATTACCATTCAGCATAACATCTAT
The DNA here is from genome assembly GCA_958496205.1 of Idaea biselata. Taxonomy (NCBI): domain Eukaryota; kingdom Metazoa; phylum Arthropoda; class Insecta; order Lepidoptera; family Geometridae; genus Idaea; species Idaea biselata. The sequence goes on along the minus strand of OY292396.1, from coordinate 22,362,349 downwards.
GCTACATATGTATGTGTAATTGATTAACAATTATACACATATAATAATTAATAACAAAGTTTGTAGGTACCTATGTGAATATGTTTGTTACTCTTTTGCTTAAAAACTACTGAATCGATTTCGTTCAAACTTGAAATGAACGCACGCAGCTGGAGTTCAGGATTAACACATAGATTTTTTATTTCGATATTCCCACGTGATCGGGAGGGACTTAAGCGGATGAACCCGCGGGGCGCTGCGCTGTTAGTATTATAAACGCGAAAGCTTGTTAGGATGTTGTTACTCTTACACGTTAAAACTACTGAACTGAATACGATAAAACTTAGAACGTAGACGGTTATAGTATTAGGCTACTTTTTATTCCGTCATCAAAAATCCTCCCGTAACAAAATTCGAAACCGTAACTCACAAAATCACAACGCATGGTCGAGAGGCTAGGCGAGATTTGAACAAACAACGCATCTTTACTCAATCCGGGAGTAAAGACTTAACCAATTAGTAAAACCGGTCAAGTGCGAGTCGGACTTGCGCTCGAAGGGTTTCGTACCATTATCTATACAACAGATTTTGTTTCAGATTTTGTTTTGAAAGGTAAATTGCGGTTTACGATTTATGACGTTTTAACGTTTTAAATAAAAACTACTAACTAGATCTCGTTCAAACCAATTTTCGTTGGAAGTTTGCATAGTAATGTACATCATATACTTTTTTTAGTTTTATCATTCCATTATTTTAGAAGTTACAGGGGGGGGGGGACCACCATTTTACCACTTTGGAAGTGTCTCTCGCGCAAACTATTCAGTTTAGAAAAAAATGATTTTAGAAACCTCAATATCATTTTTGAAGACCTGTCCATAGATACCCCACATGTATAGGTTTGATAAAAAAATTTATTTTGAGTTTCAGTTCTTAGTATGGGGAACTCCAAAAATTCATTATTTTTTTTTATTTTTGTGTAAAAATCTTAATGCGGTTCACAGAATACATCTACTTACCAAGTTTCAACAGTATAGCTCTTATAGTTTCGGAGAAAAGTGGCTGTGACATACGGACGGTCAGACAGACGGACGGACGGACAGACAGACAGACATGACGAATCTATAAGGGTTCCGTTTGCCATTTTGTATACGGAACCCTAAAATAGGTAGTATAATAAGGTTAAAAAAATATAATATGTACTTAGTATATCCGTTGTCTAGCACCCATAGTACAAGCCTAGGGCTTAGTTTGGGGCTAGATTGCGCTGACTTTTGTGTAACGTTGTGCATTATTTATTTATTATGTCGCGTTTTATAATATCTTGTTTCCATTTCAGGTAGCTGGAGTTTACATGTCAACAAGACTGGTAGTAAATATATCTCAAGTTCTAATACCTCTGTACCTGCATCGGACATTACAACTCCCTGCCAGGTCTCTAGCAGTAATTCCTCTAGCTATGTACCTTGGTAGTTTAGGAGCGGCTGCCATGCAAAGATTAGTACCAAGATCCTTTACAAGGAAACTCAATTATCTATTCGGGTCTGTCTGTGTGTTGGCGGCCTTTATTTGGATCATTGTTGGGAACGATAACAAATACAAAGTCTATTTCATTTACGTAGTGGCAGTTTTAATAGGTCAGTGAGTACTAAGAATTTACATTTCATTATAATCATGCGTTTGTTTGTAATATTTTTATCGAAACTCTGTGAACATCACAGCGCCATTTAGCTCATTGTAAGGTACCTTGTACCAAGCTTGTGTAATGGTGACTTGACAACGGATATAATACTTATATTTATGTTTCTTTTGTGAATACATGCATATCTACACTAATATTATAAAAAGGAAAGATTTGTATTTGTGTGTGTGTGTGTCTGTGTGTTTGTAATGAATAAACTCGAAAACTACTGGAACGATTTAAAAAATGATTTCACAAAAAGAAAGATACATTATTGAGGAGTAACATAGGTTTCTTTTGATCCCGATATTCCCACGGGATCGCGACATCCGCTGGTGAAACCGCGGAACGCAGCTAGTTACACATAGGTAAAGAGACACCCAGACCAGCAACAAAATTATTAATTTGTCGCTTTCTAGTTTCTATAGCACCTATTTTCGTATCATTTATCATACTTTTTTTGTTACTACAACACGCCTATTTATTTACAATTAATGCGATATAATAAAGATTAAAAATAATCAACATGCTAGATAAGCTTCTGATCCAAATACATGTGAGATATCATGTACTTATTGCTTATCAAGAGCGCCAGAATCCAAACCGATGATGGGAATACCCTAATGAAAAATATCATAGGGCTTTAGCTATCTATAGGTAGTTATCTACCAAGTTAGGAGCCTATGTCTGTACGTTAGCCGGTGCAGCTACTAAGGAAGAAGGTAGACATCAGTGGAATCTTGTTCCACTGATGTCTTCCTTCTTCTAGATGAGCGTGTTACATATTAGATCATATCATCACTTACCATCAGGTGAGATAGTGGTCAAGGCTCAAGCACTCTCATCTATATTGTGTAAAAAATATTGATTTTCCCACTATAGCTATAGCTGTGCCATAGTCCGGTATTACGGGGCGAATGTTGTAGGAAGCACAGTGGGCGTAGAGATAAAGCATTACGTCGATTTTTGAGTAGAATCCTGAGTGGATTGAGTATATCACTCGAGCGAAAAATAGTGTTTGCTCCCGAGGTGGCACATTATATTATGTTTGATCAACCTCTTTGAGACGATAAGCACAACGTACCTACTACCTACTGCTCTTTTGTTAACTTCGTCGTGGCCACAGGGCCGGCTCCTAATGGGGTGCCACGCGCAAAGCTGTTTGCAGAGGCGCTGGCATCGGATGATCTTTTTTTTTTTCGATGATGGTCCTCCACCAATGGAAACGCCGAGTTTTTTTTATTCTTTCGGTCTCAGACCGATATGGCCAATTTGGCGCCGAGAGTTGTAAAAAACACATGTTTGACAGTTCTTAGTTCAAACCTAAGATTAATCGACCCGCGCCCTCTGCCGGGATAAAAAGTTAGTGTTCCTCCTAATTAGTGCCCATAATTTTGTTTTTAGAATTGTTATTAGAATTTATTTAATTCCAGGTTTCGGCGGTGCAGTGATGTTGGTGACGAGTTTGGCCTTGACTGCGGACTTGGTCGGCGCGAGAACTGAAGCCTCCGCCTTCGTATACGGCCTCATGAGTTTCACAGACAAACTGGCATGTGGACTCGCTATTGCACTCATACAATTATAGTAAGATAACAACTTGAAATATTTGACAGGTAGAAATGCATCATCAGAAACTCTCCCGCGACAAGATTGAACTGTACCCCTCGCTTGCCGGGCGGGTGCGCAGTGGTTAGGTTTGAATCCTGTCACGGCAGAATTTTGGGCGGGAATCGAACCCGCAACCTCCTGCATTGCTTCCGGGCTTTCGCCCGACGTGCCACAGAAGTCGTCAATATCTTTATCATTAAGAAAAAAGAAGTTACGCTATTACGGGGAAGGAATACATCGTGAGGAAACCGACATGTCCTAGTACTTACCACGGGTCGAAAGCATGAGACATCCGCCAATTCGGAGTAGGCTCTCATGGCGTCTTACTGGCTAACTAACCCTTATAAGAGGAGGCCCTTGACCTACAGTGTTCAGCATTATTCAGCAGCGGCTATTATCAATTGTTTCATTAATCATCACTCATTTCCTACTAGGTCAATTAGGTATTTGAATAGTTGTATTGATAAGCAAACACACTATACCTACTATACGGACGGTCACATGTTTCGCTTAACTACCTTCTTACTTATCGACCGATCTATTAATTTGAGTCATTCGTACCAGCTAGTACGCCTCGCGAATTGCCCACGTGATTACCATCCACCACATCGGCCGCACTTTGTATACGTTTTCGTCCGAAATCATTCGTGCGCTAACGTACGAAGACGTACCTATCAATCCCATGCTTCCAAGTAGCCCCACATCCATAGGGATGAGATGCAGACTGCGCGATTTCATACTATTTGGAAGCACGAATGAAATTCAGTCGAAAACGTACCTATTCAAAGTTCGCCCGGCCTTACCTAATTGGGATCGCACGATCAAACGCATCGTACGATCGTTTTATGTTTATATTGAGATTTTATGTGCTCGCACAATTACTTGCGAGGTTCAAATAGGACACTCTGATGAAATCTGTATGTTTGAAACTCATCGCACGATGAGAACGCATCGCACCATCGTACGATCGCTCCCAATTAGGACGACGCCTTAAGGGTGCGTTTCCACTGAAGTGGAGCTTGGCAGAGCGGAGTCCACCGTAAATTGACCAAACACGACGCCTTAAGGGTGCGTTTCCACTGAAGTGGAGCTTGGCAGAGCGGAGTCCACCGTAAATTGACCAAACACGGTGACTAGTGTTTCCATTGAAGCGGAACACTGTGATTGGTCGATCCGCCCAACTACACTTTAGTGGAAACGCACCTAATGCTGAATCCTATATTAAAAACATAACCCTCTCGTCATAGTCGGGTAAAAGTATGATTCGTATTAGTATTTTCGACAAGATGAATCTTAGAACACTGATGATAATAGGGAGTTTTTTTTGGTTTGGTAAAAAAGTATCAGGATGATACTTATCTTTTCTTCACTAATATATTATTAGAACTACGGGTCTATAATTGACCACAACTATGGATTTTAATGACGACGTTTCGGCAAACGGGTGACAGCGGCCGTGATCGCGAGAAGACTTAATATTTATGATGGGTAGAAATCTTGTAAGTTTAAAAGTGTGTTAATATATTTATTTATTAATGAATTGTGTAAATTCGTTTCAGTGCTGATGGTGCGTCGACGGTGTACTACCGCGAGGCGCTGGTCTGGGTGTGCGGGATGTCCACGATCGTGGGCCTGATATTGACCCTGCTGTTGCCGAGGTTTTCCACCGGCTCTCTCAATCAGGGTAGGTATACCGGGCCGATCACATGTTGTCGACTGTAAAGCTATTGTCTTGAAGCCAATGCAGTATAAAAAACCCACTAATCCTAATCTATATACATAAAATTCAAAGTCCTGACTGATCTATATATCAACGCAGAGCCTAAACCGCTGGTCCTCGAGATTCTTTGTGATGTGTAAACATTCACTAAGGTTTTTGGAAAATCGCGCGATCGAGTCCCGCGGTTTCACCCGCGTAAGTTCCGAAAGTACGCGGGTGAAATCGCGGGACAATGTTAGTAATATTATAAACGAATGTTCGCTAGTATGTGACTCCTTCACGAAAAACTACTGAACCCATTGTGGTTAAACTTGGAATATAGATAGCTGAATACCCAGAATAACAAATAGGCTGTTTGTCCCGATATTCACGCGGGATCGGAACTTACGCGCGTGAAACCGCGGGGCTCTGTTAATGGCTTATTTATTATAAATGCGGAAGTTTATAAGCAAGTAAACTAGTATGTTTGTTACTCATTCACGCAAAAACCGCTGAACCGATTGAGATGAAACTTAGTACGCAGATAGCTGGAAATCTGGATTAACACAGGCTTTTTATCATCAGGAACTCTGATGGTGGGTCCCGGGGCGGTTTGGGCGGTGTTGGGCGGGTTGTGTGTTTGTGGATGAGATAGTGTTTTAAGTAAAAAAAAATTTTTTTATGTTTATTATTTTGTATATTATAACTTATTTGAACAGATAGACAGACAGACAGAGTTACTTTCGCTCTTGTAATGCTAGTAAGGATTATTATAGCAAGTATGGATTATTGCTCCAGTTCCACTTTTCTTCAATAATATATTATATATGCGACAATGTAAATCACATGATTACTGCAAAAAAAAATATACAAAAAAAAAACCCCATGAGTTTCTTGTGTCTTCTTCTCATGTCATGGAGGTCGCGATCCGAAGACATAGTAGAGTAGATTAAATAATTAAAAAAAAAAAATGACATGTCAAAGAGATATCTTGCTAATATCCGAATGAATAAACGTACTTTGATTTTTTTTTTTTTTTTTATCCCGGTACTCCCACGGGATCGGGACTTTCGCAGATAGAACCGCGCGGAGCAGCTTGTAGCTTCATAAGAATCGATTTAGCTACATTCATAACAACATGTCAAACAGATCATTCAATTTAATTGGTTTTTGTTTCAGAATCATCAATAAATCAAATAGAAGATGAGAGTATACCTTCAGACAATGTAGAACATCAAGAGTATTACATACGTACTTAGATAGATTTAAAGCATACACATAGAAGTTGTAAAATGCATTAAAACATTTTTGAGCACTCCCATTTTCTACAGAAACTTCCGTGTTTAAAAATGTTTACAACCTCTGTGTGTGCGCACCATAATTATTTGCACAAATAAAGGTAGAATAGAAACATACCGAGCCCACATACGCAATATATTATGACATCTGAATTTGTATGAAAGCTATGAATTACAAACATACATAATAAACACAACGTTATTATAAAACGCATCAAATTGCGTTGCATACGTGGGCTCAGTATGTTCCTACTCTAATAGTATTCCATTACCAAGTAACTAATCCTACAGACAGAGAAATAGCTTACATACAAGAGCGCAGCGGTAGGTACTTAGGCTATGATGCGCAACTATGTGTGGGCGACTGTTGCTCTTTAGCATTAGATACTCAGTGATTCCAGTTAGAAAAATACCTATCATTATCCAGTAAGATAACAGTGATATTTAAATGTTCTCTTGAAATCTCTTTAATTAGTGAAATATTTAAATATTAAAATGTGATTAAATTATTGCTGTTGTGTTATTTATTAAAATATAATGTAAAATACTAGCTGCGCCCCGCGATTTCACTCGCATAAGTCCGGATCCCTCGGGAATATTGGGATAAAAAGTAACCTATATGTTAGCTACCTATATTCAAAGTTTCATCACAATTGGTTCAGTAGTTTTTGCGTGAAGGAGAACAAAATCACAGACATATATAACATACATATTCGCAAACATTCGCGTTTATAATACCGACGACCTCTGTGGCGCGTCGTGCGAGAGCGCGACTGCAATGCAGGAGGTTGCGGGTTCGATTCCCGCCGGGTGCAAGTATTTATGCTTAAAAATAAATATTTGTGTCTGGTCTGGGTGTCCTTCTATGTATAATATGTATGTATTTACAAAAGAATAATAAATATAAGTATTATATCCGTTGTCTAGTCACCGTAACACAAGCTTAGTCGCTTACCACGGGGCTAGATGGCGCTGTGTGTTGTTCGCAGAATTTATTTATTTATAATAATAATAGTACTTATATAATGTATTTTATGGTATGTGACCTAGAAACGCTATAAACCCCAAAATCTACTAAACTTTAGAATAAAGAATGATAGTTATTGAGAGGGTATAAAATTACAAAAACACATAATAAAAACAAGATCTTGAATCACAAAAGCTTATATTGCACCTTTTCTAGTCGACAGTAATATCCAAAATACTTTAAGCATGAAAATTTAAAGCTTTGCTTTAAAATAAATAACATACAGCACAAATGTAGTATCAAATTCAGTTCACTGTAAATACTTCGAAAATTGTTAGTATATTCAGTCAGAGGCAGCCAAAGCAACTACAGTAAAGCGGACCTCATCAGGATCACGAGCCATGAACTCCTTGCAGACTTTAGCAGCATCTTCCAGAAGAGAATCTTCAGTTGTCGGCCCATGGTTGATCGGGAATACTTTACGCCCATCCAACTCATACAAAATCCCATCTTTATGAACAAAAGTTATAAAGTGATGATTCACCATGTCATCGGCACTAGGAGTGTTAGTCTGACCTTCTTGAGCCAAATCCTTGTGGGCGTTAATGATACCCTGGCTTTTTTCCAACAATGCGCCGCGGGCTGCAGCATCTAACGACTTAGCTTCATCTAGAAAGCTCTTTAAATGACCTTCAGACAGTTGAATCTTGTCGGTATTGTTGGCAACTCCGTGAACTAAAGCGACGGTGCCGCATGCATTGCTAATGTTTTGCTTCATATAGAAAACATTACTGGAAACTTTTTGTCCCTTAGCCAAGACGTCGGCTTCTTCTTTCTGTTTGTGTGCTTCGTAGGCATCAGAAATAGGAAATAATAGCATGACAGCGAGAACGGGACGCGGCACCCATGACAACATTTCAAGATCCAGCCCCATTACATCGACAACACCCCAGTTGTTAATAACTCCAAGTTTCTTAAGAAATTTATTCATTACATCTGGGTTGGATTCCAAGGGCACTAAGACTTCAGAAGACATTTTTTCAGTTCTGCAAAAAGATTACGATTAATTAAAGGTTACCGGCACCGGCTTTTTCGTATTCCAAAAACAAGGATTTTTAAAGCTCACCGTAATGTTTTCTTGGCTTTGTTAAAATACTACGCGACAGCAGTCTAAGCAGCAACAACTTCTTGATTGAATCCCTATTTCTTTAATTAGAAATCGATCAATAAAATTGTCGAAAATGCACAGTCAGTCTAAAATCAAACAAAACCACAGAGTGCGTAGCGGAGCGGAGAACAAAACTCTGTATGCCAAACTCATGCCAAACAAAAGTAACAATGTTGCCTGAAATGTATCCAAAAAGGAGTCTAAAATTTTTAGAAATAAAATCATTTTTCAGAAATGGGTCATTTCTGTTTCCAATTTACCCCGTTTTCCAAACAATGCTGGAAATACCAGTGTAATTAAATAAAAGTAGAAACAGTTGTATCCTGCTCGACGCTTAACTCATTTCATCTATACTTCTACACTTTTTGAAAAAACTCAAAAACTACAGACCTATTTCAAAAATTCTTCCACCCTATGAAAGCTAGATTCACCCTGAGTAACTGCTACTTTTGATCTCGATATTTCCTATTATTAAAAGAATTTTTAAAATCGGTAGTTAGGTAAGTAAAAGAAAAGTCAAGTCCCCGATTACAAAGAATTTAATTCGTCGCTAGGACAGAAAAAAATATACTTATGCATTGGTACCAAGTTGGTACAAAATCTTGGCATATATAACTTGGAGCATGGAATGGTGGATGTAGAGATATCGCTGGTCCGGCCAACCTGAAATAAGATTGGCTGGCTACTTTGTATCGAAACCACGTGAGTACTAAATGTATTTACAAAGCAGTGATCTGTTAAAACAAGTTTAGAAACGCCATCGAGCATATTTCGTGGCTACGCAAAGTAGAGGTAAATACCACCTCCTCTTTCAATCACATATCAACCTCAGTGCCGGTCGCCCGTGTGACAGAAACGTCATAAAATCGGTTTAAACATTTCACGATATACCTACTTAAAGAGCAGAGCAACAGAGAGGAGAGAGTAGAGCAGAGCAAAATCAGTTCGCTGCAAATGCTTCAAAAATACTAATGAATCAGTCAGAGGCAGTCAAAGCCACTACAGTGAAATGGACCTCATCAGGATCTCGAGCCATAAACGCCTTGCAGACTTTAGCAGCATCATCCAGTAGAGAATCTTCAGTTGTTGGCCCATGGTTGATCGGAAAAGATTTACTTCCATCCAATTCATACAAATTCCCTTCTTTATGAACAAAAGTTATAAAGTGATGGTCCACAATGTCATCTGCTCTAGGGGCGTTAGTCTGACCTTCCTGAGCTAAATCTTTGTGGGCGTTAATGATGCCCTCGCATCTTTTAAACAGTTCCCCGCGGGCTGTAGCATCTAAAAACTTAGCTTCATCTAGAAAGCTCTTTAAATGACCTTCAGAAAGTTGAATCTTGTCAGTATTATTGGCAACTCCGTGAACTAAAGCAACAGTGCCGCATGCATTGCTAATCTGTTGTTTCATATAGAAAATATTACTGGAAACTTGTTGTCCCTTAGCCAACACATCGGCTTCTTCTTTCTGTTTGTGTGCTACGTAGGCGTCCGATTCAGGAAACAATAGTATGACAGCGAGAACGGGACGCGGCACCCATGACAACATTTCAGGATCCAGCCCCATCACATCGACAACACTCCAGTTGTTAATTACTCCAAGTTTCCTAAGGAATTTATTCATTACATCTGGGTTGGATTCCAAGGGCACTAAGATTTCAGTAGACATTTTTTCAGTTCTGCAAACAAGATAACTCAATAATAATTAAGGGTTATACCCCGGCACTGGGTACCGGCCTTTTCATAATATTCCAAGATAAGTAATTATATTCCTACCTTTGAATTATTTGGGTAACCCCGTTAATTTTTTTTTTGCGACAGCAGCAAAGATGATTAAATAATCAAATCACTCACTATTTCCGCTCGGAGAAATAATAGCTAAATCCTGTGCTCACTACGTTTTATAGGTCTAACTAAACAGCAACAATATAAATTTCTATTTTTGGAAAAGCGATAAATAAATAATATGTAAAATGCAGTCAGTCATTGACATCAAACTGGATCAAACAAACAAAGACCGAAACAAAATATCTAAAATATGACACAACTTGTCAAAAATCATATGACAATGTTGCCTTACTTTTTTTTTAACAAGTTATTTTAAATTCCTTGAACTCATTAATTTCATAAAACAATAGCTTTGAAATGGAAGCTCATACCTAAAAACTTTATAACTTAATACCATCTTACTAATATCAGTGTGAAAACCTCAACCTTAAAACCTGTTAAAACAAATTACATATCATTGTCCTAAAATCATAAAAATGATTAATTTTTGTCGCTTTAGGTATAAGCCTGGCTACACCATTTTTCTTTTTTTTTCTTCAGATCATGGTCCCCAGCTCCCCACGACACGGCTTTCTGCCGTTTTCTGCCATTAAAATTTTCAAGTTGCTAATGTTGTCAGTATTCTTCTAGTTCTTCTTATTAAATTTTTGGCGTCGTACATCTTGTACATCTTGGCAGTAACAAGTATTTTGCATAAAATTAGCCCGATCGGGCTCATAGTTTCAAGTCAAGAGTTAGGGTAAAGCTGTGGCAACTTTACCATAACCTTCAAGGGGCTTAGGAGGGAACGACGAAAAGTTCATGTTTAACACTCAATTTTGTTGTGTTGTAGTCAGGGCTCTGTTTACCGTTAAAAATCTGGTATCGCTACCTTCATTTTACAGAGGTAACGGTAAAACGAAAGTATCGGTAAGCCAGGTATCGCTACTTGGGTGGCCTTTTACCGGTAAATAAAAATACCGCTACCTGTATTATTTCGTTAAAAATAATGATACATATCGATATTTACCGTTACTTTTCTTTCATCTCTTTCTTTTGTTTTCGGAAGTATGATGCAAATGGATACCGGAAATTTCAATTGTCGTAAAGGACATTTAGGCCAAAATGAGTTAATTATATATTTGAAATCAGCGTCGCGAGCTCTTTCGATTAGTATATTCAAAGGAGGTCGACCACCTCCCCTACAAGCTTTGGCCCTCAGTGAACACCTGTTAATAGCCTACGACATTATAGTTTAGGGTTATACAAGCACATCCTAAAACATATTAGTTAAGAAAAGAAGACGTCATTACAAATTAAAACTAGTACTCGAAGTGTTTGAATTTCCACTTTATTATTTTTAATTTTTACAAATAATATGAACTTAACATTACTTTCACAAGGTGTTTTGTAGTTATTGACTCAAAATATTTGTTTTAAATGAATAATAACTAAAATATGAAGATTTATTACGACGCGTAATACATATCATCAGATTAAACAATAGATTCATAGAAACCACCCAGGCCAGAAACAAATACTTATTTTTAAGCATAAATATTTGCACCCCGCGAGAATCGAACCCTCAACCTCCCTTCGCATTGCAATCGAGCCCTCGCCCGACGCGCCACAGTGGCCGTCAACTAGCTATCCCTATAGCCAAAAATAGCTGTTCCTATCTGGGTATAGAGATGTATGTTGACATGGAGGGATTCATGTTAAGATAGGTAGTGCAGTTAAAGTAGTTTCCAACAGAAAGGTAATTAATTAGGTACTTACTTGTGGAACCCATTGCTGTATTATTGAACGAACTTCTACTATTACCAACTGATGACAACGCAAACGTCTCATATTTATACCACAATTAGCACATCGAGCGTTCCGGTCAACACCTTGCAAACCCTGAGACGAGGTACTTGCAGTCGCCAAGCTACTTTGGTCTGCACCAGGGGTTCCAAAATCCGAAGACATGTTGGGGTCGTTAGTGTGTGCGGAGCCGCCCGCGCCGGTTTCCATATTGAGGCCATTATCATCACTTATATCGGGTTCGGTGTCCAGGTTCATGCTAGGGTTTTCAATGAAGACAGTTTCGGAGTCCATGTTCGTAAATAGGTCGTAAAATAGTAAGAAATCACAATAACAAACAACTTAGCTCTCGAACTGAACGAACGTGAAGTGATTTGTAAACAAACAAACGTCAAACGAATGAGTGACGAGAAAAATAAAATAATTCCTGTGTATTATAGGAATAGGTCAGTACCTATTATTTTTGTTTATGATTCAGTAATCCAAAACAAAAATAATCAAGAAAATCGGTGATTTATCATCTTTGTTTATGCACTGATTTTTAACCGACTTCATCCTAGGTCATTGTTTTTGATCAAATATACTTAAATATATTTTAGTACTGGCGAATAGATAGCTTTCTCCTTTTTTGAGTCAGTTAAAAGTCCCTTTTTTATAACATAAAATACTTAATCGATTTTCGTTTTTTTTTACAATCAACAGAGGTATCGATTTTTGTAATCGACAAACTACCGACAAATGAAGAATGGCTACACAGAAAACCGGAAGCTGTGTAAAACAATGGCCAAAAAACGACAGCAAATCGTAAATGTACTTATTATTTTGGTTTCATTTAAACGTCTTATTTACTGATGTAGCAAAAATACATCGAACTATTTAAATCATACGATGATTTCTGTTGTTTCAAAAAGTTTGTTCACTGTGGGCCGTAACTTGGCGGTCCCCTTTATCATATTGTTAGAGGATCAGTGACGTCACGGTTGCCATAGGAGCATGTGGGAGAAGCCTTGCTTATCTATGTAAACAGCTGCGATCTCAGTTTACTGCTAGTCTCGGCTGAGTTCACATCGTAGGTGAAACCTACGCTCGTTTGAAGAGTCAAACTGTCTTTTCTAGTCTTTTCTGCCTATTATTTTATGTTTGCGATTATTGATTTGATTTGTGATTAACGAATTCGAACGAAGTCCGTGATATTGTCAAAATTACTGAGGTTTTTGGTACTGAAATATGTGTAAAATGAAGTAAATGCTGTGTAATTAGTGTTATTCTGTTTCTAATTACCAACTTCCCCTTCTGATTCCTAATAATATCTTTAAAAATGAACTTTTTGGAAGCCCTTTACGACCTGAATTTTGAACAGATCTTGCTCAATTTTTTCACGATTTGGGATGTATTGTAAAAATCTTTATAAGTGAGCGTAAAGTCACTTTTGCTTTGAAATGTCTTTCAAATAATGTTCACAGAATTGATTAATTTAATTTATTATTAATAATGAACAACCGTATGTCTTCAAATATGTCCCAGTGACCACACTGGGACATATTTATCAAAGACTAGCTGACCCGGCAAACGTTGTTTTGCCTTATAAATTATAGATAATTAAATTTTTCCTGAATTTTCTTTGCTATAAACCTCACGGAGCCCGAGACCTTTCCAACGAATGCAAAACCGTGGAAATCGGTTCGTGCGTTCTGGAATTATAGCGTCAGGAAGGAAAACCCGACTTATTTTTATATAGTAGATTAAATCAAAGAGTATAATTTTTGTGGCAACAATATGACAATCATCATTATAAAAATCATTGTTTAAATAAGATAACTTGCCGAGTTTGGGTATATTAAACTATTTTACAAGGAGAAATACATCATCAAAAATCCTCCCACGACAGGATTCGAACCTGTGCCCCTCGCTTGCCGGGCGACTGCGCTAGTCGGTAAACAAAACAAGTGAGAAATCATAATCATAAATTCGCCATGACACGTGGGTTCCCGTGTGGCGCAGTGGTAGCGCACTCGCCCGCCCTAGTAATGATTACTATTTTCTCGTTGAAACCAATTTCTTCATTTTTAGTACCTATACCTAACTGTAATATTCCGAGGGCAATAAATTAATATTCAAAAGTAAGTATATAAATTGTTTAATTTTTCTTTTAGTATTTGATTATAATAATATTTTAGCCTAAACCTTACGATCGATATGATTGCTTCCTGTATCAAAGCCCTGCCAACTGAAACAATCGATAATGTAAAAGTAGATCGTGGACAACACTATTTTTAACTTACACGGTATTGCGCACATACATAAGCGGCGAAATTCGAATCTGAGCCGAGGCTATACTTTATTCGTGTTGGTGACTCGCGCTGGCTCTAAATTAATTAAATTGAGCGTGACTGTGAGCGTTCTACCTACTCCGGACACTAAAATGGTAAGTAAATGATATTATTCACTTTTATTTTATGCAGAAGCCTTTTTCAACTTGTAAATTCCAGAACTAGATGAAATTAAAAACTCTTACATTATCTGACGCAACAGCGTCCCGTTTTTGCAGTATGTCACATATTGTCACACGTACACGCATTTGGGCCGAATTGACGCAATATTGTACCTACGTGTCGCCAGGAAGCGAACTCGTGTAAAAATGAATCTAAAGAAAGTAAGGCGACTGTCAAGGTTCGCCAAAAGCACACGGTTGGCACCGTTAGATCTTGGTGCCGATTTGATTTGCGCCATACATATAGTTCCGGAGACGATCACTTCACCATCACTTTCAATAGAAAACGCGCGACAACGGCGCAACATGGCGTAGATCAAATAGGCACAAAATTCAGTGCGAGACCTCCTGTCTATTTAATTCAGGTCAGTGGACTAGACAGAGTATACGAAGTATGGGGATCTTGACACAGAACGTCACTTTTGCAAAATGTCATCTTAAAAAGTTTGATCACTGTCGCAAAACGTCACTCCTTTTTTTCTATACCTATTCTGTCCCAGTTAGAAACAAATGACATTCTGCTAAAACTGCGTTTTGCTTAAGTGGCCAAATTTTAATGTACATGATGTTGGAATTAGCTGACATAGCTGCTTGTACAGGGTTGGTGGGTGAAACGGCGGCGCGCAACTAGTTTGTAATAAATTATGGGGAATGTAAACACATTTTTTGATTAAATATAATTTTAATATTTTTACAGGAAAGTGATGAGGATTGTTCACAGTCCATTTTATATCCCAAAAAAAAATTTAAGCAAATTAAAAACGAAACAATGAAACGGAACGCCGATGGTACAAGCCGATGGTAAGTACGCCGATGGTAAGTACGGAAAATCCTACCTATACTTCGTTTTTTAATTATAGACTACGATTTGACACATCTTCCAAAAGGAAAAATGACAAACTTTTTTTTAAGGAAAAAATAAGCATTCAAAAATTTTCAAAAAAATGTCCTTTACGACAATTGAAATTTCCGGTATCGAGCTAGTTACGTCACACCTACACTCGCCGAGGCCGCGGAGTGAGGGTTCCCAACTTAGCACTTTCGGTGCTAGATTTGGCACTATTTTCGCAAACCTAGCACTTAATTTAGCACTAAACAGCCAGCATTCTGATTTTTTTCTGGTCACTTTAGAAGCGAACTGCGAATGTTTTTAGTTGTGAATTTGTCAATTTAGTGTTTCGTGAACTATAAAACCTAGAAAAATGGATATTCCTTTAAATAAAAAAGTGAGTTAAGTTCAAAATTACAGAAAAGAGTGGGAGAACGATCCAAAATACAAAAAGATAGTTTAAAAGCAATGTGTGTATTTTGCAAAACAGAATTTAATGCGAGAATATTTGAAATTAAGCGGCATTCCGAATCAAAAAAGCACAAAGAAAAAGTTGATGTCTAAATAATAGCACTTTTTTAAATTTTTTATCAATCTAGCACAATTTGAGATGTAATTTAGCACCAACCTAAGATAATGAGTTGGCAGCCCTGGGCGGAGCGGAGCAACTTACCCACAGATATCTAATAAACTAGTCAGGGAACTTACCACTCCGCGGCGTTGACAAGCCGTGCGGCCGCGGAGGTTTGGCAACAACGCCAGGTAACGAAAAAAGTATCGGTAATTATAACGTTAATTGGTTCAATTCGATACCAAGTATCACTACCTGAAAATATCGTTAATTACCGATACTTATAGTGGGAATTTGGTATCGTTAACAAGCCCTGGTTGTAGTTTAGTGGACACTTGTGCACATTCACGGAACTAAATTGAATAAGATTCCACTAAAATTACATAATTTAACCGGGCTTACAATATAGTTTAACGAAAATAAAACTGGCGCACGACATGTTGTCTCCGCTTTCCCGCCAAAGTCCACCATTGTATTGTCAAAAAATATATGCCGGATCCACAAAGGGCATATTTTTGGCCAGTAAGAAAAATATTACATGAACATGAATGAAATAATAATGTCTGCCAAGACTATATGGGCTAGTACCATTTTCGCTCCGCCACATGTCGTTGGGGGTAAAAAAAAATTGTTCGTTTCGTTTTTTGTTTGGGTTTTGTGTGCAAAAATAATTTTATTCTAATTTGTGAATTAAAAGTATGTGTTGTTGTAGCAGGAACATTTCAGTTTGTTTCTTCAACATATTTGTTAAGAAACTATAGCGGTTTCACTTCCAACGAGATGGCAGTTTGCGGATTAAGAACGATACTCCTCATCATCTGTGTTCTTGAATTGGTATGGCTCTAAGACTCGAATCTGGCTTCCCAGTATTATTCCACTCACTTCTTTGTTTGTTTACTTGAAACCATCTTTAGAACAAAATCTAAAAAGTATACTAGCTTGTCTACAAACCCGATAAAAGTTATCAAAATGGCTCACAATGTGTCTTATTTTTGCAACAGGACTTTTCTTCAAGATTTACTTTAAACCTTTAGGTAGCAATGAATCATATTTTATACAGAATAATTTTCCATTATAACTGTAAAACAGGAAGTTATATTCCCTATAAAATGAGCAAAACATTGACAGGAAATAGTAAAAATACCAACAAAAGATGAGTCACATTCAGAATTTTTCTTAGAATTTTGATGAGATTCATCCTTTTATTTATTTAAATCGTTTGTTTTTCAGCTAATAACAATACAGAGACAAGTATTTGACTTCTTGGGCTACATGTGGCTGCCGATAATAGCAAACTTTACAAATATACTGTTTATAATATTTGGGTCATTTGGAGCAGTGCAGTACATAACTAAATATTTGTTTGCAGTAAGTAGACACAGTCTAGTTATCAACATATTTCTAAAGTTATTTTTAAATGCATTGAAATAGCACAAGTCATATTCCATTTCTAGTTATACATTGATTATAATAATAGGGATTCAAAAATTAAATAAACAACAACAAACTACAAAAATACTTGTGTAGTCTACCTAACTTTAAAAACATAAAGCTATCATAAACCTTTACTTGAAAGAGTCTTCTTCTATTTCTATCTATCACTGAACCCTTGGAAATGCTGGGAACCACCCGTCGGTCAGTTTCATTAGCTTTTTGTAAATTTGGTTAGCTGAGATGAAATGAAATATTAAAAAGGTTTTTAAAATTAAAGACATTTTTTCATTTTTCTCTTCTTCAGGATAGCTATCCTGAAGAAGAGAAAAATGAAAAAAAAAAAGACCTGGAAAGGTCTCGAAACGTTGAGCGTTGTAACAATGCTAAAAGTAATAAAAACCACGCGATTCAAACCGAAAAATGTCTTTAATTTCAATACAACATCGCGAAAACAGAAAAAGATTTCCATTTTTAATCACCTTTCTTGTATGTTTAGCATATTTCAAACACCCAATGTTTCGAGGACTCTACAGTGCCTCCTGTTGACAATCAGACTCATAAAGAAAAGTGTATAGTCATCATAGACTCGAATAAAAAGCTAGGCATCTGCTAAGTAACAAAAACAGTCTGGATTTGTAAAGAATTCTAAAGTCCAAACTTTATACAGTGACCTATTTTTCTAAAAATCTCTTGTTTTCAGCTAAAGATTTCTTTTTTGCATTTTGTACAAATGAAATTAGGCTCTGCTAGAGCAATCGCCTCTATGTGACCTAGTTTCTGTGTTTATATTTGCTTTCACTAAACGTTTGTGATGCAATATTAAGTGGTTGATGTATGTATCTATTGTTTTATTTCAGTATGCAATTTGGAGTTTTTTATGGTTAACATGGAATGTGTTTTTGATATGCCATTATTTGAATGTTGGCTCGCTTAATAGAGTAAGTTTTGTTTTGTGTTTTCTATATTGTGTGTAAGCTTTTTCTGTATTTTGAACATCCTACTAATATTATAACAGTGAAAATTTGTATGTAAGTAACGGCCAAATACAGAAACGCTACTAAAAATTTGAGTTCTACTTATACAATTAAGTAGCTCTCAATATCAAAAATTCCCGTAATAAATTTCAATTTAGAATCTGCTCAAATATTAAAGGACCCCTCAAATCATAAGTGATGTTTCTGTATTTGGCTATAATAAAGAAAGGCTATAGTAAAGAAGTATGTTTGTATGTCTTCATGCAAAAACTACTGAACCTATTGCAATGCTTGATTGCTCTGCAAACAGCATATGTAGAGCTGGAGATTTGGCTTTTACTTTTTATCTTGATATTCCCCTGGGATCGGGACTTATGTGAGTGAACCTCGGGCGGAGTTAGTAGATCATACATCTTTAATTTATTTTTATCAAGACTGATTGAATAACTTTAGTTATACAATAATTATTAAAAAAAATACTTTTTCCTGGCTTTCTGACCTGTCCTCACGTTTGACCACTATCTTAAGTATGGTAAGTCTTCCTTAGTGGTTGCACCGGCCAACGTATTGGAACACAGACAAGTCCGGTTGGCACTAAGACTTAGACTGGTGGGTGGTAACAAGCCGCGATCGAAGCCTCCAACCACCCTTTGCATTGTATTAGTATTCTGTGTAAAAAGAGATTGAAAACTCTAGAAAAAAGTGCTAAGGTGTAAACAATTGTCACACAAGCTGCGCGATTTTGCTACACGCTGTAAAACGTTGTAACACAGTGACAACACTTTTTAAACTTACACGATTTGCTTTCTTATTAGAAGAACTGGTCTAGATGGCAAACGGGTTACACAGGCCGTGGTCGCGTTCTCCCGCTACCACGGCCTATGTAACCCGTTTGCCGAAACGTCGAGGTAATTAAAAAACTATGTTTTTTTATCTACAATGCAATCTAGACCCGTAGTTCTAATAATAATGAAAGCAGTAGCTAGCCGCTAGTAACAAAGTTTAGAACACTAGTTTTCTTTTGTTGTGCCGTCCATTTTCTAAGTCTTTGTACTAGCAGCCTTGCACTTAGCAATTTAAACTATTCAAGGCTATTGAGGAATTCATTGTTTTAACGAAATATGTACTTAAGATTTGTAGGTTTATGGGCATATTTACTTTTCAGTGCCACCATACGTAAATTATGGAGGTTTTATAGACATGAGTTTTGAGTTTATTAAAGTCTTTCATAATATTTTCGTATGTTTTTTGAACTAAAAATTATATTTTGTTTCCTAAAAATACCTTAATTTCTATGTAAAAATCAATTTTTAAGTGGACACTATAGAAAAATAACGGTCAGTTTGGTGACATTGAAAAACGACTGTAACATTTAAAACAAAGGGTTTTAAACGTAATTGTTACCTTTAATTAATGCAGATTAATTAAATTTATCAAAAAACAATACACACTAATGAGTTACTTATTTTAAATTTCTTAAAATTAAGATTTAAATTCGGTTTGGTGACGAGTGACTCCATTGCAATCATAATTTTCTTTTTAATATATAAGTTTAGTGACCTGTTTCTTAATTTATAAGTTGCATAGGTAAAATAAATTATTTGAAACAATAAAAGAAAAATATATATTATGCAAACTTCAAAACAAAACTGATAAAAGTAAAATAAACCACATAAAAATTGGGACAGTCACCAAACTGACACACCTAAAATCCTTAGGGTGAGGCTACATGATGTACAATACTAAATTAGAACTAAAAGTCGATGTTTTTTCATAGTAACATTTAATCACATAATTTTAAGTATGGTATTAATAATATTAATTTTATTAATTAAAGCAAACATGTCAAACATGCGAATAGGTAATAGAAAGTTATCTATTATTTTTACTTAAACTAACTTATAGCTTAACTATAATGGCACAATAATTGGCAAAAAAAACAAAAATGTAAGGCTAATTAAATAAATTATGATTTAAATGAAATTTAAGAAGTATTTCTTAAATTTCATTTGATTGAGTACACGTATGTACACCTAGCCTTATGAGTCAGTTTGGTGACTTTGGTGGTCCGCCCTATATGTGACGGCATAAAACGTCACTGAACTGACCGTCACATTATACACGTAGCTAATGAGAAAAATGCATTTTAACCTAATTGAATGACATTTTTTTAAATGAACTCCTAAAAACACTCGCTAAATAACACCAAAAACAGATAGTAAATAGTTGGATAGTGTAAGACAAATATAATAATTAAGAAAAAGGCTTCAAATCTGACCTACCAAATCGTGACCAACCGCCAACAGCAGCAAGACACCCTCTTTTTTCCGCGAATTGAACAGACTGACTGATTTCGCTAAGCTAAAATGATCCCTTGTGGTTAGTGTCACTATTTTTTTAAAATAAAACGGCTTTAAATAAAACGGAATATCCCTTTAGACCCGTCACTTTGCTGACATGTCAGATGACACCGAGTTTTGAGGACTTTACATAAATGTATTTTTCCACTGTAATATCACAATTGCATTTACAGTTTTAGATAAATGTGACGGAAGAATAGATCCACTATCATGGTAACCAAAACTTGATTATGTTTTTGTAGGAAATTTTACCAGTAAGTTCAATACTTTGAAGCTGACAAGGACTGGGACAAGTCAGAAACGGCTCCCCTGAGTATTTGAATTAACCATAATTGAATTAATTAATCTTAATTACATAAAAATTTATGCTCAGACACATAGTTTAATTTACTCTGCATCGATTGATATACTTATTATAATAACACTCATTATTATTAATATGCAATAAATTTTTAAAGACGTGGGACAGCGTAAAATTGGGGGTGGCACCCAAAAGTGAAAATGCCCTTATATAAACTTCCTATTTCCTTTGTTTGAATTAATACTTTGATTAGCATAAATGAATGTTATATTTTATACTAGCTGCGCCCCGCGGTTTCACTTGCGTAAGTCCTGATCCCGCGGGTTTATCGAGATAAATAGATCTCCAGCTATCTGCGTACCAAGTTTTATCTCATTCGGTTTAGTATCTAGTTTTTGCGTGAAAGTGTACTTTCTTATTTCACCTTTACAATATTAACTGGATGAAAGATGCCACATAAAAGGTACGTCGCAAGCATCACATAATTCAGTTGTAAAAGTATCGATAAAATGCACTAATCGGAATTTTACCGTGACGAGTATCGATCGCGTGGACTAGAAGTGAGGTCGCCCGCCTAGCAAGCAGGAGGCGCGAGTTCGATCCTCGCTACAGTTGCAATTTTTGTGGATGCATTTGTTCCCATTACAGTACACATTTGTAGAATTCTACATCTTCACTAATATTATAAAGAGGAAAGATTTGTATTTTGTGTGTATGTGTGTTTGTGTGTATGTGTGTCTGTATGTGTGTAATGAATAAACTCAAAAACTACTGGACCGATTTAAAAAAATCTTTCACCATTAGAAAGATACATTCACCCTTTTGATCCCGATATTCCCACGCGATCAGGACTTACGCGGATGAAACCGCGGGACGCAGTTAGTTACTTATATGTTACGTTGTTTCAGGAGGGTGGTATATTATCACTAGGTACAGGCAGTGTGAGTTGGTGGGAGACTAATGGTTGGGGTTGCGAGCCCGTGTGGGCCGAGGTGGACGGGCCCGGCTCGTGGAGACCTGTCAAAGTGGACGGTTGCTTCCTGCAGTGGGATCATGTTGAGCTGGCGCAGTCGGCTGTCGGCGCGATATTCGCTGCTACTGCCTTGCCTCTTGCAGCTGTTCTAGCTGCAAGGTCATTGCATAAGAATAAACCTAAGCCTGGTAAGTACACACAAACACTGTTCTCTTTATATTATAAGTAGGATTCCAGTGTCCAGCTATACTATGCCAAGCTACTACCAACATTTTCATCACAATCTGTTCTATAAACTACCTTTAAACACATGTTACAAACGTCACTCAGTATTGTTCATTCTACATACATATGTATGTTTTTTCAGGATAATCTCTTGAACCACTGAACCGAAAATTCGATACCAATTTTTTTTCCACCAATAGAAAGCTACATTGTCTCGGAGTAACATAGGCTAAATTCCCAATTTTTCCACGGGATCAGCTCTTACGCAGGTGAAACCGCGAGATTCTGCTTTAGAAATATTTTGCATATCAATTTACGATCTCTTAAAATTAAATTACATAATATATACTTACTTTTAAAAGTTTAAAATTTCTATATAGATCGTTATCTAAGCGTGTCAATTCGATGCGCTTTCATACAGCAATAAAAAACAATAGCTTTACTTAGTTCAAATTGTAACTCAACGATTTCTTTGCAGATAAGAGTACGCTTTCACGTCGTCCCGTCTACACAATAGAATTAAGCCCGACCGAAACTAATCTAAGTGAGAATTCTTCAAAACCGATGACGCCTAGACGGGTGAAGAGACGGTCGGGATCTCGAGCGAACAACTCCGTACGGAGATCGAGGCGGTCTTACCGCAACGCGGGATACATGTCGTCGAGTGCCTCCTTACCTCGCGAGTCGAGGACTTCCCGGCCTACATCCGCACACTCCTCCTACTCAAACTTCCACGCCGCCCGACCTTCCTCCTACCACACGGTAGAGAGAGAACGAGCGACACCAACAGAGAGCCCCTACGATCCCCCATCGGTCTCCGAATCGGTCCCAATCGTAACGAACAGACAGAACATTAAAACGAACACTTTCAAAGCTGGTCAAGACGTCGCGGGGCCGTACAAAGACCCTGTGGAGCCTCCGACGTACGATACTAATTCGATGTGCGGGAATTTGAGCGCGCGGATAGATAATATAGCGAGGGATTGGGAGTGCGAGGGGTGGCAGGAGCCGCCGCCGCCCGCGCCGCCGTACCTGCCGGCCGCGGCGGCGCCGCACTACGGCAACCTGTCGCCGGCGCCGTACGGCCACAACACGCCGCCGCCCGCCGCGCAGTACCCGATGCCGCAGTACGAGGCGCACGCGGTGTACCACGCGCGGTACGCTCAGGGCACGCCGGTCTCCCCCGGCCCGCCCGCCTACCAAGCCGCTAACGAGATCTATACAAACCTGCCGCCCTGTCAGTGAGCTAATTTAACGTAAATCGGAGCCATATTTGCCGTCACATACCTGACACGAAACCATACTGATATTAGAAGTCCAAAAGTAACTATGCCCGTTACGTAATTTCAGTCTGAACTGCTGAACCGATTTGAATCATTTGTATCTACAGATATACTTAGATGAAATTTTACGCGGGACAAGCCCAGCTAGTGTTCTATAAGATAGAGTTTGTACTTATTTGAAGCTCAAGTAAAACAAGTGACATTAAAATGATAACGAATGAAGCCAAGATTATTGTAACTTAACTTTAAGTTTTTAATTAGTTTTACGTTTTAGATAGAACCTAGAAGGTTCTTGCGTTCTGTATACATTATTATTTGTAATGCTCCAACTGTGCCTTATTTCCAGTGGTTTCATTCAGTTAGAATATTTAGTTCAATGTCAAAATTGGATGAGTTATGTTTATAAAGCCCTTAGTCCAACCAGGGGTTCCCAAACTATGTCGCGAAAACCCCACCGTAAGGGGCCGTACGACGCTAAAGAATCTCATAGTACCCTGGTCATCTATCGCCAGAACAACTTTCAATCTATATTGTGCTTAGAGCTACAATCTTGCAATAATTTAATCTTGCAATAATTTAATCTTGCATAGTTTAATAAAGATTAACCCCCTTCTTATAAACGATGACTAACTTTATGTATCGTTTGTCTTTTACTGTGACATGAAGTTTTAGTCATCGTTTATAAGTAAAAGGGGGTAATTATTTAAATACGTATATACGATTGATTCTAAAAATCTTACATAAACTTTGATATTCTCATTTGATATTATTTGTTTTACTTATCCATATTCTTTGGAATTTTGTGATGAAGTAAACTACTTTAGGCGGGTGTCCGATTGCGAGCAAGTGTGGGAGTACTAGCCAATTGTTTTCACATCCAAGATACGTACCAATAGATGTACAATCCATGTAAACAAAAGATGCGCATACATACCTGCGCACCGCACTATTCGCGCGAGTAGAGTTTGCCGCCGAGTGTTTTATTTTAAATAGATTCTATAATTATCTATTAAGATTTATAACCCCGCGGCAAATTCGCTCACCTCTGCTCGCCAACTAGTTTCTAGCTCTACTCGCCGCTCGCTTCACGCTGTGGGACACTTGCCTTAAGCTTGTCCAAGGAGGGAGTCACATTATAAAAAGATTGGGAACCTCTGCCTTAGTCAATAAGTTTGTCATTTAATCAGTAAGTTATTTTATGAATTTATACTAAGCTTTAACAGAAATATTTTGTTAGATACAGGGATATAATTATACATTTCGTTCCTGATATTTGTTAATTACTTCGAAAAATATGTAACGAAAGGTTGTTGAAAGATCTGATTCATATTTTTATTATTAGGTATTTTGTAATGTTCCGTCCTTCATACATTGTGACTTGTGTACGTGTTAAATTCCATGTTTTGTGGACCAAATTTATACAAATGAAAATGTCGTACTTAAGCTTTAGTATAAAAATCTCAAGATTTTATTGGACACATTCCAAATAATTTTACTACCAAATACAATTCATAATTTTAATTGGAAACAGTTTTTTTGTTTACCTATATTGTGCCTACCTTACGAAAGTATACTATCGCCCACCTACATAGCTTTTATGTTTTATCTAGCCGATCCTACAAGAATATCAGGATAAAAAGAAGCCTGTGTTATCATTGTTTTAACAGGATCACTGGTGTTATCCAGCTATTTGATTCCGTAAAAATAAGATAAATCAAATAATTGATTCCGTAAAAATGTTGCAAATGTCAAATGAAACAATAGAAATGTGTCATCATTTCCGATTTTGTATTCCCAATTTGACAGTTTTATTTTTAATGGATTTTTCTAATCAGCTACAGCTTTGGAACAGGAAAGATCAGCAACAATTTTACAAAATCATCCCACAGATCTCCATCTGCATAAGTACCAAGTTTCATCGCTATTGATTTAGTCGTTTTTACTTGAAGTAACAACATACCTGCCTATTGACACAGTAACTTTTACATTTATAAAATTAGTAGGATTCTGGATTGCATACAGCGCCACCTACTCTCAAACTGGACAACTAGACTTGTGCTAAGTGTGCCTTACTAGACTTGCCTACTTTTTGGAATTATCCTATCATTCTGACTCTTAATAAGAAGTGAAAATAAAACACAATAGTATCGAGCATTGTAATTATATTTGTATAAAAATAACAAACTTTTTATTTTTACATAAAGGCGATTTTACACTATACATAAACTAATGCACTCATAAAAAATCATACATGTTTTAAATCTTGTACTATGCCTTGTCCGAATTCGGATAGTGTAAATGCCGTTTAACATAAAAACAAAACAGTTTTCTGGTTCAATTATTCTTAATAATTTAATAACCTTTCTACAGTAAAAAAAATCTAAAAAATGTAAGCCTCAGGAAATCATACCTTCACTCACACATACAAATGATAAAAACTAAAACATTTATTTCATCTCATTTATACACACATACACAAAATTAGGTATTTATACTTAACATTGCAAAAGAAACATTCTTGTTTAATTTAATTAGTAATTTCCTTTGTGATTGTTTCGTATGGTAACTATATACATACTATGAAACGGCCAACTCACACAGCCGCTGCAGCGAATCAAATTACAGGGCAATTTATAAAAGCGCATGTAAGCGTCAATATAAAATTTAACATTTCAAATTTAACCTTATTTCCACGCGTAGGAATGGATTGGACCTATTAATTGACAAAAACGTAACTCTGGAGTGCGTCTTTAAATGTCGTCCGACGACACTCGATGATTTTCCAGTATTTTATATCAGCGATCGCTCGATTATCAGTTTATTGAAGGCGGACGTCGTTGTGCTGCTGTCATCGAATTAGATTCAATACGGTAGCTCTGCGCTAGGATTTGAGTATGACATATTATCGGCTAAATACTAAAACGCTACTCAACATTTGAGGGCTACTTAAAATACTGAGCCGCTTCTAAATTTACAATAATTAATTACAGAGAATAGAACAGAGAAAAACAATATAAACACAGAAATTAAATATATAACATAGTTTAAAGAAGGTATTTACAATAGGTGGCCTTATCGCTGAAAGCGATCTTTTCCAGGCAGTCTTAGTATGGGATTGTTTAAAGTTTAAGAGCTGCTTAAATTTTAAAAGCCCGCAAATTTTGAGTAGTGTTTCAGTAGTTGGCCGTATAAGTCTTATTCGAGATATGTGATCGCTGTTGTCTAGTTCTAGTATTATTATCCGCACGCGATGAGAATGGGGTGCGTCCTTTGAAGTGAGACCCGCTCTTCGACTTTGGAATGACGAGCTTCACCAGTCCCAAAGTCTTCGGTAAATTTACTCATGCACCTTTAAAAAGAAGGATCAAAATTCGAACGTCGTCGTTTTTAGAATACCCAATATCTAGGTACAGTGGGCGGCAGATTAGTTGAAGCAAAATGGCGGATGCGCAGAAGTCGATTTTTCATAGAAAGCCCATGTAAAATGTACTGCGCGAACTTTCCCCTTCCACGACAAAACTTTTAAACTTATCTGCCGGTCACTGTAATCATGCTAGTTGTGTTATCTGTTTACTTTAACACCTTACCACCCATTCTCATAGCGGGTAGATAATAGTGTCTATATAGCGGGCAGTTGTGTCCGTTCCCTCTGCGTGAGTTGCGGATGCCAGACGTCCACGATCAGCACGAGTCGAGTCCCGCTGCCGTTGTGCCACACTTCGTGCTCGAAACTGTCGTCGAAGATTATCACCTTCCCGGGTTGCCATTGTCTGTCAAACAGAATGTATAAGGTTATCTTATATAGGTACAATCAAAAGTCTGAGTACATAGGCAAGTTTTGATAATTTTAATCTATAATAAAGAGGTAACGTTGGTGACAATTATGGATGTATGTGTGTATTTTCCGGGTCAATTTAGAAACTTCACAACCGATATTAAAAATTCAATAGAAAGCTACATTATCGAGGAGTAACATAGCCTACTTTTGGTCCCGCGGGATTCCCACGGGATCGGGACTTAAGCGAGTGAAACGCGGGACTCTGCGTTTGATAAGACGGTAGTTTTTCCTGTAACTTATTTAATACAATAGAATGACAAATCACATCTCAGTCAATCCTGATGAAGAGACTTGTCTCGAAACGTCGTGCATTAAAACAATGATAAAATTAATGATAAACACCACGCGATGAAAACCGAAAAACGAGTTTAATTTTTATCCAACATCACGAAAACAGAAGAAAAATCTATTAAAAAAATGTGAGCCGTTACGGGACGTCTAGCAGATGTGAAACATCGACTCGTTATGTATATTACCTACATATAGCGTGGCGAGGCGTCGCCACGGCCTGTATCGCCACAACAAATTTTAGGTTTACCCTCGCCTATAGATGTTTCACATAAAAAAAAAACGTGGCACTCGGGGACTGCCGCGGTAAAACTATTGCATAGCATTTTTTTTTAATTAGTGTGGGAATTTCTTGATTTGGTCGCCGCTCTCAAAGTCCGCGATAAAAGCTATGCAATAGCTTAAAAATCGATAAGCAAATAGATACCTGATCTCCTTATCCACTCTAATATAGGTATCCTCAGTGTTGGCGAGCCCCAGATGCATCCGGAGGCGACAGTTGGTGGGGCCGACGTGCGGGCGCACGTGCGTGCCGGGCTGCATGGCGCTGAACTTGACTTGCCCGCGCCGGCAGCCCGCCGCGCCGCGCTCGCTGTGCACGATCCCGCACGTCACGGGAGCGCGCGAGCAACGGTCGGGGACCTCGCGACCTGGGTGTATGTAAAATTATAGCACAAGATAGATGAATTGAAGGGATGCCAACATAAGTGCTAACAGAAAACAAATCAAGGAATTTGAAGGTCTGTATAGTTTGCATGCATGTAATACTTGTCTTGCCCTCATATGGTAGGTATTATTATCTTCTAATATATAAAATTTCCATGTCACAGTGTTAGTTACCATACTCCTCCGAAACGGCTTGACCGATTTTTATGAGATTTTGTATACGCATTCAGTAGGTCTGAGAATCGGCTACTATCCTATAATTTATAAGGCAAAACAACGTTTGCCGGGTTAGCTAGTAATATATATAATTTTGTGGTTTAGAGTCCAGGCAATTCAAGAACTGGACGATTTCCTTAATAGACGTTTTGTTATATAGGCCTGTTGAAAGTTAGACGTTTTGACGACACGGGCGATTGGCTAACTAGGCAGATTGCTCACTAGACTTTTCGCTTTGTTTGACGTTTTGCTACTTAGACTTTCTGATCGGGAGGCCCTATTACTACTACCCAACTCTACTACTTGTACCCTACCCTATTATACTACTCTACCCTAGTACTACTCTCTGAAAAAAAAAAATTATAGGTAATATTATAAGAAGCCTTTGTCGAAACTATAAAAAATCCTAATTGTATGCAGAATTTCCGTATGTCCAAATTCGGATATAAACCTATAAACAGTAGATCCGATTGTTTTTCGCCTACATACCTCTAACGAACAAGTCCAGTTGAGACCACTCCCCTTTCTCTCTCAGACCTTCCGTCTCACTCTCATACAACTTCTTAGCAGCCTCCCCCTCTCTCAGGATATCTCGCCAGGAATCCTCCAAAGACTTGACCAGTTTGGAGTAAGGTGTGTCGGCTGGGTCCCACCAAGGTTTGCTTTGCAGTCGGTCCACGTTGTATAGAGATCTTTGGGAGGGAGAGAGAAAATGTCCGTTTGCGGCGCCGCGTTTATGGACTTCATGAGCTTCGGCAAAACGACCTATAGAAAAATGGAATTTTAAGATAAACATATAAAATAATCTATTTCTAAACTTTATTTCTTTCAGTGGACACACACTTAGCCGTGTAGCCCCGGCATAGAATAAAGTTGCCCCATCTCATCCCGTGGGTGTCGTAAAAGGCGACTAAGGGATCTGAGGGAGATTAGCAAACCTTAAATTCTCCCCACGCGGTGGCGGATAAACGGCTTGACCCCTAAAAGGGTTGTTGTCAGGCAGGCGACCGGCTGTAAAAACATTGCCAAATCTAATTGCAGAAGGTATGGTCGATGATGACTTACCGACTGCGCCGACCCCAAATAAAAAAAAACTATTTGGGGTTTAGCGGACCCCGGGCTCCCGAGAGGGATGCAACCGGATGAGAAAAACACTTAGGAAATACAGTTTTAATGCGTCCAAAAACTTTCGTACCCGGTGGGATTCGAACCCCACTTCTACTGGTAATCCCGCGTGTTTGGCCGCTTTGCCACGGATAACCCACCCGCCAACTCGTATTTTTGCGAGTAATGCCTCGTTGCGACATCTACCATGTAAACTTAACAGTTCAACTCGGCTCGTAATTTTCTATTACTTACCCTACTAACCTATTGCTTACACGCAATGTGCGCGCGCTTTTAGCGATAAGGCCGCCCTTATCGCTATCACAAATTGCAACGTTTTAGTTTTAAGCTTTCTGTATATTCCACTTTTATTTATTTAATAAAACACAAATACAAATAAGACTTATTTTTTCAAACCTTACGCAATCAAATACCTGATTAATTACGGCCAAAAATGTCCAATATGCTGGTGGCTTTCCCCCGCTGAATGGCCAAAGACACATGCTGCGCCAAATATTCGCCAGACCGGGGGCCATGGCCCCTTATTTAGTATTTGTCTTACTTATGTATGTATGTCAATCTGTATATTGTTTGTTGGGCACATCTATCTATCTATATCTATAAAAGGCTTTGCTTGAAAAGGCTTGCTTTAAACCGCAGATAGTAGAGAGAGCTGGAATTTGGAGAGTTTGTTCTTTATGTGATGTATGCATCCGATAAGAAAGGATATTTGAAAATTCCCACCGGATCGGGACTTATGCGGGTAAAACCGCGGGATACAGCTAGTCTATCATATTTTGTATTTAAATCAACGATTTACCTAACAGCAGTAAAGAGTCTCCCAAATGGTAGTAGAACCGCGGCTCGCAGGCCGGGCCGGTATCTCCCTCCAACGCCTTCGTGAACAAGCCCACAGCCTCCTCCTGCTTACTGTGTTGAGTCTTGAGAACGAAGCCGTAGTGGGCGAGCGCGAGCCGGTCGTCCGGCCAACGTTGCAAGGTTTCCTTCAACACTTCTTCCGCTAAGTCTGCTCTGAAACAAGTTAAAGGGGATAGATATCGAATGCGAACCGACTTACTCGTGACCACGGCTGTTGCAATTATAGATCTCAACCACTTTAGATATGTAGGACATCAGATTCGTTTCGATACGACAACGATACTGTCATAACGATTGTTCTACTGTCACCCTACTATCAGAATGTGACAGTAGAATCATCGTATGACAGTATCGATGTTGTATCGAAACGAACCGCAGTAACCCTCCTGTTCCAAACAGTCTCTGCTTTGGACGTTTTAATCATCGACTTAATCTCAGCACCCGAAGCGATGCTCATTTCGTTTTTACGGTAGACATAACAATATTGTCTGTGCTGAAGCGGCTTTTTGTATTTTTTCGAGTAACCTTGGTATATTTTGAGACATGACCTATGGTAATAGTACGTAATATGTCAATAGTTGCAATACAGTCGTAACAAAAGAACTGTCAATATTATCCTTTTTACCCGACTGCCGAAGGGGGGTTATGATTTTCGAGAGTATGTATGTGTATGTATCGAATTTTCGTTTGTCACTCTCTGTACTCTGAACGCTTTGATTGATTTAAGCATATGAGGTGTCATTACATTCGTAATGAAAACGCGAGTGTTTTTAGCAATCTAATTTAACTATTTAAAGAAAATCTCTTTGAAATAAGTTATGTGAACATTTTTACCTGTTAGCCATGAGGAATGAGATAGTCAAATTGTTTCTATAGTTTACGTCGTTGGGGAATCTCCTTATCAGCAATCTGTAGATAGGTTCGGCGCCCAAGTAGTTGCCTAAAAGTAATCAATTTAATGTTAGGTGCTTTTAACTTGCTTTGTGCTTTTGAAGAAATGCTTTCAAAAAAATTAGTACCCGCCGGGACTCGAACCCGCGACTACTGGTAATCCGAACCAGCGTGAATGCCGCTACGCCACGGTTAAGCCTTTCGCCTAGCCGAAATTGAATCATCTTATATCGTAATAATTTCTATGTAATATAGAAAATTACCAGCCGAGTTTGAACTGTAAAGTTTGCCAGTAGATGTCGCTACGAGGCCTTACTCGCAAGAACACGAGGAGATGCTTTCATAATTTTGCCTCGACAGTAGACTTATCCGTGCCGTTCCCGTATTTTGAAATCGTCGGGCATTGAAAAATGCTTAATATAATAAAAGCAACGCGATTTTCATTTCCAGCTTAGTTTATATTATTATCAGCATTACTCACCTCTAAACTTGATCCTCTCCAACGTCCGGGCAGCAACTTCAACCAGCTTCTTATCTGAGAGTCTCTCATTCATCTTCAGCAGCTCCAAGTACGCTGCAATAGCCTTTGTGAGGAGTTGGTTGTCTCTCTTAGCCTCGGCCATCGCGTCGAGCGCGCTAGCGATCACGTGACGTGCGCGTGCGCTCGTTCGCAGCTCGGGGACATTTGCGCGCTTTTCCGCCAAGCTCCAGTCGCCCTCCGCAACGTTAGTACAAAATACATCCTCACACAAATACACTCTCACACAGCATTCAGATTTGCAGCCAATACAGCGATATGGATCGTAACGATAGCTACACAACAGCTGAGGAATTCTGAATCACGCAAGTGTTGCCGAGGCTAGCTTTTGAAAGCACAGTCAGACCAAAAAGTGGCTATTCCAAATAGTTTCAATATTTTTTTTTAAATTGAAATTGATATTTTGTCTTTTCTCGAACCGATTTTTTTAAATAAAAGGCATTTCTAGACCTCTACGATCGATTTCAACTTTTGTTGCCGACTATACCCTCGTTCATTATCATTTATGATCCATATGACAGTACATAAAACCTAAATATTTACATGAAATACACTGATATGTCATTTAGCAATAATGCGACTAGTTATTTTTAAAATCTAAACGTAGACGGAGGAACAGAAATTGACGAGAAACCATAGACGACAGAGAGAGATGGGTTGATTGTGAAATTAACAAGAGGGAGCAAGACGAAGAATAAGTCTTCAGTCTCTACCCGCGTAGCACTTTTGTTTGGTTATCCTCAAGTCGAATTCATATGAAATAGCTTTCAAATTGACATAATGAGGTCTAATTTCAGTACAAATAGTCACCTAATCGCTATTTCAGTCTGTGATAAGCACACAATTCGTTCATTTCGGTTCCTCTGTCTACGAATCTAAAGGATATTTTGTCAGTCGTTGATGACGTGACAGAGGCGAGGGGCGCGGGGTGCGGGCGCCAGTCGTGATCCGTGACGTCACAAACGAGTAGTGGGAGTATAAGGGGAAATGGCACAACGAGCAAAGTGTAAAAATAAAATGGATGCATTCAGTTAGTCGAGCCACTCCTGTAAATTGAATTTCAGTTTTATTGACTTTCGAAATCAACTTTCTTTTCTTTTAAGTTTACGTAAGTATATTTGTATCAGTGGTGTGTTTTAATATTTTAGTTAACCCTACTTTTCCTATGATTTTTTAAAAAGGGGTAGGTATTTCCTATCTTCAAAATTTTCAAATATAGGCAAATAATTTATTTATTTAGACACATCTACATATGTCTAAATTATGTTTAAGCTAAATCTCATGCATGCCATAGAAATAATGTTAAACGACACAGCACTCCAAGCATTTAAAACAGACCACCGATTTGAAATATACCTATAGGCTTAAGGACAAATCGTCTGGGCCAGTAAATCTTTTCCACAACTCCACTTCTTAAGAAATGTATCAGTGTTTTTTGTTGAAATATTTTTGGAAATATCACAAGCATTTAAAAAGTGAAAGTTCGTGCGGTTGTATGGATATTCGTTACTCCTTCACGTAAAAACTACTGAACCGATTGCGATGAAACTTAGAACGAAGACCGCTGGAGTTCTAGAATACTATATAATATTTATCCCGATAGTTGTACGGGATCAGTACGCATAGTGCGAGCTAATGCAAACGCGAAACTTCATAGGAAATAGCAATTTTACTTTTTAACTTACAACGTAAGCTCAAACTACACGATGACACTTACACTGACACTTACTTTAAAAAGATCACACCTACAGCACACATATAAAGATATTCGTACCTGTGTGCTGTGGGTGTGGGCTGTTTTAGGTAAAGTGTAAGTGTCATTGTGTATTTTGAGCGTTTGCTATAAAAAATCGCTCTTACGAGTACAGGATTTACTTGGATAAATCCTAGGACGAATTTAGCATAGCATTAGCACCTAGCATAGCATAATTTACGTATCTGTCTATCTGTGTTACCTGTCGGAGATCTTGTTCGGCGTTGTCGAGCTCATCGCGCCAGTAAGGGTCGCTCGGCTCGCCCGGCCACATATCTTCTATACTGTCGCCACCAGTTTCTAGAAAACGTTAAAGAAATGGGTTAAATTACTGTATCCATTGTCTAGTCACTGTACTACAAGCCCAGTGGCTTAGTTTAGGGCTGTATTATAGCGGTACTTAAGCGCGTGTCGTACAAATATTTTACGATACACATCTTTACATTTTAACCGATGTTTTCTGGTAGGCACAGTAAAAGATGAAATGAAAGGGCCTCTGCTCTTGTATTATTAATCTTGGTGTTAACTCAGTTTGATAGTCACTATGCAGTACATTGCTGAAGTGATCACTGGTGATTACTACGTAACTTCAAAGCAGCAATGGACTGCATAGTGCCTCTCATACGGGAGCTGAACTAGTCTGTTAAAATTAATATAGAATAATCGGAATGATTATAAAATAAGTTAAAAAATGCAACATAAAATACAAAAACAGGCAAAAATATCATGCAATGAGCGCGGATGGGCGCTTCTTCTTCATATAAACGTTTTCTTACCGAATATTGCCTCGAAAGCAATTGTTTGCTGCAAAAGCAAAAGTGCTGTACATGACAGGGCGTATATAGGAAGGGGAAATTGCGTTTGTATGAAAAAGCGCGCCATCGTCCATGCCTTTTAAGAGCTAACAAAGATGATGCATTTTTGTTCATCGCGAGCTACGACCTCATCCCTACTAAAAAATCTAAATGCGAAGGTTTGTTGCGCAAGAGTTTTATTAGACAGTGCATAGCTAAATTGCTTTGTGGTATTTTTGTCGGTGCACAAAAATGCATTATCAACACTGCCCTAGAAATCTCCATCAGTTAAAATAAGTAATATCAACTCACACGCTGTTAGTAAATTGTTATTAGGTTACTGTTAGCCAACACAGAAAGTCACACGGCCATAAATCTTCCACGTTACTTCTCCCCGGTCGCTCCGGTTCGGGCAGCCTTCCATATTTAGCCTCAAGCCGGGTTAGAAGCTCCGCGTCATCCACATCAGAAATATCATCTTCCACATCGCCTTCTTCTTCTTCCATTTCCTCTTCAAGTTGCTCCTCGTCAATGATTTCAACGTCTTCCTCGATTTCCGGACTTGGTTCTTTTACAGGTGACGGTGGTTTGAATATTGGTTGTTTTACAATAGGAGCGGATTTAGGAATTACTTTTGGTTCCTCTTCTTCTTCTTCTTCTTCATCGTCACTGAATAATTCTTTGTCGATTATATCCTTTACTGTTTCCAAAGGTTTTGCTGACTGAAAATTTGTATATTTTAATATATTTAAATCACCTAATAATAGTAGTATGTTTATAATATTAATGTTTGAGGGCTTATCAAATCATACTTTTATAATAACAACTTCATCATCTTCTTCCTCTTCGCTTTCTTCCTTTGGTGGAGGAGGTTTAGCAACAACAGGAGCCTGTTTTATCACTTCCCTTTGAATAAGCTTTTTCACTTCCGGTATGGGTGCAACTACAAGAAATTATTTTCAGTATAGGCGTAGCAATATTTCCTTGATAAATTATACAGAATGGCAACATTTATCTCACCAGTAGGAGATGGTTCAGGTTGAGTCATACTGCCCTCATCTACAGGCGTCTCTTCTCGACTGTCACTTTCTTCTGGTTCTAAAAATGATTTCACCTTTCAAATATGAAATAGAAGTACCTTCCTATTCACGATCGGAAGTGCAATGATCTGATAAAAGGACATTGACTTCATGCTTTATCAGCTCGTTAAAGCGATATGAAAAAATCTATTACAGATAAAATTTAGTGATGTAAATTCCTCTATCGATAACATATCGTATTATTTAATATTGTAGCATCAAGTAAATTGAATTTAAAAACCCTCACATAAAAGCCAAACAAGGCAATAGTGTTTTGCTTTTAGCCTGAAATATTTTAACCGCTGTGCTGTTATTTGACAGACTTCACAGTTTCAAACAGGGTTGATATTTTGCAATGAGATAAGAAGTTGACATATAAAATGATCTCGATCTTGACAGATCAAGAGTATGTATCCCAAGGGACTATCGAGCTCCGATACAATTGTATAAAGCGTTCCAGAGATTGTAAGGACTTTCGGACCCCCCGGACTCAATTGGATACCCGACTACCGACCTAGAGGTTGCGGATTCAAGTCCCACTGGGAGTATTGAATATTGCCTTTTTTTCTAAAATACAAGAGTATCTATAGTATGTACGCACCGCGCGGAGCTGTGAACCGACGGAGGACTGCCTGCGTCGCCACCAGCAGCGCTCCCCCGATCGTCAACTTGAGCCACACTGCAACACACATACGTCACGCTTCATAACACGTTCCACGGCTGTTGCACTAACGCACTTATCAAATAATCTGTAGTGTCCGCTTGTGACATCGCAGAGAAGAAATATACACGTAATAGTAAGCTGTGATGTTGTGATGTCAATTTTTCACAGATTAGGATCACTAACAATGCGTAACAATCATTTCTTAATAAAGAAATCCATCCATTGGTTTGGAAGATATGAGGGGGAATTAAGAGTATTACAAACAAACATACAAAGATCAGATAGGCTCGAAAAACATATTCCTGTCCTTGCAGTCGGGTAAAAATAGATCAAAATATGCGAGATTGAGTTATGATATCCGACTATTTTGTATTAAGAATTTTATACGAAAACCAAATTAAGCTGTAAATTATGTCATGTCAAGCGGTTGGACAACATAGGCGGAATCCTCCCAAGCGTTAGTTGTAAATTTAAAAGTGTTTAAAGGTAATTAATTGAAATTTATATAATTTTGTTTATCGATAAATGCTAAACAAATCTATATGTACTTTTACTTGAGTTCCAAATTGTTAATTTAACACCCAAAATAGGAAGATTTCGTTGTTTACATACAAAATATTTTAGATAAGTAAGTAAAATAGAGGTGTCCGTATATTTTGTTTTCAACATAACCGCACAGAATACGCCGTAGGTAATTTTACCGATATCGATAACATCCAAACGACATCGACACAACACTAACAACATATTTTATTCACGTAGATAAGCATTAAACCATTAATTTACGCAACGGTCAAAGCAAAAAAACTATAATTATAGGGTACTAATATCTAAATTAGGATGACGTGAAATAAAAGATCTCAATATTAAGAACATTTATTTTATATTACACGGCAAAGTAAAATGTAAGACGATAAGGCTGTGTAACTTTCTTAAAACTAAGCGGGAATCAGGTTTTCATTCATTAGAGGTTAGATTGATTTTAAATTACACATGCAGAATGATATTAGTGGATTCGGTTGCCCGAAATAGGTTTTTTACATGTCACACGAATAGATGTAACTTTAGGCTGGGTCTCGCGGTTTCAACCGCGTAAGTCCCGATCCTATTTGAATTTTGAAAAACTCTTTCTTATAGGATGCCTACATTATATGAAAACACACACTCTCCCAATTTCAGCTCTCTGCTATTAGCGATTTAGACTGTGCGTTGATCCATCAGTTGGAGTGAAGTTAGGTAATTAATTAGAAATTCTGTTACCCCAATGAAGGCTCTGAAGTAAGATGAAACGTGCAGGGCATTATAAGTTCGCTCTACACAATTTGTGAAGTGATTTTATACGGGGTGGAATTTTTGAACGACACCTTTTTCTTTCTCATCTGTTTCATTTTTGAATTATAAGACTTAGTTCCAATGAGTAAATTTTGCTATCTTGATGATATCTCCTGACTCCTGTGACAAAAGATGGTCGTAAAAAATGTTGTGTCTTTTCTCTATTGAAATCAACATATCTCGCTTGATAAACGCAAGCAATAAATTGTATAGTTTTGGTTGTCACAAGACAACATGGCGAATGATTATTATATATTTTGACATTACTGGCGTTTACGCTTTTCCCACTCACTCTTATTTTTCGGCATTAATTTGTTGTCAGATAAAGTAATTTTAGTCTACAAATTTTTTACGCATAGCGAACTTGCTAGGGTAAGACGACAATTTATTTTATAGTGTATTTTTTTTTCGAAATCGAGATTTATTGTAAATTCGTGTGCCAAAGATCCAGGTTGTGTTCAAAAACTCCACCCAGTATAACAATATTGAAAGCTCATGCAGTGACAATGATCCAATACAAAGATTATACTTACGGCCTTGTGAGCTCTGTTCCTTTTCCTTCCTCAAAGCTTCCTGTTCTCGCTCGTATTCTTCTTCTTCGGCCAAAGTGTCGTGCGGTCGCTCCGAGGACGGTGTATCTTCCACCTTCACATGATATAATTTGCATTCAATAAATAAATAAAGATACTACAGGCCCCTGTTTCATAAAGCTGACAATCCGACAGGCGCGACATATGTCGAGAACCGACAATTTGACAATTTTTCTGTTTCATAAAGCCGACAGGCAACAAAATTGTCATGGTGGAAAATTTACAAATAAGTCAAATTGTCGCGACAATTTGACATTTTTCTGTTTCATAAAACTTTTTGTGCGACAGGTGACAGGTGACAATTTGTCGGGAAAAACTTGACAATTCTGCTTTATGAAACAGAAAATTGTCGTGACGTATTGACATATTTGTAAAATTGTCCGACATTTGCGACAGGCGCCTACCCTTCTGTCTCGGAACCCGACATATTTTCGGCGATGTCGCGTTTATGAAACGCGTTCTACAATTAAAAATATGTCAAGGTTTCACCTATCGCTTTTAAACAAAATTGTCACGTTTATGAAACAGCCTAAGCGTGACAATTTGACAAATAAGTCAGTACTTGACATAAAAGTCGGATTGTCGGCTTTATGAAACAGGGGCCTGAACTTTGCACACAAGCGGATTCTAGTCCCAAACTATCTAAGTTTTTACCTACCAAGGGTACCTTCCCCACATGTGCAATTGTGGATGTTTTTTTTTTCTTGCTTACATCGTGGGTTTTGAAAAACCATTTTTCATTTCAAGGTTTCGTTTTCGTAATATTGAGCTTTAAAGTGCTATTTTGTACATTCATAGGTAGGGTACATAACTAACAGCCAAAGTGTTGTTTCTTTCACGTTCTTTCAGTGGGTCTTATGTATTCACGATAGTAGTACCTACATATAATTGATTACGGGAAAATTATCACAGCTCTTCAGAGTAGTCTTCTTAAACTTACAAGAAATTCAAAGAAACTAAACGTACAATTTTGTACAAATTCCTTTGAAGTTAAGTTATATGTAACGACTTTATCCAAATTGCAATCAATGATATTTTATGGAAACTACAAACTGCGCTGCGCGCAAACTGCGCGTGGCCCAACGAGGCACGCACTTGCCCATTTTTTGTAATTACATACTTATGTATCACAAGTATATAGTTACAAAAAAATGGGCAAGTGGCAATAGAAAACGACTCCATAGTAAACTACAAAATCTCCCAAAGAGAATGCACTAAATATAGCGAGAAACTTCCCATATCTCACCTCAGCTAAAGGCCTTTCCTTAGGCTCTGGTCTAGGCAACACCTCGGGTAGTTCGTCGTCCAATTCGTCCAGCTCTAAGACGGATCAAAAGTCGAACGTCGTTGTTAGAGTACCCATTATCTAGGTAATCTAAGACTTCAACATAATGTCATCGACTCCATAGTAAACCATAAAACCTCCTAAGGAGAACCCACTAATTGTAATGTAAACTTTCCATATCTCACCTCAGCCAAAGGTCTTCCCTTAGGCACTGGTATAGGCAACACCTCGGGCAGTTCGTCATCCAATTCGTCCGGCTCCAAGAACTCAACGTCATCGTCTTCGTCCACATCTACTGGTCCAGCTTCGGTAGAAACCTCTGCGTAACAACAAAATAACACAATTAGCCTTATTAATAAACGTGGAGTTAGAACATGCTTTGTCTTTTTTTCCGTGACAAAACTTTCCTTGTTGACAGACAGCAACAAAAAGTGGTATAATTACTCCGACTTTACTCCACGTTTTGTTAATAAATAAGGCTAAAAAGGTATAACGTAAAGAGAAAAGAGTGTAATGAAAAATCGTGTCGTAAATTCATTGTTTAAAAACTCTTTGGTGGATTTTCACGTTTGACCTTTTAGTACGTCATCTATATCTTTAAAATGCTTTGTCCTGACCGACTGATGGACCCAACGCACAGCATAAACCGTGATAGTAGAAAGCTGATATTTGGGAAGTTTGTTCTTTATATGATGTGGGCACCCGATAAGAAAAATTTTTCAAAATTCCCACGGGTTCGGGACTTACGCGGGTGATACCGCTAGACTCCGCTAGTCTTTTCTATTTATGCGTCAAAAAAATAAAACCGGGCAAGTGCGACACTCGCACACGAAGGGTTCCGTACCACTATGACATTTGGGTACGGAACCCTAAAATGATTTACATCCAATTTTGAAAAAAATAAATTTGATAGGAAAATGTGAAATATTTAGCTTCGATCCTTACTCCCTTCACACGAC
The DNA here is from genome assembly GCA_958496205.1 of Idaea biselata. Taxonomy (NCBI): domain Eukaryota; kingdom Metazoa; phylum Arthropoda; class Insecta; order Lepidoptera; family Geometridae; genus Idaea; species Idaea biselata. The sequence continues at coordinate 22,322,062 of OY292396.1, read as the reverse complement.
CACACTACTCAAAAAAAAAAAAAACTTTGGCAACAAAGAAAATCTGAAACTTATAAGAAAGTCTTTGGTAAGTGAAGGCAGACTGGTATATTTGACAGACAGGGCGGCCATTTTGAATTCCACGACCTACTCGATTCCCTTGTAGTTTTTGAAACACGTTTGTTGTATGGGAGCCCCTCTTAAATATTTGTTTTATTTTGTTTTTAGTATTTGTTGTTGTAGCGGCAACCGAAATACATCTTCTGTGAAAATTTCAACCGTCTAGCTATTACGGTTCATGAGATACAGCCTGGTGACAGACGGACGGACGGACGGACAGACGGACAGACGGACAGACGGACAGACAGACAGACAGCGAAGTCTCAGTAATAGAGTCCCGTTTTTACCCTTTGGGTACGGAACCCTAAAAACAAAGTATTTACACCTTTGCAATGCCCCACTAAAAAGTAATAAAGCGATTTAGAACCTTTGTGCAATATAACAAACTTTTATAAGATTGTGGGTTTATCTTCATCTCGCAGTTTAAGATCTAAGATAACCTGAATTCCAAGTGTATGGACCAATTTATGTACGTTTTATTGTGTCTAATCTTTACCAGTTTAATCTATTAACGCGTGATAATGGATTTATAGTCAAAATATTCCCTACAATTCACGCAATTGTTATATCATCTGTGTTGATTTTTCTTCAGTTTTCGGACTATTAACTCATTTTCCAGTTTTCATCGCTTTACTTTTATAATATTAAGCTTTTTATCAACGCCCTACGTTTCAAAATCTTTCTAGACCTTACGCCCGGGCGCCCGTCTAGTCTACCCGTGAGGTCTGGAAAGACCAAAACGTTGATAAAATCTACACTAATATTATAAAAAGGAAAGATTTGTATTTTCGTGTGTGTCTTATGTTTGTAATAAATAAACTCAAAAATTACTGGGCCGATTTCAAAATTATTTTATCAATAGAAAGCTACATTCACCCTTAGTAGCATAGGCTACTTTTGATCCCGATATTCCCACGGGATCAAGACTTACGCGGGTGAAACTACGGACGCAGCTAGCACCTACTTAGTATAATAGAAGCAACACGATTAAAACCGGAATGAGTTTAATTTCATATCATCTGTGGTACTTTCACGCGAATAATAACTAATCGTCACTATAGTTGACAACCAAAACGAAATGCCAAAGTGGATCTAACCTGGATATATTTTTACCTTGACTATCATCTTCGAGTGCAGAGCGCTTCTCGCGCGAAAATATTTCGTCATCGCTTACTTCTTTTTCAATATGTTCAACTTCTACTTCTGGATCGTCTTCTGGTTCATCGTCGTGTTCTTCTTCATCCTATAATATATTGTCTTATATTAATACATACTTAAACAAAATATATACGAGTCACATTTTTTAAAATGAAAAGTAGACTGCGTATTTAAGTATTGACATCACGATTACACTCTGCTATTCAATAAGACACAAAAATAACAGCCTCTTTGTTAGATTTTTAAGTACACGGACATATAAATCGTCTTTAACATTCAATCTATACCTATAAGTTATTATTATAAAGAAGAAATATTCATTTATTTGTAACAAATAGGCTCCGAAACTACTAACCCGATTTGAAAAATTCTTTCACCAATTTTGAGACCTACATTATCAAGGAGTAACATAGGGTACTTTTGATCCCGATATTCCCACGGGATCGGGAGTTACGCGGGTGAAACCGCGGGACGAAGCTATATAGTATATTAAAGTACAATTTGCATTCAAGCAATAGCCTACATTGAAGTAAACAAGACATTGTTATTCTGTCCACAATAACGAACTACGTATTGTTAAAAAACGGCATAAATTGAAACTACAACGGAACGCGCAACTCGAAAATAAATCTATAAATAATCTGAAAATAGTACATTGGTAAGTTTTTTGTTATGGTTAACGAAAATTTAGAAAGCTTTTTAATTGTTAGTGCCAATCAAAACACACGAAATATTAAAGAACTCCTAAAGCGGCACACGTTCTGAACCTCGGGATCATCTTGCTTTTCTTCACTGTCGTTATTCAAATCATTTTTGCCATCATCGTTTGGCAGATCGTCATCGTCGTCGTCATCGTCATCATTCTCAAAATACGTATCACGTTTGTATCTTTTGGTAACAACCGGTTCTATTTCATCCTGTTAAATTTGTAAGATATCGAATATAGTTAGTTCTGTAAACCATACCGTTAAGACAATTTGATAAATATTAGTATAAGTTCACCTCATCTTCAGCAGAATCAATATTATCTCCCGCATCGTTTGCTTCGATATTGTCTTTCTCTGCTGAATCATCATCATCGTCGTCATCATCATCATTATCGTTTGCTTGTTCGTCATTATTTTCGTCTTGATTATCATTATTCTCATCATCGTCATCATTCTCATCATCTTCATCATTTTCATCTACTTCATTGGCTGTACCATCTTCGTCGTCTTCATCATCGTCATCATCATCTTGGTGTGCTTGTTCGTCATCATCGTCATTTTGGTCATCTTCGTCGTCCTCATCATCATCATCTTCATGTTGTTGATCTTCTTCATTATCATCGACATTATGGTCTTCGTCATCGTCGTGCTGACCATCATCTTCATCATCGTGTTCAAGTTCATTTCCGTGATCGTCTTCATCATCATCATCCTAATTTATTCCAAAAGTAGGTGTTTTACATAGTTTATAATGTACGAAACAAAATTAATTCTATTAACATAATAGAAAAATATGTGTCTGCTTAACAAAATCATTCTAATAATTTAAAAACGACTAAAATTAATTAGCAAAAATGTAACTTACATGATGATTTAATTCCAATGTGTGTTCGTCATGGTGATCATCATCAGGTGCATCTTCAAGCCAGCCTTCAAGTACTCCTGAATATCTTGACTCTACTTGATTTGCTTCCACTGTCGGAAATAAGGCGCAAAATCATTAATCAAACAAAGATCTAAGAATTTATTTTGTAGTTGCCCAATTAGAACTGAAGTCATAAAAATTCTTGAGGTGTTAATTAAAAGGTAGACTCATCACTAGCTTTATACTATAGATAGTGTTAGGTTAAAAAGTTCAGTAATGAACTATAAATAACATTTAACTATCTGGCTAAGAACTATGATCAAAAACTACCTAGGCTATCAAGATTTGAGTAGTCAGAATAAAAGGGAATATACGGAAAATTCGTACAGGATCTATAGACACCTAGTAAGAGGAGCTGGGAAGTTACTTACAATCAGTAAGGCCTCTATTCTCCAAAATAATCAATCCGATGAGGCCAATAAGTACAGCAAGTAGTGAGAAGAATATGACTTTAGCACACCAATGACCGCCAGTTCCGTGTTCGTGGTGCGAGTGCATATACACATCGCCTTCGCCGAAAACCGCCGCAGTACCACGAGGTTCTTCTACGCCAAGTTCATCTAAAACAAAGTTAAATTAAAATTAAATGCTGTAGCTGGTCAAATAGAGCTCATGAATGTGCGAAAAGTAAGACTAACCTTTCTTTTTCTTTTTATCCTTGCGTTTTCTTGGCTGGACGTCGCCTGACATGGTTCACTTTCAACTGGCGCTCCGTGGGAGACAACTATCCACTTTATTGTTTCATAACCCTGAGTAAACAATGATACATGAATCTGCAGTCTGCACTAACAAAGCAAGTGTCAAATCAGATTCCAAATGCGCAATTTTCATGAATAAAGAAATGCTTGGCGCACGTTTAATATGTTAAAATAACTTACGGCAGATGTACAGCCGCAGCTTTCGTCAATTTATTTTAGATTTAACCTAAAAATAACCGGCGAAGATAGCTGACGAAAGGGACAGGGAGATAAGATATCATTGGCGGAAATTATATTCTGTGGCACCTCTTGATAGTAGCGACAAATGCGTTCAAAGCTGAGGATCGAAGAAGTATAGCATCCATCCTTGTCTAGTTCGAAGCCACGCCCCTAACCTCCACTTGCCATTATGACAGCTGTCAATCTCAGCTGATTGTCAACACTGTCAATGCAAAGCAAGAAGATTTTGAAAACATACTATAATTAAAGTAAAAATATATACCTAGTTAACTTGAGAAGAAGCAACAAAATGAACCAAGTCACAGTCTTATTCGATGGCTATTCCAGTGAAAGTAGCGAAAATAAAATGATTGCAAATTGTACTTGTACGTTTATAAAAGGGGAGCACAATATTATTGTCGATACTATGACTCCATGGGATTCTGAAAAGATATTGACCGGTCTGTATGAGATATATTACCTACTGTTTGTTTAAGTTATACATCACATAACAGCTAACTATTTTTTTATCTTATAGCATTGGATAAAATGAATATAAAGGCAGAAGAAATTGACTATGTTGTCTCAACGCATGGCCACTCAGACCACACAGGGAATAATAATCTATTCTTACATGCAAAACATATCGTTGGATTCAGTATATCATTTAAAGACACTTATTATCTGCACCCTTTTGAAAAAGGTAATATACCACTTATTGTAAGGTTGGGATTTCTAAGCCTATCGTAACTAACTTAGTTAATGCGACGGCAGATGTCGATTTCATTTTGTTAAGTTAAAGTTCTTAGGAAGTTTAAGTAGGTATTGAATTAATGATTTTCCTATGGGATTGATTTTCGAAAATTATTAATTATTTATTTTTCATAATAATTATGTTTTTCAGGTATAGAATACAAAATAAATGATGGTGTTAAAGTAATTCCTACACCAGGACACACATTATCTGACGTTACACTAATTGTTAAAACAAAGGAAAAGGAGACAGTCGCTGTTGCAGGTATACTTTTTTTTTTTTTACTAGTACAGTCAGCAGAATAGTCAGAAAATAAAATAATTTTCATTTAATATTTCATTGGATGCAGTACATTTAAGTACCAAATTATATTTTGGCAATTTTAAAAGTAGACCCCACCTAAAAAAAGGATCTGGCACTTATTCTATTACTAAAATGTCCTAACTTTGATTCAGACTCGAAAACGTTGTCATCGGCAATTGTTGGTAATTTTTAGGAATTTAAAAAAAAATACCGTGTTGAACCATTATTGAGACGTTTTAGACATGGAATACATGCCGATTGTATAAAAATTTCAACAATGTCCCAAAAAATAACAATAACTATACATGATTTTAGGTGATTTATTCGAAAAATCTGAAGATATAGATGACTCAAACATCTGGCTGTCGGCTGGCAGCGAAGATCCTGTATTACAAAAGTTAGCTAGATCAAAGGTAGCAGACCTGGCAGATTGGATCATACCTGGCCACGGTCCGAAATTTAAGGTCACAGAAGAAATAAGAGAGTCTTTGAGAAGAGAAATAAAGACAAAAGACGAATAATTATTTTGTTTTTATTTGTAACTATCTGCGTCTCGTGGTTTTACCCGCGTAAATCCCGATCCCATGAATATTGCGCTGAAAGTAGTCTATGTGTTAATCCAAATCTCCAGCTATCTGCATAGTAAGTTTCATCGGAATTGGTTCAGTAGTTTTGCGTGAAGGAGTAAGAAACATTCTCGACACACAAACTTTGACATTTATTAGGATTTATAGAGTATTACGTTTTTAAATATTTCTTTTGTTTTATTTAGATACCTACATTGTTATTATTTGAGACATTCTTAAAAAATAATGGAAGAACCAAAAACAAAATTGTTAATGTAAACAAAAAAACAATGTTAGTACACACAAATGAAATACAATTTCAGATAAAGTTTTTATTTAACATAGGAATTTGAAAATATACCATATATGCATGTAATAAAAATAGCAAGCAATGCTTCTGAATAAATACAATAATGTACCCAATTGGCGAAGGTATAAGACATTGGTACAAAATAAAATATTTAGTGAGTGATATATTGAGTGAGAACTGAAATGCTACTCAAAGTTGAGGGATACTTAAATAATTAAGTAGCTTCTCATACTTACTAATTTTAAATTTAGAGGATGCTTAATTTTGGGAAAAGTCTACCTACTCTTTCTCCATACAAATGTAGTCGACTGTTTCCTCCCTGGATAAAGACATTCAAATGTCTATGCCATAAAACCTATATCTGCCATGACCAATGACCATGCTAATTGCTAAGGGCATGGGTCATGGCAGATATATTTTCTCTAATGTTTTTATTCAAGGAGTAAACAGTTGACTACGTTTGTAAATTTTGTATGAAATAAAAAAGCGGAGGTCGACTTTCCTATTAAATCGGTTTATAGTAATGTACAAATAAAAATATTTCTAGGGCCTATTTCAAGAGATACAAAGAAAACCCTGAGTAGATGGCGTTTACTTATAAAGGCGTTTTTATATAATCATGGTGGTAGTTACAGTGACAACTTATAACACCAAAAGCTTAGTATATAAAAGTTCACAAAAGCGTATTTAGTCGGTTTTTTAAATCAATTTTCAATAAAGTAAACATAAAGTAATAAATAACAGACATAAAAAAGTTACGTAGATTTATGTAATGAATAAGTCCTGAAATCAGTTACAGTTAAGGCTACTTCTGTGTTAGGTACTTCAAAAAAAACAATATTTGTTGTAATAACTTTTAAACCACGGTGAAACATATTTTTATTAAAAAAAAAAAAAATTAGGAATATTTTATAATTTTGTTAAGAGCCAAAAATTAAAAATCCAGCAGAACTTCAATCTTAATTTTTCAAAGAATTGGAATATTATTTATTCAGCAGAAATAGGAAAACAAACTATAAATTATATAAAAAAGTAAAGGTTTTAAAAGTCGTAGAACTAATTGTTTGTTAAGATGTACGAAATAATTAAGTATAATAATAATCCTTTAAGAAGATTGAGGAGACATACATATCTACTAATATAATAATAAGAAAGAAATAGGTATACATACGATGTATAGAAAAACTACTATTCACATTTCAAAACAAAACAAATCTTTAACAATAAATCAACGATAAGTGTACTTGTCCTAGTTTGAGATTGATGTGTACCTAAATTACTAAATTTGAATTAAACTAAATAAAATTGATACAATTTATTAAGTATTCATAAAAAAACCTACTGTGCACATTAAAACAATTTAATAAATATGTACCATTACCTTTTTAATATGTCTCTAAAAGGGGGTCTATTTCGCTAATAGGTTTTTGTTTTCTTTTTTCTGTGCCTTAAGGGCGCACATCCAAAATTTAAGAGAAAAACATAGAAAACGAATTAAAAGTACTTAGTATTATTATTTCATTAATATACAACGGCAAATATCAATCGAATTCGTTCATAGGCTTATTTGTGGGTCTTTCTATCATATAGAAAAAATATAAACCATGTTTTTTTCCTATAATAACGTTGTTTTATCTTACAAAAATTGTGAACGGGCCCTTAAGTGCTTTTGTTTTCTATTTTTCTCATAATGGATATTATAATAAATATCTAAACTACCGTCTATTAGACTACCACAAGGTGTGTCTAAAGCAGATCTAACATTTCATGTCGTAGTATCACAATCAGTTAAATTATACTAGGAAAAAATAAATTCATTCAAAATTAAACCAATTAAAGGTTCATAAAATAATCATATTTTTAACGACGATGACGGCTGCACGGTGATTTCTCAAAAGAATATTATTAAATAATAAGCTATCACTAACAAATCCAAAATAGGAAACGTACATATTATTGAATTCGCCGGTCAGGTTAGAACTCGTTTAGTGTGATTGGTTATCAACTTATCATGCTACGACGAAGACGCAGAGATGCGAGTTCAAGGCGCGCCGCGAGTACATTTTTGAAGAAGTTTTTTTCTTAAAAATATGACCATATTGAAATAAGGAAAACATCGTGAGGAAACCCACGGCTTAAAGTTACGCAAAAAGACCCAGTTTATAGGGCTAGGAAATAAATCAGTAAAAACTTTAAGTTTTAGTTTAAAATCATATATATTTAGTTTTACATTTTAGTTTTTCAGCTAGATATCACTGTTTAAGCAAATCACTGTGTAACCGTCGCCTTAGAGCCATCGCAGACTTTGTTTTGCCCGTATTTTACAAGTGTCAAAGGGCCGACAAGTCTAAAGCATGCGAGGGCTCTAAACTCTGACCGAGTTATCTGTGCAGGCAGCGGTGGCGCTAGTCTAATACGAAAATAAGTTTTATCCAAGTCAATCTTTAGTTCCGATTTCATCCGCCTGAACAGATAAGTCGGTGGCAATTGTATGTATATGTGGCACTTTAAGTAGTTAAAGATGAAAGTGAAATGTCGGAAGCTAGATATTGCTCCCTGTGATACCTTCAACCGATATCCTGGTGTCCACGATTCCAGGCCATAATTGCTGCGTGCAATAATTAAAACAAAAACAATTCTCTTATTAATTAATACTTCTCTATAACTAGATAGAGCAATTTATTATCACAGCCGAGGATCACTAACTCTACAAAGCTTTAAACATGCCCATATCCGTTCCGAATATTTATCGATAGCTGCAACCAAAACAAAACAAAATATGAACCATGGAAATATTAAGGTGTTTATTGTACAAGATGTAGGTAAAAAGTTCATATATGTATTCAATAAATAATTGAATAAATTTTATGTACATTACACATCGCTATCTAGCCCCATCATGCTAAGCTACCAAGTTTGTTTTATGGTGACCAGTGGCTCGATTCTCGTAAATAATTTTACATACCAGTTCGATAGTAGAGACAGTGCAGACCATGACAGACGCAGTGCCGACGCAACGCAGATACAACACAATTACAAAGAAAACACAAAATATACTCTCATTGTATTCGTATGGTAGTTGAGAGTATATTTTGAGTTTTCTTTGTAATTGTGTTGTGTCTGCGTTGCGTTTGCACTGCGTCTGTATTGCGTCTGTCATCGATCTACACTGTCTCTGTCATCGAACTGGTATGTAATTATTTAAAAGAATCGAGCCGCTGACGACGGATATAGGTAATACTTAAATGTAAATTTTTGTAAATACGTATGTTCATAATACTATAAATATGGAAGCACCCCGACCAGAAGCAATATTAGTTAATAAATAATTGAGGTGGGTATCGAACCCGTAACTTTCAGCGCCAGAGGCGAATGTTCGCTCGACGGGCCATAGAGGTCGTCAAAATAATGCAGGACAACATCACACAGAAAATTACAACATTAACACATGAATGATGCGTTTCTCGAGATTTTTAAAGACCATGAAAGGTGAGGGAAGGTTTTACTTTCCTATGGAATAGTTTTAACTTTTTGGTAGATGGCACAGTGAAATTTTATAGTTTTCTAAGTTAAGAGGGTTCATTCCATTCTCTTTCTCCATACAAACGTAGTTTACGTTTTCCTCCCTGGATAAAGACATTAGAGCAAATATGTTTATGCCATAAAACCTATATCTGTCATGTCTTGTCAATGTACGAACCTTTTTTTTTCTAATTAAAATAATAATAAAAAATAAAAAAAATAAAAAATGAAAAAAATAATTCGGAAGATGAATAGTCATGCCAGATATAAGTTTTATGGCATAAACATATTTGCTCTAATGTCTTTATCCAGGGAGGAAAACGTAAACTACGTTTGTATAGAGAAAGAGAATGGAAGAGAAAGAGAAGAGAATGGCCCTTAACGAGTCTTAACGTTAATAGCCGATTATAGTTTCACAGTCTATCAGAAAGTCCTAACACTAATTAAAAATCCTCGAGAAACTGAGGGTTATGGTATTAATTTTATCTTCAAATTTGAGCGCCCGCGCCGTCCTGTAAAAGTAACGATATTTTCTCGACAATGCAATTTATAGACAAATAAAACTGAGTGAAACTTCTCTAGTATTACAAAAGAGCAGAATGTAATACCTACATCTTGTACAATAAATAGTTACACATTGTACAGTAAATAATCAAGTTCTATACTTATATACAGTGGTGGTCATATAATTAAGAACGCTGATATAAAGGGAAGATTTTTTTTAACTAAGACGCAAAACTAATTGCATGCATTATTTTTTATTGTTCTTGGTATCGTAAAACTTTTCCATAATACCACTGTATTCATTGATACACATGATTAGCTAAAAATAAATACACAAACTTTTTACACTACTTCTAAACATAGTACTCCTATTTACTGGCTGGCCACATAATTAAGAACGCTCAATAGTTTATACGTTTATTCAAATTTAATTAGATAAAAATCAGTCGATTTGTTACTGTTTGTATAATTTTGGAGCCATTTAGTGCTGTAAAAGGTAAAAGTGATTGCTTTTTATGAAAAAACAATGGAAAAAATAAAAGTTGTGATAAATCTACAAGGGAAGTAAAAATAAAAGTTCGCCAGAAGAATTTGGTCAATCAAAAAGATAGCCGACCATCTGCAATGTGCAAAAACGATGGTTTACCACACTGTAAAGCATTTTGCTACGTATCAAACTACTTCGAAGGTTTCGCGTGTACCTAAACAGTGAAAAACAACTCCTCGAGATGACCGAAACATCGTTCGTATGGCAAAACAAAATCCTTCTAAACTTTCTAAAGGGTCCAATGCGCTGAGAAAATAATATTTAGGTGAAAACAACCCTACAGCAATCTCAGCACGCACTATTAGAAGACGTTTGGTAGAAGAAATATTCCACGGAAGGATAGCAAGAAAGGTACCCATGTTGAAACTTTGCCATAGGCAAGTCCAGCTGACATTAGCGAGAAAGTATGAAAACTGGACTGTGCGACATTGGTAAAATGTACTTTTTTTCTGACGAGACGAAAATAAACAGAGTATGTTTCGATGGACAATGATATGTACGACGTCCCACGAATACAGCATTCGACCCTAAGTACACGAAAGTTACATTAAAGCACGGTGGTGGAATGTGAAAATTTGGAGATGGTTTTTTGGACATGGTGTTGGACCTGTAAAGTTGATAGAAGGTAACATGGATCAGTTCCAATACAAAAATATACTGGAAGAAACAATGTTATCTTACGCTGAAGACGTTCTACCGGTTATTTGAACATTCCAGCATGACAATGATCCAAAGCACACTGCACGCACCGTAAAGGAATTTCTTACAGCGCAATCAGTTTCTGTCTTAAATTGGTCAGCCAACAGCCCAGATCTAAATCCAAATAGAGAATCTGTGGCTCGAAGTAAATAAAAAGGTTTCCAATACAAAGTGTGAAAATTTATGAGAGCTATCGAGCTGTATGACGTTTTCGTAGAAGAATGGAACTCTATTTCGCTTGCGAAATATCAAAAATTAATACAGTTAATGCCTCGCCGGTGTAAATTAGTAATTAAAAGCTGTGGATATGCTATTAACTATAAATTTTAGTCAAAAACGTATTAAATTGATTTTAAATTTTCTGAGCTACATATTAAATAGTAATTTTTAAATGTAAGTGTCATACAAAACATTTCCCGAGCAGTTTAATAAATCGTTCTTAATTATTTGTCCAGCTTCAGTACTGTTTGAATGTGTTACTTTGGTGAAATCAATATAATGTGAAAAAAATAGTTAGCGATTTCATTATAATATTCCTAAGCCACGTTGCTCTATTAATGTGGCTATTTTATAACATAACTAGATGCTTCTCAGAAAGTACACATCTCTGTGTGTTGACGATTTATATAAAAAACTTCTAGAACTTCAAATCGTTCTTAATTATATGACCACAACTGTATAGGTATGTAAATTGGCAAGGCATTATAAACTATTATAACTATACAGTTATTACTATATATTCTTGGGAATAATTATAATTACCTGAGGATCAATGCTGTTAGGGAGCGGTTGTGGCTCGTCGATGCAAAGATCTGAGTCAGAGTCAGTCCTTCGTAGAGAGCTGTCCTGTTAATGGTGAGAAATACACGTTCAGGCTACTATTTCATTGTTAACATTTTAGTTAAAAAAGTTGTTTATTTTAATAATAATTAAGTGCCTAAAGTAAGTGACCGACAGACTCATTTTATTCCGTTCCAGAAATTATCCAGATAAAACTGCAAGGCAAAGAACAGTAATTCTTAGGTTTATTTTTATGAGTGCTTATTTCAGTTTCCACCATCTGTCATTCTCGCCTGATATATAGGTAGGTACCAAATAATGAGTTTTAGAAAATCTGTAGCTGTCAGGATTCAAAGGCAGGATCTCTATATCCCATATGTCCCTGGGTGTGGGTTACCACTTGATCCTTATCTTTTTTACAAACAGATATAATAGTACTGGTTATCTGAGACTAGATGGAGTTGGCAGTACTTACTCCTTGAGTATACTGATGCGTGGTAGTGAGAACTCTAGCGACCGGTCCGCAGAAGGCCGGCAAGGTCTCGGTGAGCGGTGGGCGGGCGTGCGTCAACAGCGGCTTCAGAAGTCTAGAGTCCAGCGCGCCCCACACTCGTGCCAGCCGCGCCTTCTGACCGCCCGAGCCGGAGTCCCCGCCGCCGCGCGCCGCTTCCTACATACATCCAGATTGTAGTTAGTCAATGCCTTACCCCCAGTTACTTCCTCGTTAGTAAAAGTCATTGAAGTAAAAGTGAGGTCCTGAAGCAAAAAATGCGTTGTGAGATCACTTTCAGCTATCAATTCGACTTCTAACTATCGATGAAGAAACTAGGGTAAATGGCTTGATTACAGCTCTCACACACATAGTAGTTTATGCAACATTAAATGAAATGCTCGCAGTTCTTAGCCCTCGGTTATGAAGTCAGCGGAAAGCGGGGCGGAGTGCCAGCGGAGCGATGCCACCGAGTATCAAATCCTACAGAGCAACAACTTCATACAAGCCCGCGGCGCGGCGGTAGGTACTCCACTACATGCGTAGCTATGTGTGCGTGTCTTTTCACCGCTTATCTTCTTGGCTCACGTACGTGAACGCGTCGGTACATTGTTGGTGAGAGGTCACGTACACATAGCTGCGCATATAGTGGAATCCCTACGCCCCGCCGCGCCCCGTGGGCTTGTTTGAAGATGTTTCTCTGTAGGATTAGATACTCGGTGGCGATGCGCTAGTCGCCTCTGCCTGTTCCGCTGCCGCTTCCGCCCCGCTGGCTGCCTGCTTACTTCAAGACCGCGGAGCAACTGCTTGTGGTATGGTCATAGACTCCGTTTGTGCCAATAATATTATTTCAAATTATTTATCTGAATAACAACCACAATTTGATAACACGATCATGCATCTCATATGACAAAAAACAGTTCAAAGTTTTTGTGCTTTTATTGGATGTAAGATCCAACTTATACTAATTTTCGTTTTTATAAATATGTTTCGTGCTTTTCATGCTACTTTTGATATTTAACGAATTAAAGTCATGCAAATTAAAATATTAACTTATTCTAAAATATAATAGATACCTACACTGTTTAAGAATCTTTTATCAAAAATGTAAACAAAGGACCAAAGAAAACAAGGAAAAATGGAAACAAAGAATTGTCACTTCCAAAAGCTCAAAATACACGACGACACTTACACTTTACCTAAAACACACCACACCTACAGCACACATGCACGAATTTCTTATTTGTGTTGCTGTAGGTGTGGGCTGTTTGAGGTAAAGTGTTGGTGTAAGTGTACATTATTGTTTACATTTTTGATCTTAGATTCTAAAGAACAGAGTAAAGATACATACGTCTTCGTCCAGTTGCCAAGGCATAACCACTTGTTTCGCGCCATTAGCCCACTTAACTACCATGCGGCCGCTCTATGTAATTAAGGCAAACGAAAGAAAGCGATAAGGTCAATTTATAAACATGCAGTGCTGAGAAAAACATACCCTGTAAATATTATCCGCGCGATGAGAAAAGGGATGCGATCTTTTGGCACTGAAACACGCGCGCGGTCCGCGGGCCAGCCGTAGCGTCGGCAAACTCACGTTGAAGCTTGCTTATGCTTTTGTAATTTTTTATTCACTTTGGCACGGACAATTCCATCCCATTCTCATCGCGTGCGGATTTTACGTGCAATCTTTGCTACCTTAGGTTACGCTAGTGTGCGTTGAAGACATACTCGCGCACGGACAAACGTTACGTAACAACAGTGCATAACCACAGTAGAATTCTAAAATTGCTAGAATACGAAAGATTTTTTTTATTTTATTTTGTAGGCTACTTTCAAGTAGCTCGATAGAAGGCGCTGGGATCGATGTCCTATTGTACACCCCGGTCGAAAATTTTATCCGAAAAATGTATAATCAATGTGCCGGAAGAATAGATAGAAAGTAGAAGAAGAGTTGGTGATCAGCGATGAGCAATAAGTGTTGTCGTCGGGCTATTAAACATATAATATGTATAAAATGCTTTGTAGATAAATGGTGAGTGACTGATTGTTGGATCAACGCACAGCCTAAATCGCTGATAGTTACAAGGGTGTAATCGTGGGACACAGGAAATAAAAATGTTGTTATGTATATGGGTACGTTATTTGAGAATGAAAATAGCCATTCGGGTATGTATTACTCGCCCGCGGTGGGACAGCTGCCTTATTAAGATTGGTATCCACAACCCGTAATGCTGTAGATAATGATCCACAAGATCACGTAATGACGTACAGCCGCTAACTAAAGACACACAAAGTACCCCGGATACAAATCTCTTTCGACTTGTTTCGTTTTATCTTTCCTTCCCTATATTTTTAGGGTCTGCGATATCACGGACCGTGGGAACCAAGCTTTCAGTACTCTTACTCAGTACTTCACTAACACCCACAAACTATTCAGTAATAAATGTATGAAATGTTAAAATCATTGTTATTGCGTTCTCAGTAACATTATTAGAAAGTGCAAACAATTTTCAGTGCAAATTAGAACGTAAGTAAGTTAGTAACGTTAGAACATCGTGCATTGGTATTGTCTGTAACGCGTGCATTGATTGTTTAGTCTTACTGTTGCCCTGTCGCAACTGGCCGGTTGCGTGGGGTCCAAGTTTCGTAGGCCAAACCCTATGTCAGCCGGCTGAACAAGTTGAACAACAAATGTTTTAATAAATAATCCTGTTAGAAACAAAGCAAAGGCCAGATCAATAGAGCCTTTGCAAAATGATATTAATGTGGTGAGAAGACATTCGATAATGGATACGAATTAAGAGGAAAGTCTACCTCTACTCTTTCTCCATACAAGGTAATCGACTGTTTCCTCCCTGAATAAAGACATTAGATAAAACAAAACGTAAGGGCATGATCATGGCTGATATGATTTATGGCATAAACATATTTCCTCTATTGTCTTTATCTAGGGAGTCGACGATGACGACGTTTGTAAAGTTTGTATGGAGGAAAGCGTATGTAGACTTTTCCCTTAAAAACTAAGCAGAACTTTTACTTACTTTTGTTTTGAAATGTGTTAACTTTAACTTTTTAACGTTGTGTTCTTTATACATGTTGTCCATGTATAAAGAACAGAACACACCATATTATGTATGGAATTGAATTTCTTCTCATCAGTCATGTATAACGACAATATGCGATAGTTAGAGTCCCCAAATGAGAAATCAAAATAAAATTGATTGGAACCTTTTCATGTACACATTTGAACTAAAAACTTTTAACTATAATTCCACTTTCCACTTTCATTACAGTGGAATTTTCTTTTGGTAATAGTGTTACTAAACCTTTGTTGCTGTTCTGTTGCGAAAGAATACCTATGGTTCAACAAGATAACTGGTGGCCTGCCCTAGGGCAGCCCTGGTTTACCTGGGTAAGGCAGAAGACCGAGCGCGTGCGGGTCGTTGTCAATCTGCCTTATCTAGGGACGGCCACGAGTTATCTTGTCGGACTATAAATACTTATTGAAGCAAATATATACATTCCATGTAGTGGAATGTAATGTATTCCAACAATACATTCCACTACATAGACTTAGAGCCGTCACATACATAGGTATCTGAAAGAAAATTTCGGAAGAAATATCGTAAATACAACACACAGTGAAAATAAATGTCGAAAGGTCTTTGTTTCTTTTCAAAGTGTGCTGTATTCAATTTAATTCAAAGTTTCCGTTCAGATTCCGCTTGAACGTAACGTTGTATGAATAACCTTCGGTATCTCGAGGATTTTAACGACCGCTCGACACTTTCTTTAGAAATACTTTCAAGTCTTTTTGTTAGATGGCACGGTGAAATACTATTGATTTTTATCGACGGTTAACTTTAACAATCGTTAGCTAAAAATCGATTTAATTTTACAGTAGCATCAATCAAAAAGTCCTGATACTATCTTATAAGCAAGAGAAAACTTACCCGTAGCTTAATCCCATTTTAGATAACGGTCTTTAAAAACCTCGAGTAATCCACCAATGTTTCTACTGCCCTTTTTAAACACTCTTTAACAAAGCCTTAGGAAAAAGAGGTGATAGTTTTTCCAGCTGGATAAAAACTGAGTGTACAGTGAAAAGTTTCCAAGTTGTTAATAATGTAAAAAGCGAACAAGCAACGTTATTCTATCTGTATGTACATACGTACCGGTTCACCCGAATCCGTGGCTTGGTAGAGCTGCCACAACAATGTTTGATTAATGCTTGGCACCGCCCATACACACGGCTTACTGTGCCAGTGGCATTGTGAAAACTGGGTTTTTATGTTATACTCTAATGGAAATACTTTTTAAAACAAGTAAAATCGTGGTCAGTTTTCTGACAACGATTTCACGATGTTGGATTTTTTCCAGTAGTCCCCTCTAGCCCTGTCCCCCGGAGTGACGGCTGGGAATTGTCTTCCCTGTTGTCACCAGGGTGACAATTCGTGCCGACTGTTTCCTTTGAAAATCTGAAATCTATGGTAATAACATGTGTCTTTCTGGGAAGGAATCGTAGCAATTTTTACCCCACCGGTGACAACTAGGAAACAGACCCATTCCCATTTGTTCCCTCTAGTCAGCTTTCAAACGGAACAGTCGGCACGAATTGTCACCCCGGTGACAACTGGGAAGAAAATTCCCAGCCGTCACTCGGGGGACAGGGCTAAAGGGGACTACTGGAAATAATTCTTGAAAAATGCTAATCAAATTAAAAGCAACGCGATTAAAACCGGAAAAATTAGTTAAATTTTAATTTAATAATATGTTTTAGACTTAATTTGAAATATATCTCCATTAAAGTATTAATGATATGATATTCAGTGCATATTTTTCAGTGATATTAATCTTAAGTATACTAACTCTATATAGTTCGATTGAATACAAAATATTACTATAAGAATATTAAATAAAAAATAATGGTGGGTCCGACAGGGTGCGAAAAACGAGCGAGCGGTCAGCGTTAAGAGGATAGTCTCCATTCTCTTTCTCCATACAAACGTAGTTTAAATTTTCCTCCCTGGATAAAGACATGAGAGCAAATATGTTTATGCCATAAAACTTATATCTGTCATGACTATGCATCTACCTTTTTATTTTTTTCATTTTATTATTTTTTTATTTTTTATTATTATTTTAATTAGAAAATAAAAAAAATAAAAAGGTAGGTGCATTGTCATGACAGATATAGGTTTTATGGCATAAACATATTTGCTTTAATGTCTTTATCCAGGGAGGAAAATTTAAACTACGTTTGTATGGAGAAAGAGAATGGAGACTATCCTCTTAAGCGAGTCATACTTTTGACTCCGGCCTATAAATTCAAAAGATTTTGAATCTTTTGAATATAGAACACGCCTTGCGATTAATATCTTTGCCACTAGGCGGTAAACTAGTCGTGCGAGTACTCGCCGGCTGTGTAAAGACTTAACAGTCAGCAATGAACTATTAATATGGGCATCTCTTTTGGTTACACGGGAGCGGTGTTGGTCTAGTGATAAATACCCCGACTTTCATTTCGAAAGTAGTTGTTTCGAATCTCGGCTGACAGCGCACCAATGTCTTATTCTTTAGAAAGAAAATATGTGAGCTATTAACATAACATCGCTCTTACGGTGAAGGAAAACATCACGAGGAAACCCTCGTCCGAAAGTCACGAACAATGGCCTAATTATGAGGTGAGGTATCTACGAAAAAAGCCCAGGTAAAGATCTAACAGTTTTTACCATAGAATGTACATGTATTGCTGTATTTCTTGAGCTACAAAATTGCCAGCTAACCCACGCTCACTCGCTTTCTGTCCGACACCTGCCTCTGACTTTGACATTCTTCGTGATTCATATGTATGAAGGATTTCACTGTTTTAGTAATATTTTGGATTTTCAATTTCTTATAATAAGCTTATTAACTGAACTGTATCTAAAGCTTTGGCAGTTCAATCCTAAAGACCTAATACTAAGTCTAAAGCAACGTATAAATGTTAGAGCAAGACAAAAGCATACCAAGCGACACAAAGGTCGTTGTTAACACAAATGTGTTAGAATGAAACAAAAAATGGCATGAAAATATTCTTTCCTACAAAATTATTTATTAAAAGATTAAAGTTTTGTTCAAAACAATATTTAAGTTAACGAAAACTATTACTTATTTAAGTGCAAATAAGGTAAAACAATAGGAACTAATCCAGAACAAAATAAGCCTAAATATTACCTACTAATATACCTACTATTTTAATTGGGGTCTAAAAATTAAGGGATTTGCTATATTATACTAACGTGTGGAAAAAAGAAAAAGACGGAAAAATAATAAATCATCGTTCACAAAACCGCCTTTAAAAAGAATTTGAATGATATCAGTCAGTGTTTTACTGTTCTAGGCACATGCCGTCTTTTTCTTTCTTCGCACGGTCTCGCGTGCGTAAGAAAGAGACAGGAATAGAATTAAGATAATTGCACACACTGGATATGAAACTAATAGATACTTACACTTCTGACGTCTCGATACGGTAACGCCTCGTTTTCTTCATTACCTTCTCTGTAACATAGAGAAAGCACCAGCTTATAAAGTGAATTAATTCCTATGCAGCTTGTTGAATATAAATTGCAGCAGTTCCATAATTGTCTCATAATTGAAAATAAAGGAGTTGCTCCCGGTTGTTATCTTAGATAGCAGTCGTTAGGTCAAGTTAGAGGCCTTAGGGCGACCTGAAAACTCTAACACCCGTGAGTCACACCACCAAACGAAAAGAAAGAAAATATTAAAAATACACCCACACTGGATTTAAAATGTTTTCGAACATTTTTAAACACAACATCTAGGAAGATACGACAAAACTTGGACGCCAATAAAAAGTCTAGGTCATTTGGAAAAAGTATTAGCAGCAGGCCCGTGGGAATATCGGGATAAAAAATAGCCTATTGTTCTTTCAGCTATCTACATACCGACCTCATAGCAATCGGTTCAGCGGTTTTCGCGTTAACAAAACACACAGAAATACTCACAAACTTTCATCTTTATAATATTAGTAGGATAGTTACCCGGTAGGTATACGCAAGTAGGCGAGCGCATGCGTGGCGGCGCCGCCCTGTAGCACGACGGTCATGATCACGATGAGTGAAGTGGTGGTCAGCATCGCCTGCCTCGCTTCCGACACCGTGTTCCGGATGGCTAGCGCGAATGACATCGCACCGCGCAGGCCTGGAGTGAGATCACAACTTGATCAAATTGGTGGTAGGTACGTAGTTGTGAATTAAAAAAAAAATGTATACCCTAGTTTTCAATAGTCCCCCAAGTTTAAACTAAAAAATCCATGAAGTGGTATCTGATTATTTAGTTTTGTAAACGTACAGTGATTCAGTATACCTATATTGTTTTTGCAGTTAAAAATATGTAGTGTAACATTTTTCTTTTAATTGCTTAGATAAAACGTTTTAAATATCGAAAAATTTGGTGATTTTACCCCTCCTCAATTCTATGGAACATTCAGTTTTATGACCGGTTTGCCATACAAAAAATTCACGGTCACATATAGCCGGAACGAACGTTGAATTTAGAAAAATGAGTATATATTTTTTTAAATCGCCCGTTTACACCCGAAGCAACGAGATTCATGAGTATCTTGACATACAATTTAAGCGGAGTCTGTTTAAACTAATAAAATCTTTATATGGTGAACCATTTAAACGGGCCTTCAGGGGGATATCCTAACTAAACTATAAGAGATAGCGAACAATGCTGAAAGTAGTTGCGTCCCTGATTTTGATAAAAACTAAAATGGCATTAATAGATTTTTGAAAAAATAATTACCCTAGCCAGGAATTGAACCTTGTCTTTTTGCAAAAAAATAAACACCCTTTATTATTGTACCGATCGATAGTGTTGTTGATAGAGATCAAATCCTGGAAACAAACATATTGTGGTAAATCGAGAAAAATGACAATTTTTAATAAAAATATGAAATAGCCAAGTATTCTGTACAAGTACTTGTTTGTTACTCGTACCTATTACAACGACCTAACTCTATTTAAACGACTGCACTAGCATTTTATCATAATTTCAGATCATGTTCTGATTTCAAAATTTCGCACACAGTTCAAATCATGAGTTTTGATGTTTGATGTAAGCAGTAATGCACAACTAATAGATGTCTTTTTTGGTGAAAATTAATATTTTTATTAAAAATGAGGCATTTGTCTTGATTTACCACACTATGTTTGTTTCCAGGATTTGATATTTATCAGCAACGCTATCGACCAGTACACTAATATAAGGTGTTTATTTTTTTGCAAATAAAAAAATATTGCACGACGTTCCACACAGCGCAATCTAGCCCCAAACTAAGCACTAGGCTTGTACTATAGGTACTATGGGATAAACTACATATTATACAAAAAAGACAAGGTTCGATTCCTGGCTAGGGTAACTAATTTTTCGAAAATCTATCAATGCCAATTTAGGTTTTGTCAAAATCGGGGACGCAACTCCTTTCAGCACTTTTCTCTATCTCTTATAGTTTAGGATATCCCCCTGAAGGCCCGTTTAAATGGTTCACCTGTATATTTATAGAACCTGTATACCGATACCAAGCTTCATGAAGATCGGTTAAGAAATACGAACTGTAGAGGACAACCAATATACACAGATACAATAATACTGACAGACGAAAGCAAATTTTGGCTGAATTTAAGCAGAGACCCTTGGCTCGCTTGGCCAATTATAACTTGAATAGTACGTAAAATCCTGAAAGACTAACTCAAGTATAGAGTGAATGTGTATTCGTACCTGAAAAGAACAGCATGTGTTGGAAATTCATCGGTATCGGCGGCTTCCGTCCGAGGTTCAGTAGAAACGACAGCGGGTAGATGTTCACGGCGCGGCCTATTGCTGAAGTTATCTAACACACCGTTGAGGAAACATCATCACAATCTCTCAATCAAAGCGTTTACGACGGGTCAGGCAAAACAAAGATCATTGTTTTACGATAGTTGATCGCGGCCGATGCTTTCCACCGAGTGATTGCTCCTTTAGTAACATCCAGAAATCATATGAGTTACGAATACGAAGGGTACGAATACATACATACATCCCACGTAGGGTTGCCGTTCGATAGCTCACTATCGATTGCCTATCGATAGTTGTGGTAAATCAATAGTTTCGATAGTATCGATTGTTGTTACAGTAGTCAAATCTGAATTACGCTATCGATAGGGTAAAACTATCGATAGTATCGATTGTTGTTACAATAGTCAAATCCGATACTATCGATAGCAACTTCAATATTGAGCGTCGATACTATCGAACGATAGTATTGCAGTTTTCGATACTATTGTACTGAACTTAGCTATCGATTGTAAAAATATCGATAGTTCGGCAACGCTAATCCCACGGAAGCGTGGGTTTTTTTGAAAATTGCTTAAATGTTGATAAGTTTGAGATATGCTGCTAAATGGTCTAATTGTTGACAATCTTCTTTATTCTAAAATTGTTTTAAAAAAGGATACAAATCCAGCGATAATAAACCACGTATCGAAATGGTGTTTCGGGAAGGTGAACATAGAGACTCCGATGTAGGTGAAGATGAAGTTCTCAGCCAAGAAGTTCAACAGTTCGAACAGCTGCTTCGTTCTGTTCCGGGAGTCCGAGGACAGGTTGTTGTACGTGTAGTGCGCCTGGCAGATACCGCAGAATAGCACCGCCACCACACCTGAGGGAATACATCGAATGTTGTGTAAAACTAGGTAATATGTTATTGACCGCTTTAGAAGTAGCGGTCCTAGAGCGGCCCTTGTCATTACTTAGATGGGTGACCAATAATATGTGTGGAACATTGTATTCGTTGCTCTCAACCTTAATAGTCCTCCACATCGGTATCAATGACCGCAACCTAAACTATATCTATACTAATATTATAAAGAGGTAACGTTGGTAATATTATAAAGAGGTAACGTTGGTAACATGTATGTATGTATGTATATTGGGGGTAATCTCCGAAACTACTGGACCGATTTCAAAAATTCTTTCACCATTAGAAAGCTACATTCACCCTGAGTAACATAGGCTTTTGATCCCGATATTCCCACGGGATCCGGACATACGCGGGTGAAACCGCGGGAATCTGCTAATCATTCTATAAAGTCCATCATAGTTCTCGCTTCCTAAGATAGGCACGAATGTTTGCCATACCATACCTAGTTTTAATACCCTGCCGCAGATGTTATACTATGGCTGGTCGTGAGAGTTAAGTGTATAGTTATAGGAGGGCTTAGGTCGCTCTCGCTCTCTTATAATGCGGTCTCAACCTTAACAGTAGATAAGACATCAGAAGGCAGACAGTTGTAAACCGTTTCTGTTACCACAAACTTAATGGTACTTTTGACGTTTAATCGTTATTCATCGACTGAATCTCAGTGCCCGCAGTAATGCTCTTTTCATTTTTACGATAAACGTAACAATATTGTCAGCGCGAGTCACGTACAATGGCCCAATGATGACACTAAAGGTCATAGCACACTTAAACGACTCTGCTCCAACACCGTTCCCATCCAACACTGCCCTAAACTAAGACGACTGCTCGCAGTCTACGCGGCGACAGCTAGCAGGCAACCAGCAGTCCACGCGGCGACAGCTAGCAGACGGCCAGCTGTCCACCCGCCTTTACCGTACCGTACGATTTAAATCGTACGGTTGGCAACAGTCCGCGACGACGCGCGCGGTGACTGTTAGCAGACCGCTCGTCTACAACATGCGGCCAGCGAGGCGTCAACTCCCGAGCAGTCTGACGGCGGTAAGCTCGCTGAAAGCGAGCTAATTTATGATGCCAATGTAAAATATATTTATAGGGCCATATTTAAAGCCCATATTTGAATTATATTATTTTTGCCGGGTGGGAGCAGGGTCGTGTAAGTGGGCTATGACCTTAAGTGTGTGCCCAGAGAAACAAAATTAATATTTATAATTGTATGTTTCCCGGGTCTTAATCGAGTGATTTTTACTGTTTAATTCTCTTACCTCGACGTTTCAACCATGTTACAATGGTCTTGGTCGCGAGGGGACTGATTGAGACCGGGAAAAATTCAATCGTGTTAGATTAAAAAGTTTAATCTAATATTGTCTTTCAAATCAAGAAGTAGTGTTCAGCTGAGGTCAACTCTATATCAGTACTTACCAGTGAGCTCACAAACTTCGGCTATAAGGAACGCAGCGTACGACATCAGCACAAACAGCGCCGACTCCAGTAGCGGCCACTCTCGTACGTGTGTGAACTTCGTCATGTGTTTTAACGTTAAGGAAATTTTAATTATATCATTATTTTAAAATTAAACTCATTGTTTAGAGTTTTATTATTGAGTCTTGAGTTGAATTTTATTTTAACATCGCGAAAACCGAAGAATAAATATGATTATTTTACTAATAACATTGCCGAAAACCGACAAGCCTGAAAATAACGAGGGATACCTTACTTGCAGTGGGACAACATAATCTGATTAAAAAATAACATAATTTTCTGTAACTGTAAATTGCACAAATCTTTTATTGTTTGAATTATTTGCATATAAGTTATTTGAAAAGGATATGAATGCAGTCAAACAGCCCATGAGAGCACCGACTAACAGCGAAAGGCTGAAGATGCCGATGAAATCACCAATAGCACTCAGGAAACCGGTCACTTTGAAGCCACCGTCTTGGGAGTATCTCGCCTCGTAGTTTTGTATGGCTCTGAAATTTATTAATTTATGACATTATGAATGACATGAACAGCTTAAATCAAGGAGGCACATATGGCAGCCTTATCGCCTACAGCGATCTCTTTCAACGAACCTTTGGAATTTCATATCATGAAAAGTATTTTAACCCCAATGCAATGACCATTGGGGCTTATAAATGATTAAAATCTTAGTTTCAGCAAGGATTCCCGATTTCGAGTGTAAAATTCACATATAAAGCTTTTGTATTACTCTAGCACTATCAACATAATTAAGTTTTATCGCAATAGATTCAGTAGATAATGCGGGAAGGAGCAACATTGTGTTTATTTAACTACTATAATTGTGAACTTAAACTGATTTTTCAGGTTAAATTGCGTTACTTTTGATCTTTTAAGCATTTAAAACCCCCGATGTTTCGAGGTCTTTACAGATCTAATAATAGTCGGTCATAGTCAGACAGATCAGGAATGAATGAAATATAATGAAGTAAAATCGGAAAATGATTTTAATTTAATATGAGGATCGCGAAAATTTAAGAAAAATCAACTAGAAAAAGTCTTAAAATAACTCTTAGTTTTAATAAAACCTAGAGACTGAAAAATTACCGTTAAATTACACATGAGGAAAATCAGTAATAAATAAGCATACCTATTGAAGTAATACTAATAAATAACCAATAATAATTGGTTGTTATGATCTATATACCTATCTATAATCAGTTAATGACATTTCAGTCTTAAATTTAAAACACTAACAACTTTATTTCGTTTAAAAATGTGTTCATTTTGCCTTGGCACTAAGTGCTGGAATTCCCATTTAAAACAAGATTAGTATCGGTGACTGTTACTGTAGTAATTTACGTATTTCATTGAATTGAGGTATCATTTTACAGTGCTTCTATATTAAGTTCGTATCAAGTTTTATAACATTAACAATTGACTAGAGTGGAAATATTCAAGGAAAAATACATGTGTGTGTGTATGTGTCTGTATGTTCGTAATGAATAAACTCAAAAACTAATGTGCTGATTTCAAAAATTCTTTCACTATTAAAAAGCTACATTATCGAGGAGTAACATAGGCTACTTTTGATCCCGATATTCCCAAGGGATCGGGCCTTACGCGGGTGTCGGAGCTGGTTAGGAATATGTGTGTTTCCCTGTGTACCTACTATTTTCGACTTAGGCTTGTTTGAACTAGGGCATGCAATATCGGAAGGTTTTCAATCCCGGGGCGATATCGATATTAAGAGCTCAATCCCGGGATCCCGGGATTGATACTGGGATTTTAGATATCGTTAAAAAGGCGAATTTAATACAGTAAAAATGTGTTAAATATAAAATATTTAATATATTTAAGACTCTAGTGGTTTCATTACGTAAATAAGTTACCCCGAGGGCCGTCCACCCCATCATTTTGGAAATATGGCGGACAAATAGCCTAAACCCGAAAGTGTCTAAACTTTCGCGCCAAATTCTAGGCGCACCACTAAAATGATGTTAGCAGAAAAAAATTGCATGCGAGCTTGTATAAAAAATACTTGTCTTCAAAATTGCAATGAATCACGTTACTTTTATTGTTTTAAACATTTTACCAATTCTCTACGCTTCTAAATCTTTACAGATCTCTTCCTCAGGGGTAGACTAATTTGGGTTTAATTTTAATAGTTCCATTCAATCATTCCATGAGGAAAAATATAGCTAAAAACCTAAATTTATACCCAAATAGTAAATTGCTCAAATCTCGATACCGGATCACTCAATCCCGGGATTGTAATATCGAACTTTTGCGTCCGAGATCCCGGGATTACGATATCCCGGGATCCCGGGATTCGTGCCCTAGTTTGAACGAATCTACAGGAACCACTTGCCAGTGATATTAATGTTAATAATAATTGTCAGGGTTAATAATTGCAAGAATCTTCTCGCGTATTACTTAAAAGGCCCTTACGTTATTGAATGTAACTTAATGATTATAACGATAATTAGTGTGGCAAAAATCACTTTCTCTAGCTCCTCCGTGCTTCGGAAGGCACGTTATGCAGTTGGTCCCGGTTGTTAACTGTCATAGAAGTCTTTAGACCAAGTTAGAGGGCTTAGGGCAACCTGAAAACTCTACACTGGGTGAGACACACCACTACACGAAAAGAAAAACTTGATTATTAATTGATATTTACCCGCTCAGTACTAGCGCCACGGCATCGTTTAGTACGCTCTCACCGAATATCATAGCGTACAGATTTACGTCAACCTGAAAAGAAAATTAGATAATTAAGAACGTGGCGACTGTTACCATTTCCATACAAACTTAATACCAAATTCAATTATGAAAAATTTAGTTTTCTACCTTAATATCGATATTATTCGGATTAAGATTTAACTTTTATAGGGTCCCCACTCCCCACCACAAGGTTTTCCAAAATATTCATTCGAAATGAAATAAAACGGAGAAACATTTTTTTATTTGATTTTGGATAGTTTCCCCCGAAATATAATTGACTATACCTACTGCAAATAGATTTAGTAATGTTTTTACGACCAAGCAGTTGGAATTCTTCCAGAAGAACTCCAGTTTCGCTAGCCTCCCCCACATTCCCAGATTTATAAAGACCTGGATTGACATGGGCTAGTCTTTATCCCAATAAACCGGTGAAACCGCGGATTCGTCTTTTATATACGGCACTAACGACAAGAAATTCCCTAGCCCTATTCTCTAGCGGGGTTACAAGATATAATTTGTATAAATAAATCTAATACAAGTTACATGTATGCATTTACAGATTAACACGTAGGTATTACACATATACCCATTGTAGTAGTCATCAAATTACGAGCCAAGTTCGTAGGTAGCCATAAAAATGAGAACACTAGTCACAAGACTAATTCAACATAATAAAATACACTAATCAGGCGGTATTACCGTTTCATATTTACAATTTGATAAAATCCAGACTCTTATCAAAAGCATATGAGTGAGATTTGTAATCACATCTATTGAATGTAATCAAAATTGTTTATTACATTTAATACGAAAGATAATCAACATTGTATTTAAAGAGCCCAATCTCTTCTCGTGGGTGTCGTAAAAGTGGACTAAAGGTTTTAAGGGATACTAGCAAATCTTGAGTTCTCTCCGCGCGATGGCAGGTATACTGCTTGGTCCCTAGGAGGATTGGTGTGAAGCAGGCGACCGGCCGTAAAAATGTTGCTAAATCGATTTGCAGTACATATGGTCAACGTTGACTTACCTACTGTGCCGAACCGGCTGACCGCGGGATGCAACCGGGAACGGGTCAAGGTGAGAAAAATTATAAACGTATTTAGTTTAGGACAACCGATTCAGACACCTTGTAGGTAGAATATAGCTGGCGAACTACACCCAACATCTTATGTAAATATTGATAAATAACCAATATTCCTGAATAAATGATTTGAAATTGAACATTGCTCTGTTGAGAAGAAGTATTTCAAAAATGTTAGCGCTGTTTTTCATCACCGCCGCCGCGGGTTCCGTCACCGGGACGTCAAGGGGTAGGTACACGATTACCGAACTGGGTGAAAATAACGTCATCGCGGTTGAGAACTTTAACTATAGAATGCAATACTTGTGGTTTGATAGTTCTCAAACGGCAACTGATTAAAGTTTCCATTTGCTCAAAGTAACATTAATAAGGTTACTGGTCGAAATCAAGGCTATGATACCTAGATAAATGGGTAATAAAATTAATTAACAGTCAGTTTATACTAGCATACATTAAGAAAAGTAACTTTACCTTTAACTGAGAAAATATAGCCAAAACAGTGAGTGGGTCCGTAGGTGAGATGAGGGCTCCAAAATACAGCGTGTCTAAGAACGTGAAACTCTTCGCTAAATCCGCCGGCATTAGTTGCACGCAGCCGTACATGAGAGAACCTATTACCAGTGCAGAGAGGGCTGTTCCTACCATAGCAAATGTTAATATCGCACCCAGGTTCCGGAAAAAATATTTCTAAAAACAAAAAGAAAATCGTAATCAATGATTTTTTTATTTTTTTTATTCAAAGCCTTAATTTGTCCCACTGCAGGGCAAGGGCCTCCTCTCAGAGGGGTAAGGCAGTAAGACGCCACGGGAGCCTACTTCGGATTAGCGAATGTCCCATGACTTTGGACCGTGGTGAGTCCTAGGATATGTCGGTTTTCTCACGATGTTTTCCTTTACCGTAAGAGCCATGTTATTAGTGCACATAACGCACACACATAACCCACTTTTTTCTTGAAGGAGTAACATATACTCACAAGCGTTTTCAATACACCAGCTGCGTCCCGCGATTTCACCCGCGTAAGTCCCTATCCCGCGGGATTTTCCAAAATTCCTTTCTTAGTGGATCATTAAGGGCCCATATAACCGTATAACCCATATAACCGGCCCATATAGCGCTAGCGAATTTCAGATGTGTTAATGAAGGATGTAAGATGCTAGTACCTACGTGAAATTTTAGAGCGTAATATCAAACAATTGGTAATTACACGATAATAAAACATTAATTTTTTATTTCAAATCAACAAAGCCCTGGATTGAACTAAGATCAGTTCATCGACAAAGTTTTATTAGTATAAGTTAAATATTGACTGACAAAAACTATTTATTTGTAAAATTTAGAGGGAAGTTTGGGATTTTTTTCTATCGAGAAAATTTTCAGGAATCGTGTTTTCACGTCATAACAGACTTAGTAAGTATCATCGACTTTAATAAATATGGTTTCAAAAACTTTCGTTTCTAATAACTTTTGTAGTAATTCTTCCTAGAAACATCAGTTCTGACCTACTACTAGAGATGAAAGGACTTGAGGTTTTTAAGCTCTTTAACAGGAACTCGACTCAATTCATACGGTTAACAACTCAATGAGTCTTTAAACCCTGAACCTTAACCCTTATTTGAGTCCAAGACTGGGGCCTCTAAGTCTGCTTTATGACTTGAGTCATTTTGAAATGACTCCAAATTTTAAACGACTCGAGTCTTAACGAAAAGGTTCGAACCTTTTTAAAACGACTCGGTTCGCGGGAGTCTTAAGTCATGAGGCGCGCTCATACATCGTATTACTAGAATAAATGTGGATATGGGATATCGTATTCCTACGCTAATAATTATAACGGGTAAAAGAGATATAAGTAATGTATGCAGATTTAGTTTCTTTTTTATTTTTATATTTGAAATAAGTAGTTATGGTTACGGGTGGACAATCAATAAAGGTCAATATTAAATGGAATGATGTGGTATTCTAATGGTAAAAAATTATATAAATAAAATCGGTCCAGTAGTTTTTGAGTTTATTCTTATGAAACAAGGAATAAAAATCTTTAATCTTTATAATAATGAATATAGATGAATTACCGTTATTTATTTATTTATTATTTACTAGCTGACCCGACAGACGTTTTCCTGTCGTTTAGTATAAAAAATAAAATTCATCAAAATCGGTTTAGCATTTTTTCTTTCATAAGAACCTTCTCCTGACAATAGCAAACACAACAAAAAAAGAATTATCGAAATCGGTCCAGCCGTTCACGCGTGATGTCGTGACAACGGAAAACGTTTCATTTTTATATATAATAAGAAGAAGAAGAAGAAGATAGATAGATTATAATACAATGATCAAGCACTGAAGTTTATTATTTTATAATCCCACGTTAAACAACTCATCTTATATTAAACGACTCGAGTCCTTTACTAAAAGGTTCGCGACTAATTCATTATAACTGTTATTAAAAGACTCGAGTCGTTTTATTTCAGAGTTCAACTCTAAATTGAATGAAGTCTCCTACATTAGTAAAAAGCCTCAAGTCGTATTTTTGAGTCGAGTCCTAAAAATTGAGGCGAGTTTCGATTGAAAAGGTTTAAAAACCTCGAGTCCTTTCATCACTACCTACTACGAGGCCTTAACCGCAACAAAGAACACACTCTCCAAATTTCATGTCTCTAGGACCAGCGGTTTGGGTTCTGCGTTTATATATAGATCAGTCAGAACTTTGAATTTTGTAAAAATATGGTCGATTTAGTATCTAGATTAATGTTAACCCTAAATTAATTGATTTGATTTCCAAAATATTAAATATTGCATTATAAAATCTGCAATATTGATAACATAATGTAAATTGTACAATTAAATAACATTTATCAATCGAATATATTTCTTATCCAAGAAAAAATCTTAACTCAAAAGTTTGTTGCTAAGATGAACCTTGGGATTTTAGAGAGCTGGACTTTTCGAATAACATATAGGATATGGTAATGGTCTATTGGTAGGCACCCCAACTTTCATTCCGTGGTTTTGAATCCCTGCCGACCGCGCTACTGTGTCTTTTTCTTTAAGTAAAATTTGCGCCATTAACATTGCTCCTACGGTGAAAGATAACATCGTGAGGAAACCAGCTTCTTATTAAAATCACGTACAATGGCCGAATTATGAGGCTACGTAAAGAAAATGCCTAGAGAAATCTTTACCCCTTCAACACATTGGATACATTTTTCTCGATATTCCAATGGACATACGAAACCGGTGAAAGCACAGGATGCAGCTTGGTATCAATTATTATTCATAGTGATCGACAAAACAATAGGAGGAACCCTTTGAATCTAAGAGCTAAATTACATAATACTCGTATTTAAAATGTTTTACATTTTTACTTACTCTTTTTAAGCAATATCCAGCATGGAATATGATGGGCGGAAGAATAATGTTGAAGAATATCTCTGGATCAAATGTTGCTTTTAGATCTATTTCGTTCTGCTCTACATTCACTATTTCTCCCCTAAAGCTGTAAGCGTAAGTCTTGTTTGGTACTGGTGAATCTAAAAGAAATAAGGGCAATTTGTAGCAGAAGTGTGATTTTTTTTAAAATAGAATTAAAGGAAATATTCTCTTCTTCGCCTGGCATTCCCATTTTTAATTGAGGTTGGCTCTCCGAGCCCAATTAATCTAATCTTATAAAGACAAAGAATAGAATACAGGACTGTTTTAAAATTTATTTCAAGTAAAGCGACTTTTGAAAACCTATGTCAGTTTAAGTAATCAAAATTAATACAAACCTCCTGGCGATATCTGTATCTTATCAGGAAAATGGAAACGAAGCATGTCTGGAGGTACTGACAGGTTGTACTTGGTGTCAGGTGCTGGGTGGACATCAATGTAGGTGACCTCATTTGTACTGCCTGCATATCTAATGATGGCTCCAACAATCAGGCCTGGCAAATAAACAAACTTAGTCATTGTTTATATTATAAGGTTAGGCTTGAGAGGGTAGCAAAGTTGATACATAATATTCAAATTATTTGGTGCTTCAGCCTGCCCCAGTGCAGGCTGAAGCACCAAATTCAGAGATATTTTCTATAAAAACATTAAAACACAAAGCATGATTGTTGTTGAATTGTTGGTTTGAACCTCACTACGCTTCAACCATGGTTATGTTTTTGCAGATGCATTTTTCCATCGGCAAAAACACTGTTTCACTAAGTAAAATTCAATGTATCACTGCTATGTGGTAGTTTAGCAACAGTACCTAATACCATAAGGATAATATTTTGCTAATTTATATTGGTAACAAATAAACATAATGTTCAGAAACTACTAGAATGATTTTGACAAAACATTTTATAATGTTAAATCAACTTAGTGATTGGCATGAGGATAATTGGTTATTATCATGATTGCCACAAGATTAAACATACATAGCCTTATTAATAAACGTGTAGTAAGGTCGGAGTAGTGAAAACATGCTTTGTCTTTTTCCATGACAAGAACTTTCAAAGTTGACAGACAGAAACAAATAGTTGTAAAATTAGTCTAACTTTACTCCTCGTTTATTAATAAGGCTAACAGTGTCCGTAGTATAAGACGAAGAAGATTAGTTCCTAAAGCAAACATCACTAATATTACAATAGTGACATTTTGTGTGTTTACTATGTTTGTTATTCCTTCACACAAAAACTCCTGCACTGATTGAGATGAAACTTGGTATGCAAATAGCTAGAAATCTGGATTAACACAAAGGCTACTTTTATCCCCATCTTTATGCGGGATCAAGACTTATCCGGGAGAAACCACAGGTTGTAGCTAGTGCATAATATAAATATGGAGCAATTATTTCATTTAGTCTTAAGAAAAACACAGTAGTATTATTGTATCCCTCTGTTCTGTTTGATCAATGAGAAGTTATTAGAATCATAGCAGGAAGGTAAGTAAATTAGTAGAAGCATAAAAAGAATATTTCAAGGTCTAATAACTCAAATAAATTCAATGTCTTTTGATGTATCACATGATAACTAAACCAGTAAGTTAAGTATTGAATTTGACAGCAATAACTAAGTACTTATAATCTTATTTATTTAGTTAAGAATTGGACATATGTAGGCATAGTATTAGTGATCTATCTATAAAAATACTTAACCTTGCACCTTTATTTAATTGATAGAAGTACCTATCATCAAGGTGTGTAAAAAATCTTGTACTTACAAAGAATCTAGGTATCTAGGTAATTCATAAATATACACCTGAATCAACAATTGTGTGGCCTAATTGGTATGTAAGTAAAATAATTACACAATTTACCGTATATTACAGCGAGTCCGGTTTCATTGAGCCAGCTCACTCGTCGATGCTTGAAAACCCAAATCGTTAGCACCGTGAGAGTAAGAAGACACGTATAAATGAGTAGATTCAAACTATCTATTCGATGTAAAAGTGTGGCCTTAGCATCCAAAGCGATGTCTGTACCAGATCCTCGGCATATAGCTGCTGAACACAGCAAAATAAACGATCCAACGACGGAATTCATGGTTTTGTTTCAGTGGAACAAACGCAACAGTTCCCTCTACTAGGAGGGTTTATTTTGTGCAAAAACAAATTTATCACAAGAAATAATTAATTAATTTCATTATTGTAACTGTAGATGACACACTCCCACAAATAGAATCTAATTTTTATGATGCGAATACAAATAATTCGCAAATCGACACAAAATCGACCGACCAACCGACAAGAGGAAAATGAATAAAAGTTGTCATTTGTCAATGTCATGTCATGTCAGTCGCCAGTGACATTCCATTTTTTTTGTTCTACTGTGAGGAAGGTTGACGGATATTAGTACATACAGCCTTGCAACGCAGCGTACTACGTGGACGATTGGATGCGAACGCGATTGCGAAGCGATCCGATCCGGTGCGGTGCGGAAACAAGGAACAGTCGATAGCTATTGAAGTGTCCTACCTGACCAAACGCACGTAAAGTGCGATGCGGCGCGATTCTCGACTGTTCCTGGTTTCCGCGCCGCATGGCGTTAGCATTCGATCGCCCACGTAGGACGCTGCGTTAGTCGAACACAAAACACTTATTTACAACTCTAACTCTAACACTGCTGTGTGTTTATTATGTTTATTACAGGA
Organism: Idaea biselata; assembly: GCA_958496205.1. NCBI lineage: Eukaryota > Metazoa > Arthropoda > Insecta > Lepidoptera > Geometridae > Idaea > Idaea biselata. The sequence continues at coordinate 22,288,653 of OY292396.1, read as the reverse complement.
CGACAGTTTTTGCATAATATAAGTTTACTAGCTGACCCGGCAAACGTTGTTTTGCCTTATAAATTACTAGCTGCGCCCGCGGTTTCACCCGCGAAGTCCTGATCCCGCGGGATTTACGGGATCAAAAGTAGCCTATGTCCTTCTCCGAGGTCCTATTTATCTCTATACCAAAATTCATCAATATCGGTTCAGCGGTTTAGGCGTGAAAGCGTAACAGACAGACAGACAGAGTTACTTTCGCATTTATAATATTAGTATAAATAGTATAAAAGTATAAATAGTATAAATATAAATAGTATAAATAGTATAAATATAAATATAAATAGTATAAAATAATATAATATAATAGATAGTAGCCGATTCTCAGACCTACTGAATGCGCATGTGGAGTTTGGTGGAGATCGGTGAAGCTGTTTCGGAGGAGTACGGTAACTAACACTGTGACATGGAAATTTTATATAAGTTTATAGGTATTATGCAAAAAACACTTATCCTGTAAAATCACGAAAGTGATTCAGTGTTTCATTTTGGAACAGCCGTAATAATTATTTATTTATTACACTAGGATAGTATTTTCGTGGTATTTCCATCTATTTACATAGTGTATTAGTTCTTTTTGTTTCTTTTACCTTGATCACTCACACACACAGTAGGTAAGAGCTAGCGTACGAGTCAGCTAGTCGAGTAGCTGCACTGCAGGCGAGTTACCTTCTTCATTAGGACCGTTTGAAAGTAAGGCAAGGTGTGAGTAGGGTTGCCAACCGTACTATAATATATAGTATTATAAATATACTATATACTTTTGAAAGCACATTAGTACGCAAAAATACTATATTTCTGTCATAATTTGTAAAAAGTTGTTTCTTTTATAAATTCCACCCTCCTCTGCATTTAAAAAGGTCTGTTTTCTATGTGGAGGGAAAAAAAGAAAAGCCATAAAAACGGTGCTCCTAATTTAGAGATTGAATGTCGGGAAACATTTTTTTTAAATCAAGAAAGAAAGAAAGCGGTTAAAAAAAAAGGTTAAGTGCAAAAAATACGTGTCTATATCGAAATATTCTACAAAATACCGTTAAAATTTTTGTACTATATTTTTTTGGGTCGTACTATGTTTTTTAGCCACAAATACTATATTTTTGCAAAAAACTGTTGGCAACCCTAGGTGTGAGTAGGGTAGGTAGGGTAGGTTCTTTGGTCGTAGTGCGTCTCCCGCTATGTAGAGTTTTTTTTTTTTTTTTAGTCTTAGAGAAGCAGAGGAATAGGTAGGTACATTGGGGTAAATAATAATCTTATCCTGTTAGGTATAGATAGATCTACTACCTTCCCGCTGTAGGTACACGGCCTCTGCGCCTCCACCTCCTGCGCCTGCATTAATGTAGGTAACAGCAACGTTATAATTCTCTAATCTATTTATACTATTATAAAGTGGAAGAGTTTGTTTGTTTTTTTGTTTGTTTGTTTGTTTGTTAGAACGCGCTAATCTCAGGAACCACTGGTCCGATTTGAAAAATTCTTTCGGCGTTGGATAGTCCATTTATTGAGGAAGGCTATAGGCTACTTTTGATCCCGATATTCCCACGGGATCGGGACTTATGCGGGAGAAACCGCGGGGAGCTGCTAGTATTACATAATTAGCAAGCTGTTGTCTGTAGTACCCATAGTACAAGCCTAGTTGCTTATTTTTAGGATATGTTGCGCTTTGTGCAACGTCCCTGCTATACAGGGTGTGCGGAGACCAGTGGATATACCTGCACGAGCGGCTGGCGCGGCTGGCGATGCTCAAACTTAGCAGAAAGTAAAGTTTATAAAAATAAATCTATCTTTGGGAGCATCCTGTTAGTTACTACCTATAGTATTAAAAAAAAATCAATGTGATTTACAAACATCAATATTATCGAACACATGGCAAAAACAAAATCAGTGCTTTCGCTTAATCTGTGGACGTGATGCCCTGAAACGTGCCAAAAAGTGGTCATTTTTTAACTTTTACAAAAAGGTGACGTATAACTCGAACCGTTTGAGATAGAAAGAAACAAAAAAATAATTCTGGGCAGCCAACCCTTCCCCGCCAGCCGCTCGTGCAGGTATATCCACTGGTCTCCGGACACCCTGTATATAGCCAGTTTATTTATTTAGAATAAAATAAATAATTTTATAACTACCGATCACATCCTAGTAATAAAGTTCCATGAGTATATATTAAATAAAGTATATATTATACTCCTTCCTCCTTTTGTAAATAAGTAGTGTAGCTGTACCCAAGGGCGTAGCCAGGATTCTATATAGGGGGGGGGGGGGGGGGGGGCAGACAAAAAAAAATCTACGACTATTTTGTTTTAATCGCGGTTTTTTAACTTTGGGGAAAAGAAAATTGGTATTGGAGAAATGTAAAAATAAAAATACCTTTATTACTTGACTAGTAATCTGCGCGGTTCTTCACAAAATCTATTTAAAACTTCTCTTACAATTTTTTTTTGGCCAATTTTCCGGTGTACGTTTGTTATGCAAGGCTGCAAAGTTGGTTTTTGCAGCGAGTACTTGTATTGAAATCTGAGCTAGCGAAGCATTCTAGGATTGAACCACGAGCGCAGCGAGAGGTTTAAATATAGAATGCTGAGCGTTGTAAGGATTTCAAAGGTACAAAATGCAAAAAAACTTTGCTGCCGAGTGAAACACACAATTTTGCACCTCACTACAGCGAGGAAAACGCTAGGTGCATTTTTCCGGTAGAAAACTCAATTCGGCATTATGTACCACTTCCACTAACTCTGCAGTTGTTAAATTAATATCTTCGTCGCGGCTGGCTGCAATTATTCAAAAAAATGAGGTACAGTACAATGATTGGCAGTTTAAGGAGAACCTTGACTTTTAACGATTCTTACTCTAAAATAAGGTTAAAATTAAAAAAAAAACCATTTAATTTTAAGTTGTTTCCCGGTTCAAGGTGTTTATTTATATAATAACTATAAAAACCTGTCTCATCGTTTTTAATATTTTAATGTGAAAAACATAAAAAAGGAGTCAAAAGTACAATCATTGGCCTTGGTGTATAGAAATTGGCATACCAAAAGTATAATTACTGGCATGTCAATCATTGTTCTTTGCGTTTATTAGCACTGCCAATTTTTATACTACGTTAGGGCCAATCATTATACAAATGCATTATAAAAATCGATAGTGATGTGCAGGATGTTACCTTTATATGTTTATCGAGCTCACGCCAATATGTAGGTAGGTAGGTGTAGGTACAATAAAACAAAATTTAGTTAGATAAGTAGGTAGGTAGTCTTATTAATTAGGTAGGATTTTAACTTATACATAATATTAAACTAAGTATCACAATCAACGAGATATACCTATTTATGAAATAGGTTAGAATTAATATTAAAAACAACAAATGTTTCTTGCGTTTGGACCACTGTTCCAAACATTTAGCGCCTCTTTTTCCAAAAAATCCACCGATAACACACTTTTATCAATAAAGGGGGAGTCTATATTTCCAAAAAACATAACAAAGAAAGTTCGAATTTTCAACAGTCGTACCTAGAACAAAAGTTGTTTGCCTAGACATTTCGAATGTGATTAATAAATGTGTGTCAGCGGTGGATTTTCTACTTACCTACATTTTCATTTAACTTAATATCGACATCGGTACTTCACTACATCTTGTAAAACAATGAATACAAAGATTGGCACAGGTAAAAGTATAATGATCAACATGGCCAATGACGAAAAAGTATAATGAATGACCCTGCCAGAATCTAGTTACAGTGGTTCTATGACATGTGAATCAAACATAAATTCATTAGAAGTTGTCAATAGCATTTAATAAAAATTAATAATAGAAAAATTAATTTAAAGCACTTAGTATAATCATTGGCATCGATGCCAATCACTAATCTTTCATATGAGCCATGGGTACTAACCTTGGCATACCATTTTCTAGGTAATCTTTAGTATTTTTGCATCAATTAAGCTATTTAAACCTAATTTTAATCGTAATTAACATATATAAATACATATCTTGCAATTTAATCGACAAGAAACCTACTAAATATCAATGTAAAAGTACTTACTTCTTATGATTTTTGTAACCAAACCCACACTTTCTCGTAGTCCCTCAGAAAAGTACAAATTTCGAGTGTTGCTAGCTATTGAATTAGAAAACGAACAATTACATTTTATAGAATTGCCAATACAGAACATTATAAATATTTTTTCCAACTTCATACGCACCGTCAAACCATAATACATGGATAAAACAGTCAAGAGGCCAATCATTCAGGGGCGGCCAACATTAGTGCTGCTTACCCTATATATTTTACCTCTCTCCTCAACCTATACTATTATTTTCTTTCGTAAAGTGGGTGTTATATTTTTGTACGCTATACACGATGTTCCGAGATGGGGGTATTAAGCCGAAAGGGGTTTGTTCTAGACGTCTAGGCGAACAACTTTTGGAAATATGAAGTAGTTTTCGAAAATGTAGAGTTTAAAGTTTGCATGAAAATCAGCTGTTTATTAGAGTTTGAGGTCATTGGCCTTAATCTCCTCTTTTATTTAGTTAGGACCACTACAGTCTTAACATTAATTGCCTTTATTTACAAAAACAGCTGTTTTTTTCAGCGATACAACCTCAAATTTTCGAAAAAAAAGGACAAATTTCCAAAAGTCGTAGAACAAAAGTTGTTCGCCCAGACCTCTAGAACAAACTCCTTTCTGCTTAAAATCATAAATGATTCCTCGTTTTTGTAAATAAATAAGCAAACAATCTCTAAATCGAATAATTCACGAAAAAAACCTGCTTGATACTAATAATAATAAACAATAATACGACATTGGCAGATGAGCAACAAGACTTCGTGGTTCGATGCCATGAACAAAAACAAAAAAAGAATGAGGTTGGCGCATTTTTAAAGGACTTGCTTTAGGGAAAAGTTTGGATAAGACAGATTCGAATTTTGAAAAGTCTTTGCACGGTAAGAAATCTGCGCGCAAAACAGATACTTTCCGAGGTTGTGCGGTGAAAAAGACCGGCAAAATCACATTTTGCGCGCTACCGTGCAAAGACTTTTCAAAATTCGAATCCGTCTTTTCCAAACTTTTCTCTAAAGCAAGTCATTTAAAAATGCGCCAACCTCATTTCTCGTGGGGACACTATACCCGGAAGTAGTTTTTATTTTTTTTCAGTTTATGAAAAAATATCTAACTTACAAAACGGAATATAACTTTCATTTTATAATCTGCGCAAATAAAACATTGTTTCATAACATAACTAATACTAGCTTAGTTGATTGACTTTTGCAACTCTTTAGGATTCTAGTTTTCCAATCTATTAAACTCGGTAGAGATCGTGTGCTGCACACCGCGTGGTTTATTTTGCCTTATACTGGTGACCGACCGCTCTTCTAGGGGGGGAGGGGGGCAGGTGCCCCCCCCTGCCCGTACCTCGCTACGCCCATGGCTGTACCTACATATTTAGATAAGTACGTATGAACTTACGTATAGCATAATAATTATTATTATCTGCCTACCTATTTACATTACCTATGATCAATAAAATTGATTGTAGTCTAGATAAATGAGCCAGCGAACATCCGGAACTCACGACAATCACCGTAAATACAGTAGTTACCTACGTTGTAGACAGAACAGTACCTCTACCACGAGTTACTATAATATAAACACATGCACTGAATGAAATTAAACTCAATTTTCGGTGATGTCTGATGTGGCATCTGGGGTATAACAGTAAAGAAGAAGAGACCCCTAAAGGTCTCGAAACGTTAAGCATTGAAACAATGCTAAAAGCAATTAACACCTCGTCAATTTCAGAAATGCAGTCCCGTAGCTGTTTACTGGAACTAACTTATCAAATAGGTTGATAGTACCTACCTCTGTGTCTACGCAACTTTTTGTGAAAATTACTTGCATGCCACTATTTTCTTTTTGGAAACCCTGTTTCTGTTTAAACTTGTGCACAACGGGCCCGCTCCGCTTGTTCCCTGACGCACACCGGTTGCTGTTTGCCGATATACATATTTGCGTTGCTGATATTATTATGCCCGCACTGTTAACGTAGGTAACATTTAACGTATAACTTACATAATATCTTGTGTACTTGTCTAGTCAAAGTAATTCAAGCATAGTAGCTTACCACGGGGCTAGATGGCGCTGTTGTACACAGAATTTATTCATTTAACTCATGGTGTGGCACAGGGGCGCGCTGTTTATATATAAAATACTTATAATTATACATAAAGAAAGTTTGCACGACGAAACACAGCGCAATCTAGCCTCAAACGAAGTACTTGTACTATAGGTACTAGACAACGGATACACTTTTTTTGTAAACACATAAGTACCTACCTACCTATACATTTGAAACATAGAAAACACACAAATATTTATTTTGTTAAACTTGCCTTAAATACTTGCACCCGGCGGGAATCGAACCCGCAACCTTCTGCATTGCAGTCGGGGCTTCGCCCGGCGCACCACAGAGGCCGTTGATATGATCAGAATGATCTCTAGTCAAGGCGCATGCGTAGGACTAGGCTATTACAGAATTATCTATTTAGCTATGTTCTTGTAACGGAAATTCAAGAACTTGATAGTTTCAAGTTCGTCGATTTCTGCAGTTTCACACGTATGGAAATTGTGGGATCTTGTGGGATTTCCGTGAGACGCTTACACTAATAAAGGATCTACTAATCACAGTTTCTGTCCGCACGTCAGGCTGTACATTGATATAATTATAGGTAGGTAGGTACAGTAGGGTTGAAAACTGGTCCACCGTAGAGTTTTGGAATAGCTTATTACCAGAATGTTTTATTATATCTTGAAGAATGAACTTAAGTGTCCTGGGTGAGTTGCAGAATTATAAACTAGGTAAAACTCGTAAAACTTTTCAGTTCTGCTTTAGTTGAAAATAGTCTGATAAAACAACAATTGAAAAGCTCTTCGGGGCTTTGGGTTAACCACTTTTGAATTTGGAATGTAACTAAAATAAGTCAGCCAGTCGGGATTTTAAATTTTACAAATATTAAATTCAAATTCAGGATGTTGGGTCATCCAATAACTAAATATACATATGTACCTACTTACATAATATACTTAGTACTATACAGTTAGGTAGGTTTTCTACCTTTGAATGGTTCCTTGCAGTAGCCAGGAGATCTTGCGTCTAAACTGTATTGGGGCAACCAAACACTCACCCGAGGTGCGTAATGCGTATGAACCAGCGCGAGCGTGGTGGAAGGCAAAAACACCACGTTATTTGCATATTAATCGCTATAATGCTTCTTTTATTTTTATACCGAACTAAATTTCTAACAATATATTAGCGAGAGATGCGCGATAGATAGAGCAATTTTTGGTAACAACGTTTTTAAGTCTGTGCACCTATTCTATAGTTAAAGAACTAATTCGTCTCAACATAGCTGCAGCATCGTTAGATTTCTCTCGAAAACGTTTCGGCAATTGCCTAAAAAGCTTCAGCAAAACCGCAAAAAATTTTGAACCGTTTTTTGAGTAAAAGCGAACAATAAAATGTTGAGACGATCTGTACTTACACTATACACGGTGTTCCGAGAAGGGGGTATTAAGCCGAAAGGGGGTTGTTCTAGACGTCTAGGCGAACTACTATTGTTCTACAACTTTTGGAAATTCGAAGTAGTTTTCCTCGGAACACCCTGTATAATAGGTGCCCCAGGTGATAACCGGAATTCAGAAAACACATCAATTAAGAATCCTACCAAGAGATAATAAATACCGAATTAACGTATGTATAAATTATTTTGCTAAAAAACTCCTAAAATTTTATTACAAACCGGCTCTTTGACCACGGTCGTTTGGTCACGAAGTGGTCCGTAGGGTTGGATAGACAGACACTTACACGCCCTCGAAATGTTACTGAGAAATTGATTAATCTACTTGAATTTGCTGGAAATAACTTCACTCTTTTGTCATTGGTAAACTGCAGGGTATATAGCCGCTAAGTCGGGTTCGTCGTAATTTGTAGATTATTTCATGACGAAATGTTGTTGAATTTTTTTTTTGTGTATGGATTGTAAGTGACATTGTTTCCTCCATTTTAGGGCAGTTTCCAGACAAATATGTCAAAAGGTACTAAAGCCTATCTGTGTGGTATTCTTTCTTTTCCTACACATTCAAGGGGGACCAAATGCTCTTATTGATCGCAAAGCCAGTACATTATCAAAAGACAATATTTGTGTGGACTTACCTGACTTCACGTACTTTTTGTTGGCTGCAATTCGGTCTACTAGGTGAGGTGGGTTTAATCCAAGGGTCAGTCCGGGGCGAGATCAGCTCGCTCGATGTACAAATTATACACAAACGCTTTGGAGACTAGTCACTTTCTCGTATTATGAGGAAATATCACGAAAATACACAATACTGAACAGTTTATCAAAATTCAAACGCTTCACAGTTGAAGACCACGTTTTTTCACGACATCAATGTGGTAGTAGTGAATGCAGAAGTGAAGTGTCTCTCATTGGTTGATGGTCCACACAATGCAATTTGAATTCTTGCTTGTCATTGGATAAAACGCATGACGTCACAAACAACAGAGCATTTGGATGCGTTTAAAAATTAAGAAAGAACACGTACCTAACTTAATGAAAATTAACATTTGAAATTAGAACAAAAGGCTGGACGATACACTATCCATCCATATTTTAGTCAAAATAGTCATTTTTTGTCTAAAATGTGGATAGACTTTGAAACAATAAGAATATTTTGTATTGTAGGTACTAACTACACCAAAATATAGGAAACAATGTCACCTACAATCCGTACACAAAAAAAAGAAACATAAACAGTATTCGATGAACCCGACATGGCTTTTGAGGTTAGCTCGTTTAAACCCCTTAGGGTAAATTGCAGTCAAAGTATAAGGTAAAATTACGAATTTATCATTACTGCATTTTGAAATTATCGGTTCGTAATACGTACATGCTATAATCTACGTTGAACGAATGTGAACATACCTACCTACCGTTAAGTGATTTGAGCGTGTTTTCCTACAGTTATTTTAACGACATAGGTAAGTACTTACTTATTGGGATCTCCCCAGCCGAGTTAAAGCATGGCTTTTCCCTGGGCTAACGAGAGTTTTTGATCTTGTGAAATGTGTTTTGTTTACCTGTTTAACTGGGCACCAAATAACTAAAATGCCCCAACTATGTTTTTTTTTCAATGTCAAACATTTTTTGGTGATTTTTCAAGGTTTCGTTTTACGTTTTTAAAGTGTTAGTTGTTTCTTGCGAAATTATCTACCAATAAATTGTTGAACAATTTTCGAAAGAAATTGGACAGAGCTGAGGCATAGTTGAGGCATGTTAGTTATAGAATAGGTGACTGTCGATCTCGATGACGTACTGATGTGTTTGGGGTTCGATTGTCGTCGTTACAAAATATGTTCGATCTATTTATTTAATAACCCTGCCAGTAGAAAGAATAATTAATAAATAAATAGATCGATAAATCAATGCTCTAAATATAAAGGCAGGTGCGGCGGATTAAAAATCCGTAAAAATTATACCTAATCACTGTTAAAACAACATAGAAAACAGAAAACTTTATGAAAAAGAGAGGCTAGAGATGCAACAAAATTTAAGAAGGTTTTTGTAAGGCCAATGCCTAAAAAGGGTTGCAGTGCAGACATAGCTGTATCTATTGTGATATTTGTGTTGGTCTAGGTTTTCCTCATTTTTACTTCAAGGACTTTAGAAGAAGATTGTATGACAATTTAAAAGAATAAAAGTTAGCCTTGTTTGATTTTCCTGTAACATACAAAGATAGTACGTACGTAGGTACCTACTACGTGCCTACCTAGGTAGGCAGGTAACTTGCAGAAAATAAACCGAACACTCCAAGCAACCATCAAATTGAGTTCCCATAAGACTACCTATAAAGTTCTTTTGCCAAACCAGTCAATCTCCGTCAGGAGTAGGTACTTACTTACCTAATAATGTACCGTTAGTCGGCCAATTTGTGACTGAGCGATCCCTCGTAAACCTACGTAGGCAATCAACACCTCTGATAGTGGCCGCACATACTATTAACCGTAGCATTATTGAAGTCTTTATCATGAAGCTGGTTTCTAACCATTATATCAGTCTCTCGGAAGTCATACACCTGTCGAACACAGCCAGATGACGTTATCTTTACGACATTATCACTGCCACCGTTCATATTCACTACAGACTTTGCAAAACGATACAATTGTGTTTTAAATTGTGGCCGATCAGTGAGCGCTATTAGTTCGCGTGCAACGCACGTTCAAAGACCATTTCTTCAGTAATCCATAACCAAATGCGCTTGCGGTGATAATATTTATTTAATTAATCAAATAGTGATATTTTAAAGTGATAATTGATTTTAATATTTAAAAATAAAATAGTGCAATAATTTAATATGAATAGCTTAGTATTATTTATTTTAACCGTTTTGTATACGGGGTGAGTATCTAAATAAATCATTTTGAATACCCTCTTTTTACTACCTAATATGACTAGCGAAATTTAAGAATAATGCTATTAGGATCTAAATATAATTTATTAATGTAGGTACCTAGTGGTGGTTGTAAGAAAAAGTTACCAAAAAAATCACATCCTTACAAAATAAAACTTGCTATTATCGTGTTCGTTTTGTAACACCATTAAGCGCGATTAATGCAGTAAAAGTAAAAGTCAATTCGCCAAACTTTCATGTCAAGTTGTACCTACGATAGCAAGATATTAGCAACAAATCTTCTTAATTTTCGATGATTTTGTGTAGCTTACATAAATATCAAATAAGTACCTATAGAAAATATATAAATGTTCTATTCTCTGAAGCCTTGATGTGAAGTCAACAGAGTCAACCAGAACAAATCTTATATCATACGAGTTTCGAGTTTTTGTTGTCATGGCTATTATCTATTATCATATCACTTTTATCACCAAAATTTTCTTATTCTACTCTTATTGTACTAATTTACTAACAGGAATACTAGTGACTGTGTCTGTTGTTCATAATTTTCTCTTGGAGGCAAAATATCTCTAAATTTTGTGTTAGTTGATATAATTTGTGAAGATCATTGAGCCCAACTAGGTACAAGAAAATACTTTTAAGCAATGCCAGGCAGTCTTTGTACACGATACATATATTTACTGTGGCTAAAATTGTACTAGGTATTTAGGTATTACATATACCTAAAGTAGATAGGAATAGGTATTCAAGGAAAAACAGCAGTTTTTAGTTACCTACCCATCTATAGCATACCGTAAGATTTAGATAATTAGGTACCTACTGTATATATTGTAATATGTACCAACTTCTTTTATAGCTGCATAATATAATAAAATAACTTAATGCATGTGCCTTATGTGAACTATTTGTGTCTCTTCACCATTTCTTCGCATCTCTTATGGGACCTTTTTGTAGGACTCCATGGATCCGCTCTGCACGCACGTTTATGATCTTTTAAGCCACAGGACCACTCATGCTTTTATTTTCGACTAAACTTTTCTACGTAATTTAATAAATGGAACTTTATTTAAATTCTAATTAATCATTCAACAGTCTAGCCCGCAAGTACTTTGGTGGTTCTAGCTTAGATTTCGACACTAATAACTTTGAATCTTAATCAGATTGTGTAATTAAAATAACAGTAGGTACACCTTTATCCTTTTGAAGTGCGGTTCTCAAAGTAAATTGCACGCAAACGCTGATTTGAGCTGTGAGTTTACTTTGTTAATATAAAAATTGTATAGTCGGTTTAAGTGTCGAATAATAAATGATAATGATACTTTAGAGGTTTTTACAAAGACTCGCAAGATTTAATGAAGTAGGTAACTAAATATTAAAAAAACTTAGGACAGGTAGGTGCACAAATTACCTACCTATATCAATTGTGTTACTCGATTCAAACTTGGGTGCGAGTGCGACAGTATACTAGTACATCGCAGTACCTATACTTCTAATGGCAGATTCAGGATTTCAGTAGCATTTTTGAATGAACATCCACTTTTCTATTGTATAGGATCTTCAGCATGTTATAAATAATAACTTTTTATTGACACGACCAGTTGGAACAAAAATAAGGTTCGGCAAAGCTAAACAAAATCAATTGGGTAATTTGGGTACCTATGTCTACATGCTACAAAATTGAAAGTACCCAACTGCCTACTAACTAAGTAGGTAGTAGGTACCTAGTAGTGAAAAAACTTAAGTGACACTTAAAAATAATGATTTTCTAACCTTGCAATTTTACTGACTCTGAAATATTTGCGAAAGTGATTGTATTTATACATAACTGGAAAAAGATTATAAAGTTTGCTCTCCGTAAAACTTGCTAGGGTAGGCTTTGAAGGTTTTCCGCACGGAAACAGTTTATTTGTCGGTATGCGATTTGCATTGACAATGACATAGTTCTTACCTTTATCTGATTTAAATCAGATCAGTTCAAATCAACATACCTTATAGTGATGTGCCGAGTCGCTGTTTTTGTGACTCGAGTCGACTCGAGTCGGTTTATACGGACTCGAGTCCGGACTCGAGTCCGGGCTCGAATCCCAGACTCGAGTCCGGACTCGAATCCCAGACTCGAGTCCGGACTCGAATCCCGGACTCGAATCCCAGACTCGAATCCCAGACTCGAATCCCAGACTCGAGTCGAGTTATTCCTTAATCCCCAAGATTTATTATTGTTTTACAACATTTATGGTTTTATTCAAAGTTTAACTGAATTGAACTGCCACAAACAATAATATTGATTGATTGGACTACCACAGACAATATTATTCTTGAATAAAAAATGCCGCGTCATTCGTACGGACGGACAGTCGAAGTTTGACGGTTTGGCGGGAGCTATTTTTTCCAAGTAAATGTATGTATCTATGGAAAACGAAAGATTGCGTGGAGTGAGTGGAACAGAGATCGAGAACGAGGAGTCAACTTACTCAGGTCAGTTGGAATCGCATAATAGAATCGACTAAGCAGTACGGAATCGAGTCCCGGACTCGAGTCCGGGACTCGATTCTGGGACTCGAGTCAAAATAAATTTGGACTCGAGTAAGCGAGTCCACCGAAAGAATCGAGTCTGACTCGAGTCAAGCCATACTCGGCACATCACTAATACCTTAGAGTTTATTGAGTACTCGAGTTAGAACTTTCATTGTCATCATCAAGGTTCTTTATCAACTTATCAAATATTAATTAAAAAAAACTTAACTAAACAAAACAAAGAAAATCACCGAAACTAAAATAACCCATCCCCAAGCGTTCCCGATGCAAAGCTGCCCAAAATGCTAGCAGCATTCCCGCGTTGAACTGCAATGGACAACCTTTGCAGCACTTTAATTGTCGTTGAATGAATTCAATGAACATAGGCTCTTTGAAGTGGCTAATAAGTACTAGGTATACCTGTCACTAATATAGGACAAAAAATGATAAGACAACGAGTTGCTTTAGATATTTGTTTTGATAAATCTCAAGGGCTTTATTGTCATGTATATTGTTTATTCAAAATTGTGTCTTTGACACGAAGATGAAAAAGAAGTTGCACTGTAGCGTATTAATATAAGTAGGTATAAGGTGTACATCAGTCATCATCACACCACCACACATCAGTATCAGGAGTTTGAATCTTTAGTGTATTAAATCATTTTCTACATTTACGTAACCCTAAAACTTAAAGTTTTTACTGTGTATTTCCGCAACTAGCCCTACAACTGGAGGGTTACTTCGGTTCGTTTCGATACGACAACGATACGATAATACGATGGTTCTGCTGTCACCCTACTATCAGAATGTGACAGTAGAATCATCGTATTATTGTATCGATGTCGTATCGAAACGAACCGCAGTAACCCTCCTGGGCCTTTTTGCGTAACTTGAAGTCGTGGGTTTCTTACCATGTTTTTTTCACTGTAAGAAGGATGTGAATAGTATGAATATATTTTTCTTAAAGATAAATACATTGCTGAGATTCTAAATGACGAACTTCGAAATGAAAGTCGGGGTATCTACCACTAGAGTCTAAACCAACATCGCTCTTATTGAAATAACATTTTATTGACTATACAAACTCAGTTATTATAATGTACCTGGATTACAAACAATAGACAAGATTACTAGAATAATCCTTACACTAAGTAGGTAGGTAGGTAAGTGCCTAGCATTAATTAGTCTTCTTAGCTTTTATTATTCTCATCATAGTTAAAATCATAATCGTAATAGGTAGGTAATCATGTTTTATGTATTCATTCATAATAGTGTTAGTGAGGCCACATTTTCTAAGAATTGGTTATATTATAAACCAATTCGGATTCAAAAACATTAAAGAATTACATTAAATCATACATTATACATATGACCTCCGACTGACTACAGGCTTCTATTCAAACTACCGGATCAAACTATCTGTCGATAGTTTCTTTGACATCCAATGAGGTCGACGATATGTTACATTACATCGCGATGTAATGTAACATTGCGAAATTTATTCAATCTAGACTCGAACTCCAAGATTGTTGTCAAGGGAGAATAGTTCGATCAGTTTGGTTGGTCATTACAAATACTTCTTCTATACCAAAATTTTAAACAAACATGGTTGTTATAACTACAAAACATATTTAAGATCACGATATTTACGGGGCTTGCTATTTCGCCCGTAATTTCAACTGGCTTAATTCACGAGACATTCTGTCATTAGACATTTTCATGATAGTCTCGTCAACAAGCCAGTTGAAATATTGGCAAAATATCGAGGTCCGTGTAAAACAAATTGAAACATGGGAAATATTCCGTTCCTAAACAGTAAGTATATTTGCAGTATGAACAATGAACATGTATGACAGTGCGCACATTACACCGATTTAGTAGCGGTGACTTTCGCATACTGATCAAACCACGGAGGACATTGGTTATTGTCCTCCGTGGATCAAACTATCGGCAGAGAGTTAAATCGCATACAAGTCTGTAGTGTTCAGGGGGTCTAAACGTACCTTTATATTTTTACAGCAATGTTGCGGGTGATTTATCTGGGGGACCGAAGTCAAATCACACATTTCCTAAAGAATTTTTATTTGGAGTATCCACAGCAGCTATACAAATTGAAGGAGCGTGGAACCTAGACGGTATGTTACTGATATTGTCCCTTAGGTACCTACTAAATACTTAATTTTGCTTATTTTGAGAGCTCAGTTTGCAAAAACTAAAACTAAACTTTTGATTTCAGGCAAAACAGAAAGTATATGGGATGAATTAATACACAACAATAGAAGTTTTGTGAGAGATCGTAGCACCCCAGAAGTGGCTGCAGACTCCTATCATCTATACAAGAGGGACGCTGAAATGGTCCACGAATTGGGTGTCAATATTTACAGATTTTCGATATCTTGGCCAAGAATTTTACCTACAGGCTTGACCAACAACGTCAACCCCCTCGGAATACAGTATTATAACAATTTAATAGATGAACTGTTGAAGTACAACGTAACGCCAATGGTGACGATTTACCACTGGGACCTACCTCAGAGATTGCAAAAGATCGGGGGTTGGACTAATCCTCACATAATAGACTATTTTACCGATTACGCAAATGTTTTGTTCAAACACTTCGGTGACCGTGTAAAGTATTGGGTGACATTCAATGAGCCTATGCAGACTTGTTTAGAAGGCTACGGGGGCACATACCGCGCGCCAGCATTGAACCGGCGCGGTATTGCGGAGTACCTCTGCACACATAACCTTCTCAAATCTCATGCCAGCGTTTATCATTTGTTTAACAACAGCTATAGGCATTTGCTTGATGGTAAGGCTTGATTTCGTACATATAATTATTGGTTATCTCAGTCCGGTGAACTCTAATGGCATTATGTAGGATACAATTTATTCTAAAAATGTGTACCTATATAATGTAGCCTAGCGTAAAACGCGTCAAATAACAAACAATCATTTATTAAGATAAAACTTTGGTTTTACTATTGCATTTGAAAACAGACTGTTCTTCTAGAATACCTAGTTTGAAATGGTATAAAACAATGACAAAAAAACCAAAATAAAACATTATTAACATATGAAGGTACATATTTTTTCAGGTAACCTACTAAGAAAAAATTAACATAATGTATTATGTGTAGGTAACATGCCTCAACAATACAAATAGACTATAATCTAAGTGCTATATCCTGTTCCACTTGTACCTAACTGTTTTGTAGGCACGAGACAAAAGATTCTGACTTTTATATACCTCACTACATTATTAAATTACTTGATATTATTAAACTTTACAACTTTATAAACTTCTGAACAATTTTAGGCAAGATCGGAATGTCATTAGACTCAAACTGGGCAGAGCCTAAAACCGACACTGATGAAGATCGTGAGGCTGCTGAACTCTATCTTAATACTCATGTAAGTACTCTCTCTTATGTATTTAAAATAACTTAGTTAATTATCCCCCGCTCCGGCTCGTACCTGGTGCAAACGTTAGCTATTGCCATACAACGCGGCAATGCTGTCAGTGTTAGGGGTACCTTTGCGCTGCTGGCTACAATTTGGGGTGGGTTATTTTAATATTTCTTTCTATCATTTACATTATTGTTGTTTACGTAGTTATTATAAAGTAATTAAATTTAAATATATATTGTTTTAATACCTACTAATTAGAGATGGGCCGACTAGGGGTTCTGCCGACTAGCAGACTAGCCGACTAGTCGGTTCCAAATTTGCCGACTAGTCGGCCGACTAGTCGGCAATGGCAATTTATCATTATAATTCCGAGATATTTGGGTTAATCATGAATCATGATCACTCGGCGGTTGTTGCTATTTTCTGATAAATTGCACTTCGCAAGCTATAGTGAAACTTCCAAAAAATGGTTGGAATAAAAATAAAAGTAGGAAAAAAAATGGAGCTGAGGCATAGTTATGACATTTTTGATGTTTAGATGATGTATGTAAGCTATGACGTGTTTTTTTTATGTTTTCCTGACTACCCACCTTCTAAATTGTAGTACTTTTTTTTTTTTTTTTTTTTTTTTTTTTCGATGACAACAAATAAATTATCGCCACTTTCAATGATGTAGCGGTTAAACCTATTATAATTAAACTTAAGCTATAAACATCTATAAACGCACACAAACAAATAACAAAATAAAACAAGTTAAAAAACTACATTAAAACTAACTTATTACCAATTGTTACTCAGACAGTAGAATAAATAGCTGCGGAGTCCCACAAGGCAGCATTTTGGGACCATTGCTGTTCCTTCTTTACATAAACGACTTACCTGACATCACTGATAATAAGTGTATTCTTTTTGCTGATGACATTTCCATAGTTGTAAGGTCTAACAATATTGACAACTTAGAGGCAAATATAAATAATACAATTAATAATCTAATGACATGGTTAAATGACAGTAATTTGAAGGTAAATTTGATAAAGACTAATTATATTCAATTTCAGACTTATGGTAGTCGAAAGATAAGCATGAACATTAATTATAATGGTCAAAATCTAGAAGAAGTTCAACAAACGAAATTTTTAGGCATAATACTAGATAGACATTTACACTGGAAACTTCATGTAAATTACGTTTGTAGTAGACTCAACCAATACACATATGTTCTGAGTCGATTAAGGAAAACTTCTTCATTGGCCACCACTCTCATAGCTTACCATGGATGTGTGGCCTCTGTTCTCAGATATGGTTTATTGATCTGGGGAAATTGTACTGATATCTTGAAAGCATTCCGAGCTCAAAAAAAATGCGTACGTGCAATATTTGGACTGCCACCATGGGAGTCATGCCGTCCACTATTTAAAAAATTGGGAATTCTTCCTCTTCCCTGTATGTACATATTTGAACTAGCTAAATTTGTGAAGACCTACCCCGAGTACTTTAAAACGGCCGGAGAATACTTTCCCCGGAACACGCGAAATTCAAATCGACTGGTCCTTGATTACAAGGTTCGACTGCATTTGCTTCACAAACAAACTTATGCTATGTGTATAAAAGTATTCAACGCATTACCACAACATATACAACAATTGCCACTAAGGCCATTTGTAAAACAATTGTTACAGTGGTTAAAGGAAAAGAATTTCTATGATGTCAGAGAGCTAATCGAATAGGGTTTTTTTTTTTTTTCTCTTTTTTTTGTTACTTAATGAATTGGACATAATATGTATTTAATTTTATATTTTATGACTTAGATATTGTAATTTAAATGACAGCGCTTTTATACTTAATTTATTATGAATTTTAATCTCTCCAGTTTGACATTATTTTTTATTTTTATGTAAAATTATTGAATGCCGAAAAGGCAGAATATAGCTGTCACTTATTATATTATTATTTAAGACCATGTTTATACCTATATTCTCAATAAATGATTGATTGATTGATTGATTGATTGCTTATCTATTATTATTATTATTATTTTTTCTATTTTTTTTTATTTCTACTGATTATTTTTTTTTACTACTCATTTTTTTTTAAATATTATTATTATTATTCCATTTTTTTTTTTACTTTTTTTTCCCTTTATTCTTTTTTTTATTGTTTAAACATTTCTATTCTAATTATTATTATTTCCTACCCTAAACCGATTTATTTACATTTCATTACATTAACAACACTAAAACAAAATTTACATATAGAAAACTAAAATTATACAACCTAAGATCAATTAAACAACAGCACGAAACACATAATAGCACGATTAAAACACAATACCCATAAAACTGCCACTAAATCAGCGTACAGTAGAACCATTCGCCCTGGCAGCTCTCCTAAGAGAATGCTCGGCAAAAGCCAGTAAAACGGGTCGGCGTCGGTCGTCCATCAATAAAGTAGGTAAGTTCCCGATTACTAGTTTTTGATCCATCCTGCACTCACACTCCAGTCTCTGGAGACTATATTTAGGGCAATAAAGTAAAATGTGCTCGATTGTCTCCTCAGTGGAGTCATCGCAAGTGCAGAATGGATCATCTATGAGCTTGAACCTACAAAGGTAGGCCCTAATACCGCAGTGACCACTGAAAAGCTGCGTCCTTAATGCCGAAATACCCATCCTGCTCAATGTCTTATAGGCCTCCAACACCACCGGGAAAAACAATTTTGTTACTGCCCCAGTTGTAGCGGCACTAAAACGCTCCTGCCACCTCCTAACCGTATCCTGCCTAAAAAGTTTCCTAACATAAGAAAGAGGAACAGCATTATAACCAGGGGCAGCGCAAGTACCGACTGCCGCAGCTTTCGCTAATTCATCTGCACGCTCATTCCCAACAATACCCACATGAGCCTTGACCCAGTAGAACCCCACCATGCCTCCCAACCTCATGAGCTGTGCCAAAGCCTGATGAATCTCTAACACAAGGGGATGATCCGGACTAGGATCTGCCAATGACTCCAACGCCGACCGCGAGTCACTAATTATATTCCCACAAGGCGGGTCCAGGAGCAGGAGATATTTGACAGCCTCCAATATTGCGATCATCTCGGCCTGATAGACGGAGCAGTAATCAGCCAGTTTTACCTCGACAGAGTCACACTCACTTCCGTCCCTCCAGCAAGAAAACGCCGCCCCCACCTTACCCTCCAGTTTACTTCCATCAGTGAAGAGTTTTGGCCAAACATCCTCAATCTCATCACACTCCTCCTGATTGTGAATATAATTAAAACTTATACCCACTCTCCCTGACGGATGTGTCAGCTCAAAAGGGCTCAACCGCCTCTCCATTAACACCCCTGGAAGTCCTTCAATGGGTTTGCCTCTTTTTGCCTCATAAAGACCGGCATGCTCACGAACTCTCAGCTCCAGCGGCAGAATTCTAGCAATAAGCACGCTGGAAATGAAAGAGGTTGTTCGATGAGCCCTTGCAATCTTCAAAGCAAACATACGGGTAATGTGGTCGAGTCTCTTCCGTATGTATGCTTTATCACACGCTGCCACCCATACACTCGCTGCGTACACTACCAGAGGCTCAATACACATGAGGTAGAGAAGCCTTGCAATTTCTGGATGCAGTCCCCATTGGGTTCTAACGGCCCTAGATAATACCTGGTAGATGTTGGTAGTCTTCCTATAGACATCCTCAAGGTGACTTTTAAACGTCAAAGACTTGTCCAAGGTCAGGCCCAATACTTTGAGCTTTCCACCTATCTCTAAGACATGTCCATTGAATAGGAAGATTGGTGCATCATATTTACGCCTCCTTGTAACAATTACCGCTTGCGTTTTATGAGAGGCAAATCGCATCTTGCAACTAATCCCCCACTCCGCGATTTTCTTGAGAGCCTCATTTACTACCACCTCCAGTTGACTTACCGTATCTGCATGGGCAACTATTAAAATATCGTCCGCAAACGCCTGAACACGTGCAGTCAACCCACTCACCGACTGCAAGAGGGGGTCCAGTTGAATGTTCCAAAACAATGGACCACAGATCGACCCTTGCACACACCCCTTGTTTGTTTCTCTGATTACACCTTCCTTCAGATACTCCAGACTAATGAACCTGTCAGATAGGTAGCTGGCAATCAACCTTAACGTGACCGAGTCCACATCTCTAGCATGCAGCTGGTTAATGATACCGGGCCACCAACAATTGTCAAAAGCACCCTCAATATCGAGTGAGACAACGGCCACTAATTGCTTCTTGCTGATTCCCTCTTTAATCAAACTTACAGCATCGTACAGAGCATCTTCAGTTCCTCTCCGAGCGGTGAAGCCATACTGCCTGTCACTTAATTTCTTCCCTACACCAAGACTCCAACCCAATCGAGCCACCAACATCCTCTCCAAAATCTTCCCCAGGACAGAGAGGAGACCAATAGGATGGTATGCTTTGGGGCTAGTATAGTCGTCTTTACCCGGTTTCCGAATAACCTTGATTTTCGCCACCTTCCAAGCTTTTGGGAAGTAACCTAGATAAAAACAACGGTTAAAAATTCCCAGCTGTACTTCAGGTGCTGCTAGATAACAGGCATTACAAATGTCCGAAGTAAACCCATCTTCCCCAGGGGCCTTTTTTGAACTCATAGCTCTATAAACAGTTTGTAACTCCTGCTCTGTAAACTCAACAACGCTAACAGTATTATTCTGTCGTAAAGTCCCCAAGAGCTCAACGGTCTCACTACGAACCCGTGCTTGATGTTCGTTATCAGTTGCCTCTTCATCTCCGGGAAAAAACACTTCCGCAAGTAATTCGGCAGATTGCTTTGGATTCAAAGTATTGGAATCAGCTGTCCTCCGAAGCAACTTCTCGTTTTGTGGTCCCTCAACTAGCTTCATAATCCTGTACGACCTCTGCCAAACCGTCTCTCTTTTTTCCGCAGTGCAGAAATCTTTCCAACTAGCAGTCATGGTCTTGGTGATTAGCTCTTTATACTCCCCTTTAAGCTTAACATACTCCCCAATTATTAGTTGCTTTCTTATAGGATTCGCTCTCTTTATTTTCCTCTTCTCATTAATAACTTCTTTCCGTTTTTGACTCAATTCATCTGTCCACCACTCAATAGTTTTTATTTTCTTATTTAAGGGTATTTTAGGAATTGATTCATCACACGCCTCAGTCATTGTTTCCATGTAACCACTAACTATAGTTTCCATTTCGTCATTAGTAGTAGAATTCACTATTGACTGTAGCCCTATACCTTTCTCTTCCAGCTTTCCCCTAAAAATTTCACGCAACCTCTTCCAATCCGCCTTTCTAGTATCATAAATTCTAGTGCCTGATCTTGCCTGGGAACTTACCGACTGTCCAATCCACTCAAAATGAATATATCTATGATCTGAGAGCGTGACGAAATCCTTATCTACCCTCCAATTTCGAACCATATCCAATATATTATTAGAGCATGCCGTAATGTCTACAATGCTGGAGTAAAGAACTCCTCCCCTATAAGTGTGAAAAGTAGGAGTGTTACCCTCATTAAGCACAGTAAGGTCATTCTGGGTCAAGAACTCAACGATCTTTCTTCCCCTGTAATTTTCGGTTCTACACCCCCACCATGGGCTATGCGAATTACTATCACCCCCTATTATTATATTATGTGTTGGTAACCTATCTAAAATTTCCTGTAGCCTACTAATGTCTAATTCTATTTTGATATTCCGGTCAAGATAAACATTTACTATTCCTATAAGTAAGTCACCTGTCCTTAGGACAAAGGCAACTATATCTTCGGTAATTAAATCTGTGTTCTCTATGATATGCAAATTAGGATCGACAACGACAACCGCCGCCCGCACGGGCTTTCCTCGAGCGCTAGTACTATATACTACTACTACTATTGTAGTACTATAATTAAATAAATATTGGTTTTATTGCATAATTGTTAGTTGACGACTAGTCGGTTAAACTGCCGACTAGTCGGGAAAGCCGACTAGTCGGCCCATCTCTACTACTAATAAATTAATACCTTTGATGTATTACTCACATTTAAATAATCATACCAAGTTGTTTTATAATTACTATTATTATTTAATTTACTTACGGCTTGCAGGAAGAGCTAGATCAGTAAAATAAATACAAGCTTATTTGCCATATTATAATCCTACTGCCAAAGAAGGGTTATTTTTTACTATTACTTAAACAACGTACCTACTTTGTGGTAATGGAGAAACCTGCAATATCTAAAATTTACCATCGATCTAGCTATTACTTGCATTGATCTAGGTACCTATACGTACCTACCTACGTATAAGCTTTTCGCACTCTTTGTCATCTCTTACGATACAAAAATGTAATGATGATTAAATTCTTATAGATATCATTATCATTTATTTATACTACTTATGCTTGATGTTTTGATATCATCTTTTGTCATTTCTGACACTATGTTTGTTATTTTGCCCCGGTCATACAATACTTAAAAATAAATACTGTCTATTTTATGCGCAAATCTCCATCAATTGCCATACCTACCATTCTTTCTTTAGCACCTGCATCCCATTTATATTTTTTTAACTACCTTTGGCTCGCTTTATTTGTTGATCGTGTGGATTCCTTATCAACAGATCAAATAACTTAAGTATTCTTCTTTATCATTATTTACCTATTATAAAACAAAGTTGAGTCAGTCTGTCTGTTACCGATAAACTCAAATACAGTTAATAAGAGTTTTTCGCTCCAAGTAGTAGTTACTAGGTAGGTACAAACAAACTATAAATAAATAAATAAATAATTTCTCCGAACAACACACAGCGCCATCTAGCCCCGTGGTAAGCGACTAAGCTTGTGTTACGGTGACTAGACAACGGATATAATACTTATATTTATTTTTCTTTTGTAAATACATACATATTATACATAGAGGGACACCCAGACCAGACACAAATATTTATTTTTTAAGCATAAATACTTGCACCCGGCGGGAATCGAACCCGCAACCTCCTGCATTGCAGTCGCGCTTTCGCACGACGCGCCACCGAGGTCGTCCATTGCATCATTGCAGAGTATTTTTTTAAATAACAAAAGTAAATCAAGGTAATTAATAATTAATAGCCTAATAAAATGAGATAATAGTGTAACTTAATTATATATCTGCAATAAATAAGAACCCTTTTAATGCAGTACAATACAATTGCTGGCTACCTAGTTACAATTTGCCTTGACATCTCTGTATAATATCATAGCTACTAATTATTTAACCAATTTACACTAGAGAACTTAGGCAATTGTTTCTTAATAATTATGTGACTTGACTTGCTGCATACCTACACAGTGTAGCACTATACTTGAAGGTGATACTTGAAGCTTGTTTCCTTGCTTTGGACGCCAATTGGCTTCCTCGTTGAACGGCAGTTTCTTGTCTCACATGAGGATTTTAAGGCATCGCAATAAACCAAATCACAGTAAATTGTACTCGATATGCTTCTACTTTATTAAAACATATGAATTCATTAAATCCATGAATGATAAATAAATTAAATTTACCTATATCTACTTTTACCTGTGCTTTTACCAATAATAAAATATTAAATTAGTCAATCATATTTTCTGTGTTTTCCTATGCGTAACATTTGACCTAGTTAATTTATTCGTAATGAAACTATTTTTTTCCTCTATCAAGGGACTTCACAAAGAAACTACTTACCTGGGAAAATTTTCAATACCTTACATAGATTACTATGTAGGTCAATAATATTTCGAATGGTTTAACCCATTATATGCCTAGGGGGCCTTAAATTTTTTACACGACTCTGACAGCTAATCTTATGACAAAAACGGATATGGGCATATAATATAATCATACAAGCTGTATAAACAGCGCCCCGTGGTTACATGGTCATAGGTTCCGATCCTATTAACTAATTAAATTATGTTTTAAGTATTCATAATAATAGAACTTATCAAAATAAATCCATGTCCTCGACACTTGGCAGCGCACCAAAATGCTGGCTCCATGGGACCATGGGGGCCACGGGTTGGGAGAACGCCTGATTGAGACAATGCGAGACCAGAATGCTGGTCTGTATTTGGCGCAAAGAATAATCATTGCCAATCAGCGTGGCAATGGGCCAGCATTTTGGGCTCGCTGCCTAGTGTCGAGGACTAGGATTTATTTTGATAAGTTCTATTTTTATAAAATACTTAAGAATTATTTTATAAAATTCATAAAACAACCTTGTCTGCTGATAGCTTTCTCTAATTGTTTTGAGTTTATCTAAGTAGAACACTAATGAATTAACTGGCTCCATTTTCGAAAGTAATTGACAACGTGTTAGTAACATTAAGTGTACAACCGATTAATATCTGATTCATAAACTAGGTAGGTATCTAAGCCAATAGAAAAACATGAATGCTGTCTTTGACGGAGAAAATCTGGAAATTATTAAGGACGCTTTGCAATACTCGATTGCAAAACAGAAGGATGTTGCAAAACATTGACATCCCTATTCTATGTCTCTCTATGTATAAAATGTACATGTATTTGCAAAAAAAAGTATCCTTTGTCTAGTCCACACTGAGTTTCTGATTGGACATTGCATCTTCTTCTTGATCGCATTCTTCATTTCATTACTGAAGGGCGTGCCTTTCTTGAAGGCTTTCACGGAATCGTTAACAAACTATTTCAATACTCTATCTTCGGCTTGTCGCAGCAGTTGGTATAGAAAGTCTGGTGTACCAAGAAATAGGTGAACGGTCCCGTGGACTTTTGCCCTCTAACTTTCCTAATACAATCAACTTGTCTAAGAGGCAACCAAACGCCTCTGGGCGATTTGACCAAAATACCCCAATACGTATAATTTAAATTGTTCCCAGGTCGGTTGGTACGCCCATCCAGTTTATTCGGCAGAAGGCAACTATCCACCAGAACTCATCGAATTAGTTGATGCCAAAAGCGCTCAACAAAACTACACCAGATCACGTCTACCCAAATTTTCACCTGAAGAAGTAGCATATATTAAAGGAACAGCAGATTTCTTCGGATTGAATCATTATACGACATACTACCTAAGCTTCGGGAAAGATGTTGGTGCCATCCCTTCGCATGAGAATGATGTTGGAATTGTCAGAGTTCAGGATCCTAACTGGCCTTCGGAATCTTCTTCGGCTTGGCTAAAGGTAAATATCCTTAGAAATTATATTTATTGTATCTTTTGTTTTACCTATACTAAACCAACTGGCATTCATTTATTGCGAAAAACATAATCCTCTCCGGCTCAGCTCTGTTATCTTTTTTTTAAAGGTTTAAATTGTTGGTCATCTCTAGCACTCAAAAGCTTTAGCGGAATTTCTCAATACTTTCGACAAAAAGTTGAACCGATTTCGATAAAAAAAACGAACAGGGGTGTCCCTGCCCACCCTTGCCATAGAACAGGCAGCTACATATTTAATGAATTTAACTAAACATATATACCCACCTAATCTTAGATGTCAGGTTATTTAGATTGTGCAGCCTTTAATTTTATAAATAAATTGATGTTATGACTAGGTACAACAATAAATTATAGTTTAATAACGTCGCAGGTCTAATATAATAACGCAATAAAACGTTTAACTAGAGTAAGACGACAACTGATTAGTTAGATCTAAGATAAAATTAGTCACCGTATAATTTCAAGATAAAAAATCTTCTTATTGCTTTAATTTGAAACAAATAACATTAAAAATGCAAATAGATAATATATAAAACCTTGTAACGACATTAGAATTTTCGTTTAAAACGTCCAATAAGTAAATGCGTTGGCAAAAATGTTCGCACTCGTAATTTGTTTTCACAAAGGGAAATCTTCAAATATCTTTGAATAAGAATTTATTTGTCCAATTAGAGGTGGTGGGAATCCTTCTGTGAATATTAATGTAAAAGTCTTCAGTGTTGTTAGCGCTCCGATTTTAGACTTGTCCGCAAATGACTTTAGCTAACATGAACTTTCCCTCGTAAAAACAAATCTTGAACTTCAATTGTAAAGTTAGAAACTTTTTAACCTCTACGTAATTTAACAACAAATAAAATCGTTCTGCCATTATTAGAACTACCTACGGGTCTAGATCACGTTTGTAGACCACGGCCGGAGTAACCCGTTTGACGAAACGTCGAGCTAATTTAAATCTAAAAATCGTATCTAAAAACGTAATATAGACCCGTTGTTCTAATTATAACAACGGACTAATCCCCGGCTTGGTGTTCACTTCATAGTTTGCGAGTAAAATTGTTATAGAAAAGTGCCTCTACGTGTTGGCTTCGGCTCCACGCACGCTTTCCAAAAGCCCGGGGCTTCATAACCCCGTGACACTGGACATATCTCTCGGAAATCGTGAAAGTTTTAAAAGGGTATAATACCGCATTGTTGGTTTCAAGTTACTATTGCCATTTGTAAATATAAATATAGGTAGGTACACACTACAGGTAAAAACCTGTTTTACTCTTTTGAAAAACATTTTCATTAAAAGAATTTTGACCCCGGAATAGGCGCATGATGCAATAACATGCAATCATTTCAGCATGGCTAGTTCAAATTCTTGACCTTCAGACCGGTCATTACTACGGCTAACTACGAGTATGTTAAACCCCCTGTTTTGTGCCAACCGCGACCTCTTACTTTGTCACCTTTTCATTTACACGTCCTTCTGTTGCATTGTGTTTAATATTTAAAATATGTAGGTACTTAGTTAACACAGATATCTATTTACCTACTCACTAATCTGTAGCAACATAGTAAACAATAATTACCTAGTTATTTTTATTGTTGTTATACTGTAGTCTTAGATAAAAAAACAAATAACGTAAGCTTAGATATTGTTCTAACATTATTTCTTACCTTGTTATCACTGTTTGTATAAATCAATTTAATACCTACCTACAAAAAATCTCTGAAATAATGGCAGAAAATAGACAGCGATATATCCCAGGTTGTTACCAATTCCAGTAGAATTTGGAACATCCAGTAACTGGCTGGATGCGAAATTCTAAAATTCTGACCCAGTGACATTGTGGAAATTGCGTCATTTCAAAATACCTAAGGCCGAGTAAAATATTAGCAACAACCCATATCTTTCACATTAGTGCCATTAGTACCTGATAAAGGCGTATAACAACTTCTGTTCTGCTTGTTTTGTTACACTGTAGCGCATAAAAGAGAGAACATTTGTCTTTCTAGCTAGGAACAGGTTAAATCTTTCTAGATTTATTTTATTTTTATCCTAAACAATTGTTGAGAACCAAAATCAAATTGACATTTTTAGTCATCATTGTCTTATTTAATTGAAAGTGACTTTACCATTTTTTTGTTGCCTATTCTTCTTCTTTTCGTTTAGTGGTGTGGCTCACCTAGTGCTGGAATTTTCTTAGTGGGTAAACCTCTGGGCGCCCATTACCTCAGGCCAGAGGGAGCCCGACACATCCCCGCCGTTCCCCCCGGAGCGGTGGGATGGTCTATAAGGATGGATTTACCCCCCCCCCCCAAAAAAAAGGTCGCCCCAAGGCCTCTAACTTGACCTAACGACTGCTATCAGATATAGGAACCGGGACCAATTGTTAAACCGTCTAAAGCACGGCGGGAAGAAAGTGATTTATGCCACGCAAATTATCGATCGGTTACACATCCAAGTAATTACCACGGCAAGCGTTGCTTAACACGATTGCTGCCCCTTTATTAGAGGTGACATGCATGCGTGACACCCGTAAAACAAAGGGCGGCTATTGTATCCCGTACGACCATTCGAGATAATCGCCATTGAGCCTAATTAAATAATGGTAACCTTTATAATAACTACCTTTGTTGTTAGAAAATTAAATGAATATCTGGAGTGTGTCAACGACGCCATTTTTGCTAAACTAAGTTATACCTAATTGGATATAATGAATTTATATTATGTCAGGTCAAGATCGATCAGTTTTTTGCATCTTGTTTCTTGTAATTAATTTGTCGGTTAGGTACTAGTTTAACTAGGTTTAGCCAGGTCAAGTTTATGGAGTCATTGGGTATGAAGTCATATATTAAGTAGATCATTGTGCGGGTAGTGAATTTGTAATTTTGGATTTATGCGTCTTGCGGTTTCACTCGCATTAGTCCTGATCCCGCAGAAATGTCGGGATAAAAGTAGCTTATGTGTTAATCTAGGTCTCCAGCTATTTGCATACTACGTTTTATCGCAATCGGTTCAGAAGTTTTTGCGTGATTGATGAAGTAGCCCTTAAGGGCAAACTAAGAAAATGGATATAATAGTTCTGTTTTATTCAAGTTTTAAAGGACTATTTACCTCCTAACTTAAAATAGTTGTCCACTCACTAAATATCCTGGCAGCCTTGCAGATCTGTTTTCCCTTAAAAATGAGGCCATCCATTGGTTCCAGCAATTGCTTTTATTGTAACTTTGATCATATTTGTTTCGTTATTTAATTAGTGCGAACGGATTTTAAAATGCCATGCGAACAAATAAATAACTTAAAATATATAGTACGAACCTAACTTACTATGTTATCAATTGCACTTCCAGGTAGTTCCATTCGGTTTCCGTCGACTCCTCAAATGGATATCGACGACATACAATAATGTTCCAATAATTGTGACCGAGAATGGGTACGCCGACTTCAATGGCATTGACGATAAGACGAGAGTGGCCTATTACAGTCACTATTTGAACGCGCTGTTGCATGCCATCCACGAGGACAAGAGCAATGTCATTGGATACTTCGCTTGGAGTTTGATGGATAACTGGGAATGGGATGATGGATACGTGTAAGTTGAATTTGATTTCTGTTATTTTTTTTTAAAGAGGAAAGTCTATCTATTCTTTCTCCATACAAACGTTGTCGACTGTTTCTTTCCCTAAAGACATTAGAGCAAATATGTTTATGTCTGCCATGACCATGGCCAGCCCTACGATTTGGTTATTTTCATTTTCTAGTTAAGATAGAGGTACAATTAGAATATGATATCAAAACGGGGGCTCATGGTTGATATAGGTTTTATGGCTTAGACATATTTACTCTCATACCTTTATCCAGAGAGGAAACAGTCAACAACAAACAAACACTACATTTGTAAAGTTTATATGGAGAAAAGAGTGAGACTTTCCCCTTTTAACCCTGACGGAAAAAGAGGGGTCGCATCGTAGCTCCCAATCGACACTGCACCGCGTGTCTGCTGCGTCTTATCAATGAGCGTTACGCCTTCGATCAAGGTGTCGAATTGACGATATATTTAAATGTGGTAGGTAGGTATATGTAGATTGAGCTTTCCGGAACTAAAAACAACATCAATCAACGGAAGAAGTAACAAATTATGTATATCGATTTAATTGGCGTTGATGTGTTAAAAAAAGCGACTAAACGAGATATTGACGTTATTGAAGTTATTTTTTTGAAAATTTGTTTCCACTTCCTGGCCTTCAATTATAATTATGAATGAACCCTGAACTTTACCTGTTTTACGCTTAAACTGCCTATTCTGACCGTCAAAATAGTTTTATTTTTTTGCTAATAAATTTGCATCGAAATGTCCTTTTGCATTTTAATTTTCAAATATCTACCTACATATAACATTCATTTCGGAATTTTGTTTTCAAGGTCCAGGGGTAAATCAAATAAGATACTTAGATTTACAGAAATAAAATAAATAAAAAATAATAAATAAATTTATTTCCAAATTAATGTGTACAAATTAATTAACTTAAGTCAAATTTGAAAATGTAACCATAGAAGCACCTAGTTCTAATTAAAACGAATCTTTTTCAGTTTGAACCGTTGCTACAGTTTGTAGTAGGCAAGCTACTTCAATTCAATTTTGCCATTCTCGTCATGAATTAGTTCAAGAGACGTCATATATAACTAAGTTTCACCAAATTTGCCTCTAATACCACAGAATACATAAATAGTATATTATGACCTAAAATCTTGTTAATAGTTCCATCTGTTTGTAAACAAAGAAATTAGTTTCGACTTCAATTTTTACGCTAAACGATTTGGACTGTTTATTTATTTATACACTCGTTATTTTCTAGTTTCAAGGTAGATGGCATTAGTAGTCATAAAAGGAAAATTATCATAATTTCTATAGTAGGTAAATAATAATATTAGAGATGGGCCGACTAGGGGTTCTGCCGACTAGCAGACTAGCCGACTAGTCGGTTCCAAAATTGCCGACTAGTTGGCCGACTAGTCGGCAATGCAGATCATTATAGTTCCGAGATATTTGGGGTAATCATGATCACTCGGCGATTGTTGCTATTTTTGATAAGTTTGCACTTTGAAAGCTGTAGCGAAACTTCGAAAAAATGATTGACATAAAAATAAAAGTTGAAAAAAAAAATGGAGCTTAGGCATAGTTATTTCATTTTTAGAGGTTTAGATGATGTATGTCAGCTATGACGTGTTTTGTTTACGATTTTCTGACTACCCACCTTCTAAACTGTACTACTAATTGAATAAATATTGGTTTTTTTGTATAATTGTTAGTTGCCGACTAGTCGGTTGAACTGCCGACTAGTCGGCCCATCTCTATAATCATGTAATGTATCAAATAAACAATATATAGGTAGGTTAGTTGGGTACCTCATCTCTGTAACCTTGAAGAAATCGATTAGTAACATTAGTATAGTTATTGCCTAACTAATCAATCAAGTAATCGTCAATAATTCTATTTAAGTATTAGTATTAAGACAGCGATAGATGATAAATAAACCTAGGTTCTTGTCCTGTTGCATAGAAATGAGCAGAATCGCATGAAGAAACGAAGATTTCTTGTAAAAACGATGATTAGGTACTCGTAAATGGTACCTATACATAATTTCATCAAAGTAATAAAAAGAGTAACCTTAGTTATATAGTTTTAAAATATTGACTCAGTTATACGCACGGTTTCGAAAAAAAAATGATTTTAGTTGAAAAATAGGGAACCTAATAAATCACAAATAACTTTGTGATATTTATCTTTATGTTTTTACTACTTAAATGAAATATTTTTGGAATAGAAGATATGAGGAACATTATTTCTTAGTGTTAATCCACACTTAGGAAATACTGCTTTTTGAAAAAATGCTTTCGGCCGAGTTGAACTGCAAAGTTCGCCGGTAGATGTCACTACGAGGCCTTACTCGCAAGAACACACGAGAAGGTGCTTTCTTAATTTTGACCTGGCGGGAGGGCTACCCGTGGCGAAGGGGTCAAACGCGTTGGTTCGGATTACCAATAGTCGCGGGTTCGAATCCCGCCGGGTACTAAAGTTTTTGAAAGCATTTTTTAAAAAAGCAGATATGAAGGAAATAAAGAATTTTACAGAAATTCCTACGAGATAGGTGTAAACGAGTAAAAAACAGGTGATTTGTGGCTTATATATCCGCGTGTAAAAGTTGCTTCTAATTCAACCCATAATACAAGTTTAATGCGTAGATATATAGATTTAGAAACAGTTACAGAAAAAATATATTATTTTTCTTCGTATTACCTAATCACATTACTATTTTCTAGGTAAGTAATTGGAATATAAAGTATGTACCTACCTATGTATATCTGCAATGCAGGAGGTTGCGGGTTCGATTCCCGCCGGATGAAAGTATTTATGCTTATAAAATAAATATTTGTGTCTGGTCTGGGTGTCCCTCTATGTATAATATGTATGTATTTACAAAAGAAAAATAAATATAAGTATTATTATCCGTTGTCTAGTCACCGTAACACAAGCTTAGTCGCTTACCACGGGGCTAGATGGTGCTGTGTGTTGTTCACATTTTATTTATTTATTATTATTTATCTAGATACCATCATGGAAAAAGTCACTCCAAAATTATTTTTGAGTATGTTTATGATTCTTTACTTAGGTTTGACTTCTAGACCGTGTTATTTAACTGCCTACGTGAAAGTCTCTAGAATAAAATACTTCTTTACATATTTATTTACCTACCCGAACCTTTTTATGAATAAAATCTGTCTTGGGATTATCTGCTACATATTTTCGTGAAAGTAACCCAGTGACATTATTTTGTCGCCAACCAAAGGTTTTTATGTGAGTTAAGATCAAGTTTAGATTGTCAGTTTTCGATGGGCTTGACTTAAGTATGCCCAGGGCAAGTATTCTAAAATTGAATCGTCAGAACATCGCATCAGCATTGTTAGTTTTATTTCAAAAATGGTTCATAAGTTTGAAGTGCTAGTAATTTCTTGCAAAAATTACCAACAATTACAGAATCGTTTTCAAGAAAGTCTAAAGACGCTGCAGCGAGGTTGAGACGATTTAGTTACAGAATACGTGACTTGTTCCTTTGAGAATTTCGTAAAACCCTTCTTAGTGCTTATTTACGACACGAGCCCAAGATTGTTTTATGTCGGTATTAGATCTTAAAGCCTTAGGTTGTATCACAGAATAATTAATGGATTGTAGATTCCATCTAGGTATATAGGTATTACTTTAAATACAATCTGTATTAACGACCCCTGTGGCGCGAGTTAGTTAGTACCCGGCGGGATTCGAAAAAAATTTAAAGCTTTTTTAAACCAGTATTTGTGTGCGTGCCAGTTTGCGGTAAACCCTAAGAAATAATGTTTACATGTTTGGAATGTGTCATCTTATATTGTAGTAATTTCCATGTAATATGGGACATTACAAGCCGAGTTGAACTGCAAAGTTTGCCGGTAGATGTCACTACGAGGCGTTACTCGCAAGAACACAAGGAGCTTCCTTAATTTCGGCACAGCGGGAGAGTTACCCGTGGTGAAGCGGTCAAACGCGATTTTTCGGATTGCCAGTAGTCGCGGGTTCGAATCCCGCCGGTAGATTTACTAAAACTTTTTTTTTTTAAAACAGTATTCCCTAAGTGTGTTCCTAAGTGTAACACTTGGAAATAATGGTTACATATTCGTTTACTTGTGAATCGTGAATACCTCAATTTTTTTGTAATTCAGTTGTTTACCTAAGTAAGGTCTGTATTTTTTCTATGTGTCATATCTTTCCAACGACTACAGTGAATCTTTGTTTATTTCTAATAGTAGGAGGCTTTGGTCGTGGCTTGTCATCACAATTCGTGAGTACCTACGTGTGGTACCTAGAGTAGGTACACGTTTCTTTTACGTAATCGAGCAAAATCGTTAACCATATCTAAGCGTATAAATCGAGCGATTCTAAAAACGTTCCGACATGGGACGAGCGATTCAAAATTATTGATAGTTTAACAACATTCTGGTCAGATAGTATGAAAGAATATGATTAAAGACTGGGGGGCGTAACACTCATTGATAAGTCGTGGCGCAACAACTCTTTTGACTATCACCTATTCTGTGGTTAGGTAAGTCGAAAGAAATTCAAGCCGCGCGCGCATGAGAAATTTCACGATTGATTACATAGAAAATACCCGTGTAGATTACCCGTTCAGAAAAAAAACGTGTGGCACTCGGGGACTACCGCGGTAAAGCTATTGCACAGCATTTTTTATCAACTTATGCAATTATAATTATTTTTTTATTTTGTACCACGTTGCCATGGTACATGGTACATGGTAATCATGGCAACATGGTAGGCGGTGTGGGGGGTGTTAGGTTTTTTTCGTTACGAAATTTCTTCATTCAAAGCTCAAAGCCCGCAATGAAAGCTATGCAATAGCTTAAAAATCAGTAAATGAAACAAAACATATTTCAGTCAAATCTTTCATTATATAATTTCACTCGTCATGTTTGTAAATGCATTTACAGGTCCCGCTTCGGTCTCTATTTAGTTGACTTCAATAGCCCGAATAAGACGAGAACAGCGAAGGACTCTGCGAGGCTATACTCCAGCGTGATCGCGTCGAGAGCGCTCCCGCCGGACTACGACCCGCATGACTTCACCGCCTTCTCAAGCTCAACCACGAGGATCCTGGCCCCCGTCATGTTATCCACCCTATTTCTACACAAGCTCCTATTCTGATCTCGGACAAAACAATACTCTTGTATAAAATAAGTAGCACTAAACTACGTCTCGCATGTGGAATTACAATGGCTTTTGTTAGATTTCGATTTTGTTTTGTGACTTCGAATAAAACATTTTATTTTAATCTTAATCAATTTAATAACATATTTTTTAATTAGTTAAATATCAATGTCCTTTTCATTTATACAAAATCGATCATGTCATTTTTATTTTCTCTTTCATAGCGCCAAATGTCTTCATATTGTATTGTAATCACATAAATACTACTAAAACCAATAAGGTATAGTAATTTCAAAGTATTTTGGCATTCAGTCATTGTAATTCGACACCTGAGTTACATTAAAGTTTAAGTAATATCCTTAAGTTTTTTTTTCAACTTGATCCCTTAAAGTTAAGCTTAACGCTAAACACTAGTGAGAAGAGTCCCTTATGGGCTGGGTTTAATATTCGACTGTGGCTAACTTCTTGGCGTTGTCTCGTGCCACTTCGCGCTTCAACTGGGCTTGGATGCAGGCGAACGACTTGCCCTTCGTCTCGGGCAGCATCACCAGCATGAACACCAGCCCCATCAACGAGAAAGCCGAGAAACCCCAAAATACTGTGTAAATTTGATACTCGTCTTTCACCACCTGAAATAGAAGAGAAGATATTTGCTTAAGAAACGTTTACCTATTCGATATCGGAGGTGAAATCAATCATGGTTTCTTAATTACAATCATATTTCTTAATTTTATTCACACTAGCTTCAAGTCACAAGTTAAGGACGGGAAAGCGTGCTATAGCTCAGACTAGCTTGTCTCTACAATCTCGTGAAATAATAATCTATCAGCGCAAACACATGGACAAAGATCAAGGTCTTTCTAAATAATAAAAAAAATCGGATTTATGGATAACTAGCTGTACCCCGTGGTTTCACCCGTGTAAGTTCTGATCCCGCGGGAATACCGGGATAAAAAGTAGCCTATGTGTTATTTCAGTTATCTTCTTTCTACATACCGAGTTTCATGGTGATTGGTTCAGCGGTTTTACTCCATAACCTCATACCTCAAACCTCATACATGATATTAAAGTAATATTAGTAGGGTATGTTAATTTTTTTAGAAAAACCATTTTAATATTTACCTGGAATAGTTTTTGGACGGCAAACATCGAGATGCCTGTGTAGATGTGGGCTATACACGAGGCATATAACTTGACGTTGGTGGGGAACATCTCTCCGATGATGACGTATGGAACCGTAGACAGGCCGATAGCGTAGCATACGATGTAGATCAGTAAAGATACCAGCGGTAACCAGTGTAGCTGTGAAACTGACCCCTTGTACTCTATGTCGAAGAAGAAGTACGTGCCAATTGTTCCATTCATCAATCCTACGCCAAGAGCTGACAGTAGCAGCAGTGGTTTCCGTCCAACCCGATCTACGAGTATCACCGAAAGTACGCATGTAGCCACTTGCACGCAACCGAGGATGATCGATTCCTGGTAAGGTAATATACCAGGAGAAGTTCCAGTGGCGTTAGGGTTGGTATGCTCCGTCGTGCAGTTGAAGATGGTTTGAGCATATGCAACCACAGCTGCACTGCCGCATAGCTGCTGAATTGTAAACACACCCAACGTTATCCACATTGCTTTTCTATTCGTGGCTTCTGTTATTAAATCGCCCCAGGTTCCTCTATTCTTCATGTCCTCTTGGACATTTAACTCTATATTCTTAAGTTCAGTTCTGATATCGCCACTTCTCAGGCATCTGAGGGATCGTTCTGCCCTCTCACTGCGCTCAAACTTTAAATAGTAATAAGGAGATTCCGGTAGAAATACAAAAGTTAACACGAAGGTAATTGGCAGGATCAAGTTGATTCCGGCTAATGTTTGCATAGACACGAACGGGCCGATGCAGTACTGGGTAAGAATTCCGACCTGGAAACAATAAACGACACTGTGTTATTATAAAATTCCAAAAGTATAAAGACGTGTGCCCGTCGCAAAGAGAAACGAAAAATAAAAACAAAAACTGAACATTTCAATGGGGTGCCACGCGCAAAGCTGTTTGCAGAGGCGCTGGCATCGGATGATCTTTTTTTTTTTCGATGATGGTCCTCCACCAATGGAAACGCCGAGTTTTTTTTAAATTCTTTCGGTCTCAGACCGATATGGCCAATTTGGCGCCGAGAGTTGTAAAAACACATGTTTGACAGTTCTTAATTCAAACCTAAGATTAATCGACTCGCGCCCTCTGCCGGGATAAAAAGTTAGTGATCCTCCTAATTGTCTGTCTATCTGTCACCAGCATGGTTTTAGTAAGAACTAATTTATGATACTCATACTCATATTGATGAGATTACTATCTTTATTGCATGTAAGTTTTAAGTAAATCATTTATCAACATAAGACAGATATGGATCTGTCACGAAGTAAATGAGCTGATTTGAACATTAATCTTCTTGATAAGATGGATAACGTTTTTAATGCTGTTAGAAAGATTAAAAACATATTTGTCAACTAGGAAATGGAAAGAGATTTTATCAGATATTACGTCTTTTACCAGAAACTTAAATTGCATTACCATGGCAAGCAACTGACATGAAATATAACGTAGCGGTAGAGGAACGTGTTTCTTATTTTATATCAAAGTGCGGGAACCTAACTCGCTCGATTAAGGCACGTCCCACAATGTTGGTCCGTGTTTTCATCAGTAAATTACGCGTGGATATAGTACATATAACGAGAAACAAATTAATATGAGAAATAGGTGAAGATATAACTCTGATTATAAATGATAAGAAAATCGTGAGTTTCACCAAGAATCGCTGTTTAAAAATAGCATGAAGTTGAAACGACGGAAAGTAGGTGTCCTCCTTTCGAACTTTGAACAATATTTATTTATAAATTTGTTTTAATGTTTTCAGTGAAATACATATAATAAAGAGAGATAGTACATACAGTGAATCAAAAAATCAAAGAGGATAAAGAAGACTCGAATATGAATACACAATTTGTAAATACTTTTTATCTGTTTGTCGTTAGCTAGCTACCTACCTAGAATTAATTTACTCAAACTTTGAAAAGTCGATTACGGCTTTTGCATACCTAGGTTAATTTTCAGTAAAGGTCTCGTCGTAGGTATATACATTCAAAATTAGCTGTCCCGATTTTTTGACTTATGTGAGTGAAACTATAGTGGGCAGTAATCCTACTTTCTTACTAAAGTTATAATGGTAAAAGTTTGTGATGGTGTGAGTGTTTGTTGGTGCTTCACGAAAAAGCAGCTCAGCCATACAGATAGCTACATACAGAGTTTCATCGTTTAATGGGTAGATCTCGATATTCCCATAGAATCAAGTTTATTGCGGGAGTAATCGCGAGGCGTAACTAGTATCAAATAAATTTCACCCTGATGAAAACCAAATTCTTATTTCTCACGTTTGTTCTCAGATATGGATTATTTTATTAGATTAGAACTTTGAAACGTATTTATCTCTAACAAATTTTAAATGATTGTCTGTAGTTGTTGACATTCGATAAGATTATTTACTGCGCAATAAATTTCCACTGAGACCTACCTAAACTAATAGCATTGAACTGAACTATATGCCCAATTAATAAGTTATATCGTATATAAACAGGTATACATACACATAGGCATACAAATTTAATTTGAAATATTTATCAGCTAGGTAGGTATCTATATAAATTCTGCAAAAAGGTTTCTTGAAATTTTCGCAATATCCGATGAAGTAATCCTTGCCAATAACTTAGTCAATTTATGGGAAAGACATTTAAACATTACAAGGTCATAGTAGAGTAAGATTTAAGTAGCGGCGCACGCAAATAATTCATGTGATGAAGAGGTAAGTACATGAATAGGTAATGCTCTAAATAATTGGGGATGACTTAGCATGTAATTA
Source organism: Idaea biselata (assembly GCA_958496205.1). Lineage (NCBI taxonomy): Eukaryota > Metazoa > Arthropoda > Insecta > Lepidoptera > Geometridae > Idaea > Idaea biselata. The sequence continues at coordinate 22,250,377 of OY292396.1, read as the reverse complement.
AGGTTTAAATAGAGGAGGATAGGATATGTCAAGGTAATGACATTGCGATGGTAATTTCAGGATATACCTGCACGGAACAGTTAATTGGAGTCATACGGAATGGATAATGCTGATGATAACAAGTTGTAATTGCACGTCTCCGCTACCTCTTATCCACTTGTTTGTATGATCATTTAAGCATCTGTGGTTACTGTAATCAACTAATTTGAGACAGAAATAGAGTAGACAGTCTTTCGATATTATACTCATATTCCAAGATTTCTAATGAATAATTTATACACACCTACTGACGTCTGAGTTTTAGATCGTTTTTATTTCTCCTTGTCTAAATCATGAAAGGACTTTTATGTTCGATCAATATGGTCATGTATCTTTTTCATATAAGGTAAATCGAAAGCGGTTATTGCAATATTTTTCAAAAATGTTTGGTTGTTTTTGAAAAGTGTGTCATGAGATAATCTTAATAATTTACATATGTTATATTGTCGATGTCCTTTATGATGTCTACTTACTTTATTCATTAAAGTGATGAGGGTGGAAAGAGCGCCTCTGACTTCATTGGTAGCGATTTCCCCTGTGTACATGGGAGCGACTGTGTACACGATGCCGTAACCCAACCCGGAGAACATCCGTGCGACGTACAGCCATGCGATGGACTTGGCTGCAATGACCAGTATCCAGCCGATGATGAAGGGCAGCGCTCCGAGGAGCAACGTCGTTTTTCTTCCAAAGCGGTCGGCGAAGTAGGCTGAAGGTACCGGCGTTAGCGCCGAGCAGAGAATCATGATGGAGACTATCCATGACCCTTCGGGGCCAGTGGTCGGTATTTCGGTATTTTCAGGTGATTGTAGAAAGGCTATCGTCGGTGATGGCCAACCGTAGCAGGTACCCGCCGTCGCAGTGATAAGCGTTGCTGAAAAAGACAACAAAAACATAATTAAAATCAAAGTCCCTGAAAAGATTCTGTGAAAAATGGGTGTAACACATCAATCTTTTGTAGGTATACGTAAGATATTCGATCGGAGGAGGCGTGCCAATTGTGTTAATAAGGAAAAATTTACGATACCAACTACGTACACTGTGCTAATAAACCACGGACAGCTACTAAAATTGATGATGATCACTTGTTATAAATATGTGAACAAAGAGAACGTTGCCCCTTTCAGTGGATACGTACCTTGAAGACATGATGGATGTGTTTATGAAACATGGTTTGAATGGGCTTACTACACAGGTACTCGGAGAGTATGCCTAGTTGTATAATATGTCTTGTAGGTATATATACCTGATAAGAAATCTATGTTTACGATACTGCCTGTAGATTGGCTTATTAAAGCTGTCTTAAGGCAGTTTTTGTGGGTGTATAAATCGGATTAAGGAAAAACGTTATAATTCCGTTCTAGTTTTCCTTAAAAAATACTATTTGGCTGTTTTGTTAGTTATTCCGTCTATTTATTTAAAATTAAAATTACGTAAAGTGTTCCACTTCCTATTTAGGTTTTCCCATTTAATTCTATAAGTAGACAGTCTAGTTTTATTATTAGTATATATTATTTAAAGTAAAAAATGAAAATAAGCAAAGGCTAACAGCATAGTGGAATGATCCAAGTCTAATAACATTTAATATCTATTTTGTATAAATAAAATAAATAAATAATGCACAACGTTACACACAGCGCAATCTAGCCCCAAACTAAGCACTAGGCTTGTACTATGGGTACTAGACAACGGATATACTACCTACATATTATACATTTTTTTTTTGTAAATACATACATATGATACATAGAAAACACTGAATATCCTATGTCTTCGGACCGTGGTGAGTCCTAGGACATGTTGGTTTCCTCACGATGTTTTCCTTCACCGTAAGAGCGACGTTATTAGCGCACATACCTTTTTCTTAAAGAAAAAGACATAGGTGCGCGGTCGGCCTGGATTCGAACCCACGACTCTCGGAATGCAAGTCGAGGTATCTACCACTAGACCAACACCGCTCAATAACTTCAATAACTTCAAACTATTTCCTACATTCATAATATGACAAATTGATTTCTTATCATGGAAACTTGATTGTGATATATTATTTGAGTCCACGAAAAGCCTTGGCCTTTTTAGATTATACAAGTACGATCCCTGGAAAAAACTTATTTTCTATTTATTGGAATAATTGTTACGGGAATGGAAGTTCCTTTTGAAATATCAATTTATTCGATTAGGGTCATCATTTTATGAATTTAAATAAGTATTATATCCCTATAGAACTGGACTGGTCTCCATTAGAGAGTAGAAGGAGAAAAGTCGCCTGATAGTGATCTATTCCAAACTCGTCTCTGACGGACGAGTTTCACCAGTTCCAAAGTCAAACTGTTCGGGAAATTACTCACACACCCTTAAAAAAGATAGATCAAAGTTCGTGATTTTTTGCTCCATTGATGATTCGTCGTTGTTAAAATATCCATCATCTAGGTAATCTAAGTATATCCCATTGGTAAATGTTTAAATATGCCTACCTATTTTAACTTCCTGTGAAGAAAAACAAGTTTGGGAGTGGCATCGTGCAGCTATCGTACCTTATCATTTCACTTGTGGAAACTTCTGACTTTCTGACCACTTCAAATTGTTTGATAATTACTTAGTACCTAGTCTTTACTTATTATAACTTGTCTACCTATTAATAAAATAAATTGTAATTTACATGTAAGATATATTGTAATGTTGTATTTGTAATTAATTAGTTATTAAAAAATATATAATACCTAGGTAGGTACCCATAGTTTTTGTTTCGACCATCAAGGATATATTTAACAAATACTTAGGTAACATATTGAAATAGCACTATGTTTCACAAGCTGACGTATTGCCGCAGCTTCCGGCTTCGCTCTGGCTCAGCGGCGAGAAGGACACCGTGGGTTTTTAGTGGGTATACCCTGGCCACCTACCACCTTCGGCCAGGGGGACCCCCACTCACCGGGCCGCTCTCCCCCAAGAGCGGCCTGATGGTCTTAATAAGATTTTCCCACGATAATAAAAAAAAAAAAAAAAGCACTATGTTTCACATTTACCGTGCTACAAAATCATAATTAGGTACCTACACAATTGAATTTGGGTAAAATTAGATTTTTTACTAAATGCAATTCAAAAGCAAAGAAAATACTTCACATCCGTTTCATTTCCTCAACATTAAAAGGTAACAGATAAACACAGGTTTAGGAACGCTACGTCGAATGCCAGTTGGCACCATCACCGACTAGAGAATTTATAGTAAAGTACGTTACACGTTGGCGTTCTGAGCGAACACCACAGCCGAGACATCGTCGGCGTTGGGGGACCTCGTCACGTGCTCAGTAGTAACCATATGTAGGGTTCCGTAGCCAAATGGCAAAAAACGGAACCCTTATAGATTCGTCATGTCTGTCTGTTCAGGTCATGTATCAAGCGAAATATCTTACAGAAGCGACAATTAGTTGCTAACCAATTCAGTATTGATAACCTTATTGGACACTTTATACCAGTGAAGAAACAACGATTACGTATAATATTGTAAATTCATTGAAATAATTTTACATTTAAATCAGACTGATGATATCTACGGCAGCCGATGTGTAATGCAGAACAATTAGAGAATATTTCATAATAACTACAGAAGTTGACGTTGAAATATTAGTCTAGACGAACCTAAATGAAAAATTGGTTCAGAATTACGAAGTCTATGTCTGTCTCTGACTGAGGTATTGATTGACTCTCACAACGGAGATTAAGTAAAACGTAATGAATGAATGCTTTTAAAAGATGCAGATAAAAACTTGGAAATTACATATTAGTAAGACGAATATAACCCAGATTGTAGTGTATAAATGTGCATTTTTCTTGATAATGTGCGCTCACAGAGTAAGGTTATGTGAGTGTGTGTGTATTTGAGAGAGTCGTTCGTTCGTATGAAATGACCTGCGGGGCGAGGTGCGACGCGAGACCGGTGCGTGGAGCAGTGACGCAAACTGAGTTTGCACTAAGGGTATGTTTACATCCAACTTTATGATAAACTCTATATATAGGTACCTAATTGCCTAACTAATAAATGTGTGAATGGTGTTTAGTTTTTAACTTCTTATTACTTAGATATTATTCACTGTATGTTTTCCAAATAAAATAAAATAAATAAAAATAAAATAAATAAATAAAATAATTCTTCAGTAGTAAATCGAAATATGAATGTCGTTTATGAATGTCGTCATATGAGTGTCGTGAAAATTGTTGATACAGTCGGTACTTTTCATTCCATAGTAATAACCACAACTTCACAACAACAACAAAAGTTTGAAATTTGAAAACTGTTCAATAGGCGTTACTAATAGGTAATTTGTAGTAACTACATTAGGTAATTTGGAATTTGTCATAAAATAGGGAATCGATAACGCCTAATAAAGGCGACAAAAAGAGCCTGTCTAGGGGATTTACTGTAGTGGGAGTGGAAATCCACAGTTTTATGACGTAGGTATATTTAATTAATTATCTAGGTGCCATTAGATACGAAATTGCTTCTGTAATTTGCTGCGCGTCGTCTCGCTACTATAGTATAACGAAGGTTATTTTTATGCCAAGAATGATACAAGTAAAAATAAACTTCATGACCGCATGTCCACCTCACGTACGTCTCGAACCAGTTAGAAATAAGTTATGTTCATAATTACGACTTTACTTTTCCATTTAAGCACATTCTAGGCCTTTTTATATACATCGTTAACATTATGGCGTGGGGCAATTATTAGCTTTTAGTGCGCCAACGCCTAAATTGTGTATAAAATGGAAATAGTGGATTTTTTTAAAGTTCTATATTTTAATCAAATATGACTCAATAATCAAATCTTTTATTGATATACGACGTTGACGATCGACCATAATTATCTATAGGTATGTTAATAATAAAATTAAATAAATTAAAATAATATGCAAATTCTATTAAAGAAGTATATCTTCTCGTCATATTTTGGCAGCGAGCCTAGAACACTGGCAGCATTGCCATTGCAATGCTCAAATATGACTCAATAATCAAATCTTTTATTGATATACGACGTTGACGATCGACCATAATTATCTATAGGTATGTTAATAATAAAATTAAAAAAATTAAAATAATATGTAAATTCTATTAAAGAAGTATATCTTCTCGTCATATTTTGGCAGTGAGCCTAGAACACTGGCAGCATTGCAATGGCAATGCTGCCAGTGTTCTAGGCTCGCTGCAATATAAGGCATCAGAATAAAGAAGAAAGAAACTTAATATTATAGGTAACCATTACGATGTGATGTATCATATGAGAGAAGTAGTTTTAGATTAGCCTTCGCTTATTTTTCATGGCTGCTAAAACTCAAGGTAATTTACCCTGAATTACCTTGAGTTTGAAGCAAGACCGAGATGTAACTATTTATGTCATCGTAAGTGAGAGCGTAAAGGACAGATGTCATATTAATGTCACTGTTTTGTTAGAAAAATGCGCTTTTACATTTCTCTTAAAAAAATTTTATAGTATTAGGCCAACATCAAATCTGATAGTAAGCGTTGATGCGGTCCAAGATAAAGCACGCCGATCTAGAAGGCCATAATATAGACATAGACATTATATAGAGTGTTATTAGGTTATTATTGTACAACGTCTTTCGAGGATCGAAATGTGACGGCTGATCTAAACGTCTAGCTGAATCACTTTTAATCTGCTACTTTTGAAAATTCGAAATATTATGTTTTTTTTCCAAAACTTGACTTACGCGATTTTACCCGCGTAAGGGCGTTTTAGTATCATGCGTGTTTGCTCAATCATGCGTTATTTCCGTACAAACCCCTCGTGCGTAAGGAGAGACGTCAAAAACATTAAGTTGACCTTTTATTTAGTTTCGATTACTAACTATTTAAACGATAATTACTTTTACTTAAAAAAAGCATATAAATTTCCCAATCAAACATTTCCTAAAAAAAAAATCTAAAATGAAGATGGAAATTCAAAATCGTAGAACAACCTTTGTTCTACGTTTAAGACGTCTAGTAAAACCTTTTCTGCTTGTATCCCGAACACTGCACTTACAACAAAAATGCTATAACAAAATAAATGTAGAGCTAATTATTTTGACATATTGAGACAATTTTTCATTCCTGGCTACGTAAAAGAAATGCTAATTCTCTGTCAAACACAATAATTCGTAAATTCATGCCGTTTCCTCTGCGACTCAACCAATAATTCTTTTTAATATTGCTTTTGAATTGGAATAAAATTTAAAGATGGGATTTGAAAACAAGTTCTGTAAGTAGGTAACTTATTTCGATACCTGGAACTCTTATTTACATAATGCTGGATTAGAGACGGTTTCATTTTATTATTCATTACTTTTCTATTTTTATCTTATGTTTTAGATTTGGGGCGTAGATTTTGTAAATAAAATTCAGGTAAATACATATTATCTCTAATTTATCTACTTGATTCTCAGAAAACTTAATACGAATACATGTGTCACCTGTTGTTACTTAAGTATTTCGTCGAATAAATTCAGTTTGACCCTGTATATGTCGCAGTTAATAAGATTTTCCTTAACATTTTCTATATTTGCGTCACAACACTAATAATTGAGGCGTTAGGCGACACACGTCAATCTTTATTTCTTAAATTAGTAATCGGTTATTTTGTTCTACTTGGTTCCGTTATCAATTTATGTAAAGCTAGCTAAGCTACGTCAACGGTGTAAAAATACACTCATCAACGGTGTCTCTTTACTATCAGCGGTTTCGTTGTGCGTTGATCCAGTCAGTCAGTCGGGGCAAAGCATTTCATAGATATAGATATATCAATACCGTACTTGTTATTTTCATTAGTACGATCAACTTTGCCACTGAATAATTTATTAGTATAACTTGTGAATGTTCACGTCACGTGACCACAACACGTGTCTAGACTTCACCATCCGTAATATTCATATGTTCCGCTATAAATTACCATTTTATTTGTACCTAGGTACATCAATATTTGCTAAAACTAACATTGCTTCTTGGCACAGATTGAGAGTGCTACTCTAATTTAGACGGGAAAAAAGGGAACCTAATTAGGCTCGGCATCGCTGTTGGCATGACAAGTAGTCTCCAGCAGAAAATGAAAAATGATTTTGTTTCAATATTTCAGAGATTGAGGACGCCAAGTGGGTAGACAAAGCGTTTTAAGCACCGGAATAAAAGTTTTGTTTGAAGAGGCGAAATATAACTTTACCGAATTTGCATTCTAATTATAGTTGGTAGCTGAACCAGAAAAAGAGTTAATTGTGCTGGGGTATTAGGCAGTTAAAAGTATGAAAAGTTAAGCGTTTGGATGTCTTATTTTAATTTTTGATGATCTACATTATACTAAAAATATTTTTCAGAGATGATTAATTACATCTTTAAGAATGCGTTTCGATTCGTTTAACAATAATCAGACCAATAATTTAAATTGAAAAGATAATATTTGTCCATCTATTTTTTAATTACATCTTTAAGAACAAAGAACTTATTATTCTGCTAAAATGTTCTCATTTTTAAATAGTACCCTATTTTCAATTAAGAAATTTAATCAAAATCTGTCTACAGCGTCAGGTTCCAAGCTCAATGTAATTTATGATAAGAAAGAAAAATAATTTAAATTTTTTAGTTAATGAATTATCTAACAAAGAATAATAAATAGAAACTTCACAAGTTACATTTACAAGCCGATGTAGCTCTATATATGGAATTAATAAAAATAAACGACATAAAGAAATATAGTAGACAGGTAAATAACAAATAGACACTTCTTGCACTTGAGTTTCTTATATCTTACGATATAAGAAACTGAAGTGGTATATAATATAAGCGGCTTGTAACGTTGTAGGTAGAGAGGCGTTCAACCCTGAGTCATTTCTACGAAGCGACTTATGATGTGGAACATCGGTTCCTGTGCTATTGTTTATAAACATCACTGGTAGCTCTCTCCATGCCACTCGACTGAGAGAATTGCAGAAAATCATTGAGCGACCACTAATTAAAGATATATTTCAACACTTTGTGTGAAAGGAAGTTCGGTTCGTAGGTACTTCCGCTAAAATTGTAAAATAAGGCGTAGTGACGAAAGAAATAACATAAATTTAAACTAATTCTGCTTTAAAAATGTTTGCACTTTTATTCAATGATTTTTTTGACGTTATTTTTCAATGATAGTCTTTATATGTTATACATCTATTAAAATCTAGCAACAACCTCGCAAGCAAGGTTGTACATTTTTTGTATTCTAGATTCAAGTACTTAAGTCTACTCGGACAATTATAATGGATGTCCAACGAGCGCCATTCATTGAGTCCTAGTCACTCAAATGTAAACACGTTAAAACAATAAAATTCATTTTTGAATCGTTATTTATACGAGTACGTATTGTAGAAAGTTTTGAAAACATTATCGAGTATGTCGATTACTTTGTAGGCAGGTAGACCGTTCTATTTATTTTTGAAATATCATTTCTTGTAAATCGGCATCTGATTATGTCGCAATCGAACCTACTTGATAATGACAATCAATTTAATAATGCCGACTTGAAGAATACTTTTATTAAGTATGTAGATATTAAATTTACTTCCTTTGTCGTACCGGCCTCTATATTGTAAACTAAATTAATGCTAGTATAGACAGAAAAAGAAAATCACGCTTAAATACCTACATAATAATATAGTCAGTATGGATTTATTTCTCTGTTATTATGTTTTTGCAGTAGTTGCAGTTTTTTTTATATTGCCCTAGCATGAATACAGATGTGTAAGCATTATACTTAATTGGATTTCTTAGAAAAATATCAATTATACAGTATCAAATTGGATATATTTATAAAAACTTGTTTTGGTGGAAATCTTGAGTCGCAATATTATCATAAGTTTAAAGTTAAAGACAAATCTATACGCAGTTCCTAAATCCTAGCTAATAGTAGATGCTTAAAATGTTTCCTAATATCGCATGTTTCCAATGTAGGTACCTAATATGTTTTCCAGTTGATAGTCTTCATCTGATGTCAAAATAACTCGAGGTTGTTTATCATCGATCACCATTAATAGACCTTGTTTCGGAAGGTTTCTAAGGGATTGTTTTTATGACGGGTGAGTAATTTTACCTGAGCTTAAGATTCTCAGAAAAGTTACCTAATGGGTCTTATCCTACTTATACACCTATTTACGTTTGCATTCCTTGTGTTAAGTCGATAGAAGTCGACATCTCAAGGATAACGGCAATTAAAAACTGTCATATACTTACCTACATTATATTCAATAACCTTTTGATTTAGAATTTTATTTATTTTGTTTGCTCCAGATTTGTTCGCGTCAACTTCATTCATATTATTGACCTTGTTTTCGTCAGTTTCCTATTTTCGGTGTGACAAGATGTAATCTCTACTCAAACCTACTTACTCGTTGCTTAGTCATATTAAAACAGTTTTTTATTTGTCGTTTATAAGAGCAACTGCTTCCGCTACTAACAATGCTATAATTAATTCCTTTTATACACCTAAGTATCAGAAGTTGATGTAGACCAGGGGTTCAGTAACTTATTAGAGTCGCGCCCCCTTTCGACCATAAAAAAAAAATCCGCGCCCCCCCCGTCCTCCAGTCCAGATTATCAGGTCAGGATAAAAATGTGTTCAAAATAAATATTTTTATTGCTCATTAAATTTTTTCAGTCATACAAAAGGTATTTGGTAAGTTGTACCAAACCAAATACCTTTGATAGCGCCCGTGAGGTGACCGCGGGGCCAGTCTAGAGGCTGATATTAGCCGACTGAGGAAACAATATTATGTTCTTCACAGGCGTCAATTTCAAATAATTTTATTGGTAGTATCGAGCCGTCTCTCTCAGCGATTGCAGGTATTAACTGCACAGGTGGCCCGCGCCCCCCTTGAAATGGCTCTGCGCCCCCCTTGGGGGGCGCGCCCCCCAGTTAGGGAACCCGTGATGTAGACGAACGTCAGTCCTTCCATTTATTGCAATTTGCTAACCGATTTGAATGGAACAATTACTTAGATAAAAAGAAGGAAAAATCTTCGTTTGTAACTGGATTACGAGGAAAGAGCAAAATTTCTTCATAGGTAACTGGTTACCAAACCTCGGTTACCATGGCGGCTGAAAGGAAAATATACCTATTGTGTTTTTTCATCCGTGCGTATGGTATTTCTTTATAAGGTATATAATTATTGATTTAATATTTATTTATTGTTTTTGTTTTATTTTGGGATTTCACGATTTTTTTAAACTGATTGTGTAATTTAAACAATGAAACAATTAGCTCACATATTATTATTAAATAACAATGGAAGATTGTCGTGTGTAGAAGCCGTTACTCTTGCAAGAAGTTATGCATTATCGTTAGTTACATTTGGAGAAGAATTATTCATTCTAGGTGAGAAATGAGAAGTGACAGTCTTTGCAGGTAGACGCACTTTCACAATTTCTCAGTATATTCATATGCCTACTTAAATAAAATAACTATAAAGACGTTTTAAATAAATTATTATGATTTCTATTTAGGTATCGGTTGTACTATTTACGTATTCTGTGGTATCGGATATATATCGAAGGGAAGAATGATGGAGCATAAAATATATCTATATGGTTTGTTAGATAAAATAAATGTCTGATCTTTTTTATCTTAATCATGAAATGATAAAAAAAGGAAAAACATTGCACGTTACAAAAGCATGTGCACAGTGTAAACTCCAATAGGGACAGATGTTTCATGTTTTATGACTGTTGTAAAGATATATATACCTACATCAACATCTACTATTGTTTTCATACCTAGTCTCTATATAAAGTCTTATTTTTTAAGAATTTGAACCTCATTTCAAGAAGCATTTACAATTAATTCGTTCCATTATCGATAAAATTAACAATGTAGGTATTTCAACCTTTTCCATCGAATAGAAGTGGATTGGTTATATTCTCGAGATTAGCAAGTGTGTGTGTACTACCATGTACCTACTTGTATGTATATTTTCTGTAGATATCCAAGTACACATCAAATTTGAAAATATACCATGTTTTTTACTTTTGTGCAAAGTAATACAACTAAAATCATTTATATTTTATTTAAATGACTCTACTTACTAGGAATAATGAGGTTATGAATATTTGAATAAGCAATGAGTTGTTCAAAACTACCGAAGGTAGGTAAGTACCTATATGAACGAGAATAAAACCAATGTTACTGACATTGTTTCAGTCATTTCAACTAGGTGAGTTATTTTTGATAATAATGAGCATCCAGTTACTGGTAGTAAAAAATAGGTACAAGGTTCGTAATGATAGCAAGAGGCGATGAAGAAAATGGTATTGACATGTGGGTAGGTAGGTACCTAGTATCCGTATATCATGTGGAGTTACTAAAGTAGATACGGCGGCAAATGGACACATGGTTGCTTCACATTTTCTAACTATAGGTTATAAAAATTCAACTCACCACAAAGTGCGACTCCGTATTCCTTCCAATGTGAACGAGTTTTCGCAGTCATTGCAACTGTTTTAATTTCGACTTCTAATTTATCGCGCGTTTTGGAATGAGATTATATTGAGCACTGACTTTAACTTTATAAAAATACTAAATAAAATTACCCATCGTAATGGTTATAAATAATAACAAATAAAATTTAAGTAACTAACTAAATATCACAATACAATATATTCGATCTAAAACTTAATGGGGTGTATTAACGAAACGTTATAATAATCGATTACGCTTCATTTTGGCTGGTTTATGTGTTGTTGGTGTGGCTCATGGTGCAGATGAACGCGTGCGGTGTCGTGGTAGCGCGACGGTGACGAGTGAGCAACTGAACGAGCGAGAACGGAACTGGCGTCGAACGAGCGACGCGAACGAACTAATATCGACTCGGCAAGAGGGATGGAATGAGGCAAAACGGCGCGGGCGCACGCTTTTGCTCCTTGTTTATCGCGCCGGTTGAGTAGCAATAGCTGAGATAACGAGGAAGGTCGATAACGGCGGCGACAGGCCACGCGGGTGACGCCGCGTGCGTTCACTATTTCCACGCTGCGTAACAATGCCACACACTCTTAGTTCTATAGTATACAATACAACCCACTATTCAGTCTCTTGTTATTTGTAGAGACAACACTATTTTTAGACCTAATAAGACGTATAAAAATAATATTGATGTCTTCTAACTAATTATTGGCAATTATGATCGTTGCATTATGGATGGTAATTAGGATTGTATAATATTATACACGTATCAAGCGAATAAGCCGATACATTGGTATGCCATATTGGCGCCAAAGAGCCCATAAGCGGCGCAGACATTATTAATGCCTCTACAAAAACTAACGGGACGGTGTTTCGCTGGATATTTATACTTGTAATAGCAGCTTATTTCATGATTGTTGATCAAGGTGATTACTGATTAAAGTTCATGACTTTATATAGGTAATATTTTACCTGCGTATGTCTTATGTATATAGATTGAGATAAGATTGGATAGATAAGTTTCATCGCAATCGGTTGACTAGTTTTTTGTGTAAAGGAGTACCTAACAATATGTTTGTTAGGTACTCTATTACGTTTACTTTTTTACATTAAGAATATTAGTAGCATTATTAAAGGTAAATCACAAGGAAGCATAGAGTTGAAATATTAACAAAAGTCTAGAACCGCACTTTAATATGTTTAAGAAAGTATGCTATTATCGCTATCTAGGGTAGATGGTTTCCTTCTTTGAAATTCAAAACAGATAGTAAGTCATATTCGTTTCTAAATAAGCGTAGAGTCTAGCCAGTCACATGCATTTACCACGTAAATGGTGGTAGGTAACTACTTACTAAGTTTTAAACAATTCGAAATATTCTACAGGTAGGCGCCTACCAAAACGAGATTAAGCAAACAAAGAGAGTGAAAGGTGGAATCAAGATAGTCTTACTTATTTCAAGTTTAATAAGCCCAGTGATAAATATAAGGTAGGTATAACAATTATAAATTCACAATCTATGGTGGACATTGAATATAGCCAATTACTTACTAAAGTTACAGCTTCTAAGTAGGTACAGTACTAAGGGTCTCGGAGCTAAACCTAAGACAGACGAAAAGACACACGGACATGACAGTACCACAGATCACATATCATTACTAAACGATACTATATTTCTTGTTGAGAACCAAATTCTAAAAATGGTTCCAAGAGTATCTTCATGACCTCTATTTGTGTTTTCTGATGTTGACGCTTTTCGTTTACCTACACATCAAGTATTTGTCAAAGGCACTAAGTATATACAGGAAAGCACTGATAAGGTACTACTATGTAAGCTTCTGCAAATATTTATACTGCTTCTTATTTTTTACAAATATGCAAGTTCTTGCGACAAACTAGCAGATCGTGCAATGTTGCAAGTATTCTTTCTACGATTACTGAAACATGTAGACATATACTTAGGTACATGTGAACTGAAATGGTTTTATTATGCAATATGCACCGAATATGCGAGATCACTCGTTGCGAGCTATGGTACGTACATCTCAAAAAATCAGTAGGTAAATTTATCCCTATCCTGTAAAATGTCTGGAATATTATCAATAGAACGTTTTCTTCTTCTTTCGGATGTATAGCTATTAGCTATCCTATTCACATATGCATTTTGATTCTTTCGTTAACTCAACGGATTCTTAATTCTGGACCGTTACAAAATATCTAATTGATTTTAGGGTTAGTTGTGAGCTTGTCTAAAACTGTATTATTCACTTCCATTTAAAAATTATCGGTCGCTTCGTCGGAGTATTAAGAATCGGTTTATTCTACAATCATAAAGATAACTGTTCTTAAGTAGGTAGGTAATGTCTTTTCCCTGCTTGAAATTTCTGGTCGGCTCATATTTTTATCAGAACTGGATCACTTGATGATAATGATCTCATAAGCCGCCTGTATGACATTATTGCGTGCATATCATTTTACCGCCACGTGTAAAATGGATTAGTTTTTATTTTCTCTAATAAAACTGGAGTTAAACACGTTTGAAATAACGAACATGTGAGATCTGACGTAGAGTTATAAACCAATAAATCGATACCTATTTATGTAAATCGATTAATTGTTAAGGACCAATCAAGTGTATTCGTATGTGCAAAGTGCATGACGTATGGGAGAAGATAAATGATCAATCGTTTCGTCACCATGAAACAGCATTTCATCATTACCTTTTTACATGTAGGGAAAAGTAGGAGTGTCACAAAATCAGTTCAATAACTATTAGATACACAAAAACATGAGGCTATATCTAAAAATATCCAGATGACTAAGTCTGTATCTCACGTGCGTCTGTTTTTGGAATGAATTTTAGACTTTAATCACTACATTATACAGTTCAATTTATCACAGCGCAAATAATTTTTATTAGGTTTTCTGCATGTCACCGGAAAACGTTACAATGAAAGTGCAGATTGATTAGATTTCATAACATTTACAATATCAAAGTACTAAATTATTTGTCAAAGATAAAGAAACACACCCACAACACGCCGAATCGATGTGATAGATTACCAAAACAACAGGTTAAGTATGTCATGTAGGATTCACACTTTGAGGGTTCTGAAATATTTATGACTTCGAATCGTAGACAGAAGTGCTTGTGGACAGAAGATAATGGATATAACAATTTTTCAGTAATTCCTAACTAAAGGAATTACTGAAAAATTGTTATATCCATTATCTTACAGCCGGAGCCATGAAGATTTACCTAAATTAGCAATTGAACAAAGACGCAATGGAGAAGCTTATTACAAAAACCTATGAATATACATATTTAAAATAAAAGCTAAAAAGACAGCAAATGATCGAGAGCAACAGAGAAAGGTTTAAAAACAGGCATAGTGTTCTGTAGTATCTAAGAATGAAAATAATTCACAAATGCAAAGGGTGCAAAAATAGCTTTAATAGTTTTGGAACCCTAAAACATAAGGTTATCAAAACACGTTGTAGGTACTATGATGTTGCATCGGATCGAGATAAAATTATGATAATTTTATTTTCGATAACGTATTTTTACGTCAGAAATTTTCCTCGAATATGGGGTATAACCTATTAGATACCAAGCTAAGGTAAATATTTACTCAGAAATGTAATAAATTAAAACAAGTGTTGTTTTAACTTATTTCCTTGAACTGCCTACTTACCATAAAATATGGATAACCATGGCGACTTCGTCGTCTTTTAACAAAAGGACAAACCTTTATCCTATTAGAAAAATATTCACGAGAGCCAATTTTTCAAGTGCAAGTTGACTTCCTCACCTGTTCTTCGATAAATTAAGTCCTGAGACTTGGCAAGGTTGGAACTTTGGTAACGCCACTCATGCCGAATACAAATACAGGTGTTTTGGCAACTAGTCCTGCTCTGTTTACTTCTGAGTAGGAAAATCATAATATATCTGCACGTAGGTACAATTCGATAAAATAAATTGGTAGGGTAGGTAGCTGACTCTGTCTCCTGGATATTGGCATCGACCTGGCTCCATGGGCGTAGCGAGGTACGGGCAGGGGGGGGCAGCTGCCCCCCCCTAGAAGAGCGGTCGGTCACCAGTATAAGGCATAACAAACCACGCGGTTTGCAGCACACGTTGTATCACTGTAAAAAAACAGCATTTTTGTAAATAAAGGCAACTAATGTTAAGATTGTAGTGGTCCAAACTAAATAAAGGGGCAGATTAAGGCCAATGACCTCAAACTCTAAAAATCAGCTGATTTTCATGCAAACTTTAAACTCAACATTTTCGAAAACTACTTCAAATTACCAAAAGTTGTTCGCCTAGACGTCTAGAACAAACCCTTTTCGGCTTAATACCCCCATCTCGGAACATCGTGTATAGCGTACAAAAATATAACTACCCACTTTACGAAAGAAAATAATAGAATAGTTTGAGGAGAGAGGTAAAATATATACCTTATTTTTTTTTAATAATTGCACTGGCTAGCCGCGACGAAGATATTAATTTAACAACTGCAGAGTTAGTGGAAGTGGTACATAATGCCGAATTGAGTTTTCTACCGGAAAAATGCACCTAACGGTTTCCTCGCTGTAGTGAGGTGCAAAATTGTGTGTTTCACTCGGCAGCAAAGTTTTTTGCATTTTGTACCTTTGAAATCCTTACAACGCTCAGTATTCTATATTTTAACCTCTCGCTGCGCTGGTGGTTCAATCCTAGAATGCTTCGCTAGCTCAGGTTTCAATACAAGTACTCGCTGCAAAAACCAACTTTGCAGCCTTGCATAACAAACGTACACCGGAAATTTTTCCAAAAAAAAATTGTAAGAGAAGTTTTAAATAGATTTTGTGAAGAACCGCGCAGATTACTAGTCAAGTAATAAAGGTATTTTTACTTTTCTCCACTACCGATATGTAAAAAACCGCGATTAAAACAAAATAGTCTTAGATTTTCTTTGTCTGCCCCCCCCCCTATATCGATCGGGTCTTCTTCTCCTTCTGTTTGGAAGGGGGTATGCTCCTTCGGGCTTGTAGCCCATGGGTGCGGGATCAGTTCGGCGGCCGCTACTACGGCCGCGTCTGTGTGCCGACGCTGTCGTGCGTCGGTTCCTCTGCTTCGGTCGCCTCCGGCTTCTCCGAGTCTAGAAGGCGGGCAGCGACCTCGCGGGGGTAGGGGAGTCCCCCCTCAGGCCTCTCAAACTGCTCGGTTGACTCCTTCCTCGCCGAGAGGACCTTCAGAGTCAGGGTGGAGGAGTCCCTATCCGAAGACCACGGCGTACGAGCCGGGGTGCCGCAGGGTAGTGTACTGTCACCTACGTGCTACTCCATTTACACGGACGACATACCTACCCCTGCCTACGCCCACCTCGCCCTGTACGCCGACGACGCTGCCTACATTACGACCTCAATGAGACCAGGCCACGCAGCGGAGAAGATGCAGGTCCTGCTCTCGGAGCTGCCAACTTGGCTCGACGCATGGCGACTCTCCGTCAACGTTGGCAAGACGCAGGCCATCATCTTCTCAAATAAACTTAAGCCACCACCTCCTCTCAGACTGCTCGGCGAGGCCACCCCCTGGACGACGAAAGTCAAGTACCTCGGGGTCACCATCGACGCGAAGCTCAATATGGCCCAGCACGCTAAGACCGTAACACAGCAGGTACGTGCCGCCCGCTCGATTCTTCGTCCAGTGCTCTCCTCTGCGCTCCCGCTCCGCTCGAAGGTCGGGGTGTACAAGACCTACGTGAGGTCCCGCCTCACCTACGCCGCCCCGGCCTGGTTCGCGTTCCTGGCCGAGACCCACAAGAAGAAACTCAGGGCTCAGCAGTCGCAGGCCCTGAGGATGATTGTCGACGCCCCCCGTTTCGTCAGGAACGCGACGATAGCGAGGGACCTTAGAGTTGAGAGCCTGGACGACTTCGTTACGGTCCAAGCACGGGCCATGTACAAGAGAGCCGCCACCTCGAGGTACCAACACCTTGCCGGCATCGCCGAGCAGTTTGAGAGGCCCCCCCCTATATAGAATCCTGGCTACGCCCTTGCCTGGCTCTATTGATGCCGATCTTCTAAATAGTTGAGAGTTAATCATAAAATGATTTTGTTAAAAATGTAAAAGCGCCAAAGCATGAGAGTGTCAATGATAGATAACATTTGAACAAAAGAGGGTTTACGATACCTAGTTTACGAGGATCTTTCGCAATGAAATTCGTTCCTACATCAAGATTGTCAATTTATATGGCATGTTATAAATAAATTGTTATTTCAGCATCGTTGACCAAATTGGACTTTGCTGGTAGTTTTTAATAATTTTAAGAACGTCGGAATGTGAACATTGATCAGGCGTTCACCGCGTGAAGTCTCCCACACATTCGCAACTGTTCGCGTGTGTGCCAAATGCCAATGTGCGCATTGTTGGCACTGCGTATCAGTGTGAAACAGTTACGGAGGTTAACACGCACACATATGACTTAGAGCACGTACATACTAACAGGATTATATTACCGTAGCCAGTCGATATTTCCTCTAACTAATATACTTGGCCGCCCATTTGTGCGACTTACATTTTAAGCTTTGTCTTTATTCTTTGTATTTGTGTTTTGTTCTATTTTGTACAAATAAAGTTAATAAAATAAATCTATCTATCTTGGTACTTTTGTAGGTACCTGGTTAACCAGATAGCCCTCTTTTTGCCGTAGTCGGAATGCCCTTTGTCATTCTAAATTAAAGAGAACTTCGGTTTCATAGTACCAACTAGTTCGCCGAATAGAGAGTTCAAATATCAGTGCAGTAACTGTAGGTAACTCGATGTAACTAAAAGGGTTAGATAACAATGAGTTTAGGCGTAATTATTGGGCTACGTAAATACGCCTAAACTCTAATTCCTCAGTGGTAGATAATAATTGCAATTAATAATTTTATTTAATTCTTAAAAAATCTCACTGTATTTAAGAATAGGCCCCCAATCGTGTAAGGTTTTAATTGTGAACAATGTGTATAAAACGTATATAAATCAGGCATTGTATACGTGTATTCAAACACACACATACTCATTGCGTGGCTGTGTGCGTATGAGTCATAAAGTCACACATACATTATTTGCATAAGTAAAATGTATATCGAGATGACGTCAGAACACACCCACAGAGATAATGTAGAAATAATCACATTCTATTCATGTTATCAACGGTTCATTTCTAAATAATGAGTAGGTAGTTATTTTATTGGTTCGCATAACCTCAACTATAAAACTAACTGATTCGCTGTGCCTTATTTGATTTAAAAAAAAAACAGTGGCCAAATAGGCAGTGAATTCGGGTCGACGGACGGTATTTAAGATACTAAATCCTAATAATAAATGCAAATGTTTATTTTAAGTTTTCTCTTAAGAGTCCCCTTTGAGTCCTAAGTAAGCAATAAGCAGGGATGTTTGGAAATTCGTCGTTAAGGGGGGTAGAAACAAGGATCAAAGTTTTCAGCGCTAGAAATATGTTGTCGAGGCTTTGTATTTTCACTAAGGTTTGTTCGGATATTGTCCACCTATTTTCGAAAAATAAAAATGAAATGTAAAAGATATTTATCATTTTGCTCTTGTACCAATATCGGGTAATATAGTTCAGATTTATATTGCGTCATGATGGTTTGTTATCATTTTAGTACATTTTCAAGAGTCAAAATTAAATAATCGCATACATCTGTTTACTGATAACAGGATTAAGATTGTCTATTAATTTAAATTAATTTAGCTAGTAGAAACCCAAAACGGGTGGCCTGAAACTTCATGCCACTGAGGTCGTGCGCTTAAAAACGAAAAAATACCTCCTCCGCTGCAGACCTCTGCTTTACTTTCGCAGATTCAGGCCTTCACACGTAGGATAAACTTGTTACTCTCTAATTATAATAATAATATTTGTCCTCAAAAATAAGATTTTATTACCTTGTAAAGTCAAAAAATCTACCAAGATAATAATGTTTAAATGTAGCTTGTCAATGTTGCAGTTGCAGAGAGATATGAGAATAAAGGTTGTGTGTACTAAAGAGAGTTTGTTTAAATATTAAAAACTGCAGCTACCTGTCTTCTTTTCCTCGTTTCTGACCTCTTGAGAGAAGGCAGGATAACAGAAGTTTGAAGGTTCTTGTGATTTAGGGTTGAGGTTAACTTTTTAAGATATAATTGTTTTTTTTTTCAAGGATTACCAACGAGTATATAATAGGTCATGGACTTACGAGGATAGTCTCCATTCTCTTTCTCCATACAAACGTAGTTTAAATTTTCCTCCCTGGATAAAGACATTAGAGCAAATATGATTATGCCATAATACTTATATCTGTCATGACCATGAATAAAAAGGTAAGTAGATGCAATGTAAATAGTATGTAATAGGATGTAAATAGATTCCTCTTAATTAAGAGGAAATTAGAAAAAGAGGATACCAGTCTAGTCAATTGACTAGACTGGTATCGCATTAGTCATTGAATATTTTAATTATTCACAAATATGCCTTTGACGGGTCGCTAAGCAATAGTAAAACTGACACCCGTATTCACAAACGACATGCGTGAACCATGCGTGGATTCAGTTTCTGTCACATTATCGCTGATGTTGATTATAATCCATTACTCATAAGAGCAAGACAAAGCATTATGCTACGCATATCACTCCCATTTTTGCCCAAATGTGTTCTCACCGAGAATATTGGAAGGTGGAAACGACTGGGACCTACAGGTTTCCGTACGTACCTCAACCAATTCTTCGCGATGTTTTCTGCACCGTAAGAGCGATGTAGAAAAGACATTGCTTCGACATTGACGTCGGCAGGGATTCGAAACCACGATCTTTGGAATGACAGTCAGGGTACCAATAGACCAACACCGCTCTTAAAACTTACCTAAGACATAGCCAAATCTAGAGTATATTGTATGTAGGTAAGTGCCATTATACTAGCCGATAAGAAATAATGCTACCTACTGATTTTCAACCAAAACTATATAGACAAAACAAACTAAGATATTTAATCTAAGTAAACATTCGAAGTTATCGGTTCCTTAATAAATATCGTATTTTGGGTTACTTACAGGATGATCCGATTGATAGAAAGACGGGCAAAAAATAACCATGAATTGACCACAACAGAACTCCAAGAACAGGCTAAAACGTAATTCGTAAGCCTGTTCTTGGAGTTCTGTAGAGGTTTGGAGAAAGAGTATCCAAACTCTTTTTCTGAATAAACGTTGTCGACTGTTTAATTCCTGGATAAAGACATGAGAGCAAATATGTTTACGTCATAAAACCTATATCTGCCATGACCATGCCCCTATGTATTTTTTTAATATCCTAATTATCATAGTCATAATATCTTTATTTTCTAAGTAGGGGCATTGTCATGGCCGATATAGGTTTTATAGAAATTAAAATAGAAACAAACAAGATTATTCTACTATATTAAGTTATAAATATTATATTAAATTAAGATACTAAAAGACTCTAGTTTCCAGAAACAGCATTTCCTGCGACTGGTGGCTGAAAATATTTTTTCAATGCCTGCCCTAAAACTATGGACAGCACTGACCTCTATTACAACTGAACATAGCGCATTGAATTTTGTGCCTTTTTGATCTGCGCCATGTTGCGCTGTTGACGCGCGTTTTCTATTGAAAGTGATGGTGACCGTCCATGGAACTAATAGTTCGAACTAATAGTGACTAATAAAACGCGCGACAACAGCGCAACATGGCGCAAATCAAATTGGCACAAAGATCTAATGTCATTTTGTATGGTATAGCAATTCCAGCGTACGCGTACTTGTATAGTTTCAGTTCAGTGATGAACAGTCTGCATGCAGTTTGCATGGCATATACAAACACAACTCAACTCAATGGAACTTGTTTCAATGGAGAACGAGTAAGTATCCTTTTCTCTTAAGTAGGTAAGTAAATAAACCTCACTTACACCATCTCAGTGTTAGTTTTTAACCCTAAGTTTAGACACCTCAGAAATTTGTGAAATTGTAGATTAAAAAATTAAAAACCGTGTTCGTAAACCCTGGAAGTTAAAGTTTTAAGCGGGCTTTTAAAAGAGGACTATTTCACGGGCGAGTCGAGGTGTGTTTCTCCTTACAACGGGAGCAAATAGATAAAAGCCTCTGATTTCGGTGCTTATTTTTACTTTTATCTATCTTCTTCTATATCGGGATTCCCGAGTATCGGAATCGATCGTAATCGGGGATTTTCTGGTATTAAACCGAAAGGGGGTTGTTCTAGAGGTCTAGGCGAACAACTTTTGAAAATTCGAGGTAGTTTCCGAAAATTTAGAGTTTAAAGTTTACGTGAAAATCAGCTGTTTCTTAAAGTTTGAGGTCATTGGCCTTAAGGTGTCCTTTTATTTATTTTGGACCTCTAAAATCAAAACATAATGGCGTTATTAAAAAAAAACAGCAATTTTTTCAGTAAAACAACTTCGAAATTTTTCGGAATAAAAGTACGAAATCCAACAGTCGTAGAACAAAAGTTGTTTGCCTAGACGTCCTCCCCCCCTCCTCGGAGCAGATTGTATATACTATATCTATAAGAGGCTTTGTCCTGACTGACTGACTGCATGACTGATCAACGCACAGCATAAACCGCTGAGAGTAAAGAGCTGAAATTTGGAGAGTGTGTTCTTTATATGATGTAGACATCGGATAAAAAAAGGGTTTTCCAAATTCCCATTGGATCGGGAATTACGCAGGTAAAACCGAGGGACGATGCTAGTCCGACATAAAACTAGGCCAAAGTTTTTCCTTATTTTTTACGACCTCACGTCTGACATTTAAAATATTCTACCAAGTACCTACAAACATTATTTATGGCACACTTACTATAGGTGTGTCAAAACTCAAATTTCGTAGCGGTACTCGTGACATGAAGAAAAATCTATGAAATGATTATTTCCCCTCCTCTTTAGTCTTAACAGTTGAGTATCGTAACTCCGTGCAGCATCGTGTACTGTAGGTGTAGGTACAAGACGTCTCCATTTGCTGCGGTCTCAGCTTGCCGCAGTGCGATGTTTACTGGCAAATAAGTATTTAATCATTCATTTTACATTAGACAATTACTTAGAGGTATAACTTCGTTTTTTAATTTCAGACTACGATCTGACGTTTTGGTTCTTTGTAATTGACATTTTTTTTAGGAAGATGTGTTAAATCACGCAGGACAACCACCGGATTGGATAGAACTATTGAGAAATCTATGGATGGAAACAACATTGGCTCTAAGTAGTGATGTGATGATATGGATCGGCTACTGGGGAAACTATGGTGCCAGAATAGTTATAAATATTAAACTAAGTAAAGATATTAAAGGTATTGTAAAGATATTAAACTAAGCTAACCTTAGTAAATACATCTTGATTGAAACCGTTTACTGGAAACACGTTCAATGAATTTGTTATAGAGTTCTTAGAAGTGCTAGCACACGGTAAGCTACTTACTGAAGGCTGCACGACTTAATTTCACTTGGCTTTCAATTGAAATAGAACAGGAATCGAGCCAAAAGGTTTTAGAGTTGTTGTATTTTAAAAAGGTGGCAAGGTAGGTATATGAAAGTAGCGATTGCTAGTCACATTTCTGCCGTCCCGTGCTCTGTTGCAGAGTAACCGAATTATAATAATATAAAGAAGTAGGTACCTAATACCGTAATTAAAACTCATTTTTCGGTTTTAATCGCGTTGCTTTTATTTAACGCCTGACGTTTCGCGGTCTTTACAGACCTCCAGTCCTGTATCCCTGTTATTGCCTTGCCAGACGTACCGAATTTCACGTCCTACTTAAACATGCTAGTGAATATCGTTCAAGTGTTTTATGATCACTTCTACAAATGGCCACTGGTACATTAGACCACATCCACATCGGGCCATTTCTACATTGCAGCATTTATTTTTTTACAAATAAAGCAGGAAAAAATACCACATTAGTTCCTCGAAAAACAACTAAGTACCTGTATAGGTATAACTTGAGTAGGCGGTGGGGGGTATCAAGGAAAATTAATGAAATAAACAAAATAAAAATCAAAATTTTTATTTTCCTTTCTTGGAAGATTCTTGTTGCCAACTTTTCAACAGTACCTATGGTATGTTTGGGGCTATACTTGCACTGATAAGTTGCGGCGGAGGTGCGTCGCCGTAGCGTCACGAATTCCTTTGTGACTATCGTGTATTCTGTGGTTATGATTCGTCTCCGCCGCGACTTATCAGTGAGCATTTATTGCCTAAAGCACAATTAGATGTTTATTTTTTTCGGAATGTTTTATCATCACAATGGCTTATTATTATATATAAATACGTAGTCCATGGGTATTTTGTTATATATAAATACGTAGTCCATGGGTATTTTGTTCACTTATAAAAATACGTTGGGACATTTATCTCTAGAATGTATCTGCCACCGCCAACTATACTAAGTTAGTTTAGCTTAGCTTGCCAGTTTAAAAAAATGAGAAAGCATATAGTTGGCGTAGTTTGCAGTGGACGCATATAAAACAAACCTACAAATTTAGAACCTCCTCATTTTTCAAAGCGGTTAAAAACAGGCTAGAATTTATACGGAGCTAAGCTTAACTTACTTAGTTTAGTCGGTGGTAGACGTTTTATAGTTTTGCAATGGTAAATGCGTCTAAATACAAAATATTGACATTGGTTTTTGTACAGAATATGCGCGATACAGTTATGAAAATAAACTCATTTTTCGGATTTAATGGCGTTGTCTCTACCTTGTCTTTAATTTCAATAGAACTTCGCGAAAACAGAAGAAAAATCTAAATAAGTTTAATTTCACATCAGCATTGCGAAAACCGAAGAAAAACATGTTGTAAATGTGAGCTTACGAAAATAGAGCTTTTCGTCATGTTGACTCCTGATTACGCAAACTTAGCTAACCTAATGTAATAAATAACTGAAGGTTATTAATTAATTAAGTTAATTTAGCATTTTAACTGAATTTACCTATCCAACTAATAATAAAAAGGTGCGACAGTTTGCGTGTGTGTTTGTTGCTCCTTTACGTGAAAAACGCTTAACCGATTGCGATTAAATTACGTATATATATATAGTTAAAGACATGGAATATCACATAAGCTTGACGTAACCCGATGTTTTATACTTTAACTGATACTTAAAATCCTCTTCAATGTACACGTACGTACAGTCAACAACAACGGTTTAAAATTCTTTTCGAATAGTTAAAGAGGGATTGACTTGAAAACATATATTTATGTTTTCTACTAATAGCATGTTTAGAATTTAACAGCACATACTCTTGTTACGGTCTGTTGTTGTAGGTTTAACATACAATATTATAGTAAAGTTGCCAAATCGTATTAAAGTTTTTAACTCTCTGAATACAATGCTATTCACTTAAAATAAACATTTTAATTTAATCTATACTGAAATCAAATTTAAGTTACATAAAAGAAGCGTTTTTAGTGATTAATTTTTGTTTTCATTTAGTTTCAAGTTTAATAGGGGACGTTCAAAAAAGCGGACTGAGGAGCATTTCAGCAGCTTACAACTAATATTTGTACTTAAGTAGAATAATTTGTTTAAATTACTTAGAGTAAAGGCACTTAAGTTAATTAAGCACAGATTTAAGTAAGTTAATCTATAATCGAGATTTTAGTAGAGTTTGTATAAGTCACAATAATCTTACTAATTTTATGAGAAGCTATTCCTCATGGTTTTACCTGCGTAAGTTTAAGGGATTTACTCGAGTGAAACCACGGGAAGCAGCTAAATGATAAATTGTAAATGTAACTCAACCACGCAAATATAGTGCTACAAGCTTACCTGGCCCGCTCGCCGCGCTTTGTGGCCAAAAATGGAACTAACAAGAGCCAAATTATTTGCGGTAATAGCGGTTGAGGTAGGTATATTCTTTATTCCGATCCCTTACGTTTCTCTCCCTCTCTCTTGCTAGATAAGCACTATAGGGTAAATAATGTCCCCTTAAGTACCTACTTAAGTATTAATATTCCGTTTTAAATAATTTCAGTAGTGAAATGTTACTATAAATTATTTTGCAGAGTTCCGGGATAAAATGTTTTCTTACAACTACAGGCAGCGGCAGCGGTTGTAATATATGCCCCTGTTTTAACCACCCTGTATACTTTTGTAAACATTTTTTATCCTAATGTAAAAAAAAAACAATCACCCCAGTTTCACAAAGCTTACTTAACATTCGAATACTTATTTGTTTAGCAAAAAATAACCGCCCGGTTTTATTTTATTATCACAGTATAACGTTGGCGTTTGTAAAAGCGAGTAAACACTTCTTTTCACCCCTGTTTCGCACAAAAGTGTGTAGGTACTAAAACTTTTATGTACGACTGTACTAAATTTTAATATGTACGCCGCTATTGGTCTTAGATTACTGAACCCATTTCTGGAATTATAGGAACAGTGAAATATATTATGTCATCATAAAATGGTACGGTTTTGATGGTACGACTCATGTAGGCGCGCAATTCTAACCCCATTACTTATAAACGATGACTAACTTTATGTAACGTTTGTCTTTTACTGTAACATGACGTTTTAAAGTTAACGAACAGAGATAAACGTTACATAAACTTAGTCATCTATTATAAGTATGGGGGTAATTTGGGTGTCTATAAATAAATATATTTCAGATTGCACATATTGCACTCTCAACAAACTAACGTTTACTCGACAATATTTTTTCATTTTAATTGTCTGTGGCTACCTACCTACGTATTATACCTACACAAATATTTTCACAGATCATAATCAGATACCTGTGTACGAGTATTATGTAAATATTTATTTCATGCTGGGAATCGTATTTTACGTCACAGACGTATACTTTTCGCCTGCCTCGCGAAACAAAAGTACGAGTAAAATATACGAGTACAGTTATGATTTGTGTGACGACGTGAGCGAGCAGGTGTCCTCGTCCGAGTACGGAGAAAACCAAATTACGAAGCATGCTTACAGGTTCACGCTAAATTTATATAACAGGTGCCGCTAAACATCTTGAAATAAATGGCGAATGCGCAGAAGTCGATTTTTCATAGAAATCGCATGTAAATGTACCTACTGCACGAACTTACCCCTTACACGTCACCATTTTTCAAGATGTTTGCCGGCACCTGTTCCTACCTATAGAACCGAGCGCCAACATGAGTTGAAGTATCTATACAAAGTTCAATATTTAAGAAGATCTGCCGACGCGGACGTCCGGACGGAGGTTAAGTACTGAATATTATTGTAAAAATACATTTTTCCCTGTTACACACATTTTCAATATCTCTTATTCTATTCAGGTAAGGAAATATCAAGAACGCAAGTTTATTTTTACTCTGGCTTCGTCGCTTTTTTCATACATCACTCTGTCGCTAGAATAGAGTTTTTCCTGTATTGCGGCGAAAGACTGCCCTTTGGTTTCCGGTAATAATACCAGTATAAAAATAACACCTGCCACTGAAAGCGCTCCGAATCCCCAAAAAGCGATATAGTTGCCCAAACTATCAGCTACCACTTGGTAGAGTTTCGTTACCGCAAATGTCATTAAGGCCACAAAAATTTGTATCACACAAGTTGCTTTCGATTTGATATTCGTCGGAAATATCTCCGATGTTATAGCGAAAGGCACTGTAGCTAAACCTATTGTATAAGAGAATATAAATATCGGTATAAAAACTATGGGAATGAATCTGAGATTAACTATGAATTCACTTTCCTCGTGCTTGAGAAAGAAGTACGCACCAATTATGATGTTGGCTAATCCAACTCCGCAGGAAGAGATCAGCAGTAACGGCTTTCTTCCTAACCTATCTACTAATTGTGAGGATATGGCTGATGTGATCAGTTGTACTGAGCCGAACAATATACAAGATTCTTTAGCTCCGAGACCGCCTTCAGCGGCTCCGAAAATTTGTTGAGCATACGCTATTATCGCTGTACTACCACAGAATTGCTGTGTAAAATAAATTCCCATCAATATAATGAGACCTCTCTTATTACCACCGATCCGAATCAGATCCTTCCATCGGCTCTTTTCTTTCATGTTCTCCGTGACTAAGTTATTCATACTCTCTAACTCTTCTCTGACGTATGCTCTTCCTCTGAGTTTCTTCAGAGATTGTTCTGCTTCTTCTTTGTTCCCGGATTTGATGTAATAGTAAGGAGATTCAGGCATAGTGCTGAATGTGACAACGAATAGTATTGGAATGGCGATGTTGAAGCTTGCAAGTCCTAGCATGGAGACGTAGGGTCCGATGCAGTATTGTGATAGGATACCAAACTGAAAAATATAATAAAACAAAGTTATAGTGATGCGTATGTACCTATTATAATGCCTACTTACTTAGATTAAAGTGGGTACCAAATCATAAGAAATATTTTTCATTGTTTTATTATGAAGTCACAATTTTAGAAAAAAAAAACGATTCTCGTATAAAACGATTATTTAATGTTACATTACCTTTACTCAATTATCTATTTATATAAAATTCATGTCCTGACTGATTGATTCAACTGTATATCAACGCAGAGCTCAAACCGCTGGTCCTAGAGACGTGTGTTCCTTGTGGTTTATAATAAACACCCACAAACTGCTAGTTTATTATAAAGGGTCGTTATCGCACAGCTTAACAAGTAAATATTGCCTGGTATTTTTAGGAAAACGGGATATAAATAACACACCTATCACCTATTATTAGTCTTGATTCTAGAATGTACTAGCCATGATGTCATACATTCAATGCGACAAAAAAATTGATTCAATACACATTTAATAACTTATAGGTATACCTACTCTAATGATAACCAGTGCGACATATTTTTTGTGGAACTTTTTGGTTTGTAAAAGGTCAATGTTAAATAATTGAGGAGCTCGACTAGAAACAAGTGTCTATCAGAAATCTCGTCTTAAAATAATAATATTACTTTGAGATAAATTTCTGTTTTATGTTGATACGATAATATTTTATAAACAAATAAGTAGAGATACTTATCACTTCTTTGCGTAAAGATTAGTTCCTAAGGAAAGATAATCAACTAAATATTACTACGTATTAAATTAACTAAGGTAACTGACCGAGTTATTTTTCTCTGTCTATTGTCACCTTGAGATTAGGCTTTTTCTTTCATACTATACACAAGTACTTAGAATTCTGCGGAAATATCAGGAGTGGAGTCTCAGTAAAAGGGTCCTGTTTTTACCACACGGGTACGGAACCCTAAAATGACCTCATGTCCTAGCAATTGAAAAGTTACTTTACTCATATGAGGAAGGATGATGTGATTTACGTGGTTAAAATTAAACAATAGCCTACCCCATCAGTCGGTTAACTTTTATGTATTTGTAACGGTTTGTGTGGTATAATATCAAATAGTACACATTTTAAAACCAAAATACATTTACAAGCAACCATGATATACTCAAACAAAAAGACATACCTACATGAGTAATGAAACTATAACTGCCTTTTCTTGAATACCAAATCTCGTTTTTTTTAAATAATTGGAAACATTTTAGACTTTATCAAAATAAATCCAAGTCCGACAAGTCGACACTTTACAGCGTCCAAGTCGACACTTGATAGCGAGCTCAAAATGCTGGCCGCATTGCCACGCTGATTGGCAATGCTTATTCTTTGCCCCAATACAGACCAGCATTTTTGTCTCGCGTTGTCTCCACCGCGATCAGACAAAATCCGGTCTGTTGTCTGTGTTTGTCTGTCTGTTTGTCTCATTGTCTGAGTCCCCGGCCTCCGTGGTCCTAAAGTTTCCTCTCCGAAAGGCTCTAACATGTAACTTCCATGTAACATTTATTTTTTAATTTACTTCAAGCACAGACAAGTTCTTTCAAGTTCGTAAACAGCACTTACTAAGAAATATTTTAAAGGAACAATACTTCTGCAAAAACACAACGCATGATCGACGGAGAGCACTTACTAACGTACAAGTATTACAGACTTATGTTCAAGTACAGACTCACGCCCTTTCTTTGCTATGAGTATGAAGATAAATAAAATCGATGTAGATAAATATACTCACTTTAGACATAACAGTGATTAGGGTAGTCATAGCGCCTCTGACTTCGTCGGACGCGATCTCACCTAGGTACATCGGTGCAGCTGTATAAGCGATGCCGTACCCCAGGCCGGAGATGAGGCGTGATACGTAGATGATCGGGACGTTTGTGGCCATCATTACGAGGATCCAGCCTATGATGTAAGGGACTGAGGCTAAGAGGAGAGTCTTCTTGGTGCCGATTCTGTCGGCGAGGTATGCGGCAGGGATAGGGCTGGCAGCTGGAATGGTTAATTTTGAAATTTTTAAAGCTGTTTCGGATATAAACATTTTTTTTAACCGACTTAAAAACAGGAGGAGGTTCTCAATTCGACCCCTGTATCGTTTGTATGTATGTATGTGGATATGTTCACGTCGTACTTCGAGATATGAAGTTCGATTTCGATCGTTCTTTTTTTGCAAGGTAAAAGTCCAAAATTGGTCCCATAAAATCTATGTGAAGATCTGAGAACCTTCGGAATGATGATTCTGCTCATTATTCATTATTAATAGATAAGTCGGTTGCACTGTATGCAGGAGAGGTTATTTTGTCCTTTTTCGGTTTTCAGTTTTTTAATTATGGATTGCATTTACCAAGCTCGTAGCTAGAATGGGTTATGAATATGAGGAAGTATTAATTTTTAGGAGTGTTAAGTATTTCCATGGGGATTAAAATAAGCTTTGGCTTATGAAGTTGCATGCATTCAGTAACCTAAAAGTTCTGGTTCTTATTCGAACTTTGTTCTTGGGTTGATACACTTTGTTAAGTCCCAATTCTATAGGAATTGTTAGATGATATACATAGCCCTACTAGTAGGTTTCAATAAACTTTTTAAATTCACACGATTAGAAATTAAACTCATTTTTTGGTTTTAATCGCGTGGTTTTTTTTCTTATTTTTAGCATTGTTTCAATGCTCAACGATCTGAGACTTTTACAGGACTCTTCTTCAAGAAAACTCAATCCAGCTTCGCGAAAACAGAAGTAAAACGACTATTTAGACGATTTGTTAACAAAGTTACATTTTGTCGAAAGAAAGTAAAATAATGATACGCGATTAAGTCCCGGTAAACTGTAACTATTCTACTAGGTTTCACTGATAACCTTGTTCTTTAAATGAAGTCTTTATATTTTCTGTAGAATAAATTATCATCAATAGAATTCTATTTTATATTGTTCTTTGAAATAAGAACACCGACAAAAAAAAAACTAATTATACCTACATATTACATTGAGATTCATGTTACATATTTTAATCACTCGAAGTATTGAAACTAGGCCGCGGACAGACAGACGAACAGACGGACATGACCAAAAAGCGGCACTGCCATACCATCCTTTTCTCGAAACAGTTTAAGGCATTTTCGACCTCCTATAACTTCGTTGTGAATAAAACTAGAATCCTGAATTTTCAGTAACCAAGCAGGCGTTGTATAAACACGGTAAATTTCAAAACTCATTCATCCTACTTACACCTTATAGGTTAAGTTCAGAAAACAATAACTAACAATCATTATCTTATAACAATATTTGATCAATTAACATGCAAGTACTTAGCTATTGATAGATTGCGATCACACACACAATAAGCTGTCTACAACTAATTGAATAGCTCTTTGCATATTAGTACGGGGTGCCCTTTCGATCGCATATTTTTTTTTTCATAATGTTGTTTGGAATAAAAGTTTCAGCATAAAGTTTTCTCGCATAAATAGTGATCGGCATAATGTTATAATCGCAGAATGGTTTCATTGGCATAACGTTAACTTTCTCTAATCTTCTTTATCATAATTTTGAACAGCATAAATGTATAGGACAAAATTGTTATACGCCTAAAGATGATTTATCATAAAACACAAAACGCATAATGGAGGTATCCATAACCGCTAAAGTCATAAACATACATGATAATAAATTGGACTAAGTCTATTTAACAAATGAAAAGACACAATGGTAATAGTCATCTTTAATCAAACTTTAGGTGAGAAGATTGGTGGCGAAGTTACGTTTCCCCATACGTAATACTGACCAAACCACGTCGCTATATCGTCTGTAACAATCAATGAAGAGTAAAAGTTTTAAAGAGCTTCATTCACTGAATTCTGTCATATTAACGGGCGTTTTACCCAAACTAGGAGTACGCAGAAAACTATACAGAGCACCCCGACTAGGATAGGTTAGGTTCATATTAGAACATGATTACGCACAGCGCTTTGGCAAGCGAGCGAAGCGAGCGTGCCGCGGCAGCGGTCGCCAAAGCGCCTTATATTATAAATAAACAAGGTGTGGTGTATCAAAATTGAATTTTATATGCAATTCATAGCAAAGTTTGTGAACTACTACATAATATGAAATGATATTCTAAATTTTAATATGATATTAATTTTAACTCATTTTACATTTGTTACCATTATGGTTTTTTATGCTTATGACTTGTAATCTTTATGCCATAAGGTGAGATGCCAATAAATGTTATGATTAGTAATCGTTATTCTAAAAACATTTATGCAAGAACATTTTATGCTAATATATCATTATTATAAACGAAGTTATGCGAAATTAAATTATGCCTAATGATTTATTCTAAATGAACGTTATGCCAAAAGAAGAGTATGCCAAAGAACGTTATGCAACCTTACATTATGCCTCTTAAATTTATGCAACCCAATATGGACCCATTAGTACGTGTTTAGTTAGTATAGATATATTGAAGTGTCCAAGGTGGTATTGATGATTGTATGCGGTCCCTTTGTATCTATCACATTGGTCTTTGAACGTAGGTAGGTATTACAGGATGTGCTATAATTAAATGGATAACCATACATTGTTCCATTGGGATGCATCATTCATTCATTACGAATCAGAAAATAAAAAAATGTATCAAATTGTTTTTTATTTAACTTTGTCACGTTCAATGCAGTTTCAGTAGTTGAAAGTCATGATCATAAATTATGTGTAATATAATTTTTATGCTATCTATCTTTATCTACAAAATTGTCCAGAGGACTGATTGATTTATCACCGCACAGACTAAACCGCTGATAGTAGAGAGCTGAAATTTGGAGAGTGTGTTCTTTATATGATAGAGGAATCCGATTAGAAAGGGTTTTTCAAAATCCCCACGGGATCGAGACTTACGCGGGAAAAATCACAGGACACAGCTAGTACAATATAAAATTTATCTACACATATAATTTTAATTTATTTATTTATTTAATAAAATAAAATAAATAAATAAATAAGTAAATAGTAAGATCTCGTTTATTAAAGCGGTAGATTTTAAAGAACTTAAAACAATATATTTATTTACTTATTACAATTTAAACATAATCTAAAAATTAAATTCACATTAAATAAAAAAATAAAATAAAAATAAGTATAAGTAAATAAATAAAATTTAAAATCCTGACTGACCTATTAATGAACTCAGAGCCCAAACAGCTAGTCCTAGAGATATGAAATTTGGAGAATGTTTTCTTAGTTTCAAGTTTTAAGTTCTAGTAGTACAAAGATGGTTTTTTGCAGAGTGTAGGCATCCATCAAGAAAGGGTTTTTGGAAAATACCTCGAGATCGGGACTTACGCGGGTAAAACCCCGGACTCTGCTAGTTATATATAAATTGATAGTTTTAGAAATGATCAACGATGAAACTATATTTTAAAATGAATTTGTTTGTCAATGCAATAAACCTTATTACAAAGTACAACATTTACAATCACGATAACCTATTTTATGACTCACACATCACACCTACACACTATTAAGTACTAATTAGATTTACATACTTATCAGTTTTGAATAAACTCTCAGTGGAATCGAGATAACGGATAACAGTCCTACTATTTATAAAGCAAAACAGTGAATTCATTCATTTTAAACCAATTACTAGAAGGAATAATTAAAAACAAAGAGTCTATTTGGATTTATAAAGTAGTCTTTAAAATATAAGTATAACTACCTACCTATTCATAATTTTTATTCATAAAAACGAGTTTTAAGCAAAATACCTACAACTTTCAGCTGATAATACAAAAAAAGAGGCTAACTTCTGTAAAGACTATACCTACGGTATAATAAATTTTGAGAAAATAGCTACTGTATTCAAATCTCGCAAAATCTAGAATAATGTCACTGTATATAAAAGTTGTCTAGGTCAACTAAAAGTTGTCTAACACAAAACTAAATAAAAATAATAATGAATACATTCTTTATATTATTGTACACACTATATAAATGACAATAGAAATAAAAAAAAACTACACAACTTAAAACAAGGTGGCACAATGGGCGCTCTTATCGATTAAAGCGATCTCTTCTCTATCTCTTCTTTTCTTCTCTATAGAAGAAGAAAAACTTACGTGTACTATTTTCGTCACAACATCTTGTATTGACAAAATTATAAGTAGGTACTTAATTATCTTGGGATATAAAGTTACGTAACTATAAGACAAGTAGGTACAAGTGTTTTTTATAATAAGTTATAGACACTGAATAAAAAGTGATCTAAAAACATTACAGATGAATTACTGTGTTATAAAAGTCGATTTCTAAGCATTCCCGTGAATAGGAGGCAGAAAACATTGTTCGTTAACTTATGAAAGAGATTTACTCGAAGATTAACCTGTAGCTTCATAGCTGTGTAGGTAGGTAGAATAAAGGTTGGGCACCCATAGACAATTATTTAGCTTTGAAACAAACTAAATTATATCTAGTTCAATATATTTTTGAGTAAAAATTATTAATTAAGTAGGTTTATTCGAGCGGTTTCCACTGCATACGATGCCAATACTGCAGTGCTCTAACGCAATAAAATAAGGCTCTGTTTACCTGAAGACAATATCATGATTGAGGCTATCCATGAGCTTTGGTCTGCCGTAGTCTCGATAGGTGAGTCTGAAGCCAGGAGGATCGGGAGTGTAGGTGACGTCCATCCCACTGTGGTACCAGCAGCAGCTGTTATGAGGGTAGCTGAAACAAAGGGAGTTATTTAGCTTGCCTTAGATATTAAACGCATAGCTTAGCAGATAGATCAGGTTCATATTGTAGAAATAGGATAGGTTACGGAAGGTTTCCAGCAGAAAAGAAAGTCTAAATATGGTCAACTTCCAGTTAAGTTTGTTGATGCAGAATAAAAATTCAAAATATGGTGAACCTCCAGCTAAGCTTGTTTACGTTTTTCTTTTTATTGTATTTTTTAGTGTTACAACGAAGAATTAATCTATCTATCTAAGCTGCCATCTTTTGTAAATCGATAATGAACCATGATTTGAGCTAAATAACAAGAGCCGTGATAAATGTAAAACACGATAAGATGAAGACTAAACAGCGTAAACATAATTCTAAACATGCTTATTTCTTATTGGGCAAATGGACAAGTAAGGATAATGAAACACAATCCTCGATTGTCGGAGTCAATTATGGCAATTTTTGGCAGGCCAGCGTCGGCGGCGTCTTAATGCTACGAGATTATGAGCCAATTTCCTACAATTGCCTTTCGTATTGGAATCACAAATAATACAGGAAAACGGAAATATCAGGCAACTGAAAACTATGGATCAAAGATATTTCCTGTTGAGTAAATAACCATATCACGTGCATACACCTACAACAAGCATTATGATCGACTGTATTGAAGTCTACTACATAAACTGGTAGAAATGTGGACAGTGATCACAGGTTTAGGCGTCCATATTCGTCCTACATAGCTCGTGACCGTGCCCTTTGTTGTTCCACAAACAAACATGACTCACCCCAGGGCCCGTATTATTTTAATTCAATTAAAATGTCTGTACTGTGTATACTGATAATATTGTTAAAAAAAACGGTTTTACAATCTTTTAAGCTTTTTAAGTCTAAATATTATAACTGCAAATGATGAAAAAATTAACAGGACATTTTTTGTGTTAGGTTTGTTGTTAGGTTTACATTTTAATCGTATAGTAGGTCTATTTATTTAAAGTACCTACTTTTGCCCAAGAAAATATATTAGGTACTTGTTGACCTTAGCCATATCGTCAAGCGAGCTCATCCGTGTTCCGATACGTAGGCTGGTGCAGACATTAAGAAAGAAGTTTTGCTACTACTATACTGTCTCTCCTACCTTCACTTGTGATTTTTTTAAAGACCTCTTCAAGTCACCAACACATAGGTACCTAATTCCTATAAGCAAGCTTAGAGCAAGCCACAAAGCTCATCAGTGTACCTACCTATCTACTTTTGTATAAAAAATGATCTAAAACCTTTTCTTGTCAAAAGTGGCATTAGTTCAAATGCCAGTGATGGTGAGATAGTAAAATGTGCTTCAATATTAAACGGTAGATAGTTGAAAATGGTTAAGCGGTTTATATGAAACAATAAGAGGCTTAGACGGGAATCCATTAACAAGCCTCGTGTGACGCGATCTTGGAAAAAACAACGCAGCTCATATTACGTGTCCACAGGCCATTAATGTAACAGCCACCGAGAATAGAACCACTCCCTTGTATCCGACGTGGTAGTTTTTATACTCGTTTCGTACCAACCTAATCAAAATAATAGATAACTGAAAAAAAAATTGTTTTTTTTTCTTCTTTTCGTATAGTGGTGTGGCTCACCTGGTGTTAGAGTTTCCTTAGGCCTCTTACTTGGCCTAACGACTGCTATCAGAGATAACAACAGGGACCAACTGCTTTACGTGCCGTGCCTTCCGAAGCACGGAGAAGCTCGAGAAAATGATTTTTTGCCACACAAATTATAAGTCACCCATCCAAGTAATGACCGCGCCAAGCGTAGCTTAACCGGCACGACCGTTCATAATCGGCAGGTACAGCTTGGCCAATGATATCCTCCTAAACATAGGACCTCTAAGTATTAAATTTACTATTTTAGCATTTTTTCCGTTTTACATACCAACCATTATTTTACATTTTATTTCAATATTGAATGTTCTCTAAAGTTACCTACGTACAAAAAAATATACAAAACAGCCTCGCAAATAATACGTGTAGGTAGAGTAATAAAGTAAAAATATTTTCCGTGTTTATTTAAATTCATTGGAAATGCTAGTAGGTACATACAATATCAGATTTCATCCCTTTGATCCTGTTATGTGTTTAGTACCGTGCATAGATAAAATGACAACACTGTTATTTTCAAAGGGATCATACGCAGTCACTGGAGTCTCATAGGACTTATTTACTTTTTTTGCCACAAATGTTTGTTAATTAAATACAGATGTCAGACACAGATCCTTTTTACCCGACTGCGCGACGCAAGGAAGGGTTATGTGTTTATCAGTCTATGTATGTAGTTTGTTTGTTTGTATGTAAATGGATGAACCGATTTTGATGATTCTTATGTCAATCGCTTCCTCTTATTTGATTAAGTGTTTTCATGTTTTTTTTATCTACGTTTGCTATATACTTGTAATCTTGTAGGTACATATTTTATATATTCTTTTGTATTATGAAGCTTTGACCTGTCTATCTACATAGTACTATCTATTCATCATAATCATGTAACTGTAACAAATAAATGTCTTTCTCTCTAAGATTGGCAAAAAAATAATTCATTAGCCAACTTCTGTGACCATTTCTGCTTATGTGACGCGAAAAGAATGAGTTAACTATGCCTAGTGAACTCTTTATATTTTTATTTTGTAAATAATTATGACTTTACAAAATAAAAAATAAGTTTTTTTCATTGTCTAGTAACTATAAATATTTCTTGACGATTTTAAGAGGTTATGATTTAATTTTCAGTGCATTGCATTTGGTAAAAATAAAGACCTTTTATTAGTATTAAATTCACTAAGGGAAAATTAAAATGTAGTCAAAAATATATTCAGTTGAAGAAATTCGGCGTCGTTGCCGATTTTTTTTCCAAGTTTAATGTGTCTGAAAAATAAATGCCCTACGTGACGTCACTTTATTTTTACAAATGCATCCGGATAATCGAACTAACAATCATACCTATAATCGTCTTAACATTACATTTTTATGACCATGAAAAAGAAATCATGGAAAGAAGTATAATAATATGATAAAGATCCAAGTCATCACACTTATTCCAGTTCACAAATCATCATATTATTTAGCTGACGCATTCTTTGTAATTTTATGGGCATAAACATCAATTTAACTTCATACGATGTTACATACGTAACTTATGGAGCTATTAAGTAAAGAATATAAATGGTATAGAGTTAAGGCAATTTTCTGCTATTGACGCAAATAAAATAGCGGAAAATATTTTCTACACTTATTTAGAGCATGGTTAGATATGTCCGTGTGTGAAGTAGATTATAAGATTTCGTAAGTATAATTTTATAGAGCTACTAGTTGTAATTATGTTTTATTGATTTCCATCCATTTTAATTATTAGAACTACTCGGGTCTACGGGTCAATGCGATCTAGACCTTAATTCTAATAATAGTGAATTATTGGTTAATATTTTTTATTTTCAATATAAACTAGCTACGCCCCGCGGTTTCACCCGCGTAAGTCCCGATCCCGTGGAAATATCGGGATCAAAAGTAGGTATGTTACTCAGGGTGAATGTAGCTTTCTAATGGAGAAAGAATTTTTGAAATCGGCCCAGTAGTTTGACAACCTCTGTGGCGCGTCGTGCGAATGCCCGACTGCAATGCAGAAGGTTGCGGGTTCGATTCCCGCCGGGTGCAAGTAATTATGCTTAAAAAATAAATATTTGTGTCTGGTCTGGGTGTTCCTCTATCTATATATACATATAATAAAATCGTAACTCAGCGGTGTCTGTTTTTGGAAGATATAAAAAAAATATAAATTGTATGGGTATCTATTAACGCAGTAGAACCTATTTTTCTGTTTTTCTGGTTGTCTGTTTGTCTGTTTGTCTGTTTGTCTGTTTGTCTGTTTGTCTGTTTATCTGTTTG
Organism: Idaea biselata; assembly: GCA_958496205.1. Taxonomy (NCBI): domain Eukaryota; kingdom Metazoa; phylum Arthropoda; class Insecta; order Lepidoptera; family Geometridae; genus Idaea; species Idaea biselata. The sequence goes on along the minus strand of OY292396.1, from coordinate 22,211,911 downwards.
TCTGTTTGTGTGTGCCTTTGTGCCCGCTAATCTCAGAAACGGCTTATCCGATTTTAACCAAATTTGGTATGCAGATAGCTTTAGACCCCGATTAACATATAGGCTATTTTTTATCCGGATATTTTGTCCGGTTATCCGGATAAAGTGATTTTTCTGCTATTACTTAATTAGTTTGAATGTTGTATTGAAGAAATATGTTGTGTGGAATCAACACTTGTTTAACCGGATATCCGGCCGAAAATAAAAAAAACCGGATATCCAGTTTTTTTTTTTCAGAAATTCCTTAAGTACCGTATACCTATGTCTCTCCATATATCCGGATCCTTTGGACATACGGTTTTTTTTAATAAATAAAAATAAAAATAAATAAATAAATTCTGTGAACAACACACAGCGCCATCTAGCCCCGTGGTAAGCGACTAAGCTTTTGTTACGGTGACTAGACAACGGATATAATACTATAAGATTCAGAAGTGGAAATTCTTAAAAAAAATACAACTTACAACAAAAAAACCATTTTACTTCTTAATTACAATTACCTAAATTTACAATCAACAAAATTACTTACAGTTCACTAAAATACTTAATCTACTCGTTCAAAAACACCACACTTTATCACCCCTACACGACAGAACTAAATTCAAATGGCTTACGCAACCGTTCAACCAGCCGATGATTCACCCGTCCGTCCAGTCGAGCGCAGAGCAACAAAATGTGCGCTGCATCCCCAGCGCCTTGCCTTGCGAGGCGGGGGTATTATCGACGTAGGAGAGGAATCTCCTTACACGGCCTCTCCTGACGATGTGTCGTCCTCGACGCAAACTCTTGAGGTGGCCCCACTAGGACCCGCAATCGGGGAGGTCGGCAACTCGACCTCCGCTTCGTCCACTAGCAGAGATGTTGGATCGACCGCAGCAGAGGACCCCGTTTGTTCGGAGTCGTCATCGGCGTCTTCATCTGTAAATGAAATCTTATTTAGAGGCTACCCAAGCAATTCGCGTAAAACGCTCAGCCTAGCACACAGTTTCATTCGTCTTCAGTCAACTAATTCATTCATCGTTCTTTCAAACAGTTCATAAGTTTAGATAGACACACACATCCATCTTTCTCGAATCAATAATAAGATAAAGCCATGGGATTGTCCTGTACGTATCCAAATCACTAGCGGCGGTTTCTTTGCTGCTCTCCTGCTGACAGCTACAGCAGCAGTGGCAACCGTCCAGCTCTCGCCACCTGTAACATGGTCTGTCCACACGCAGACCGGCTTGACGCGAACCGCACTCATGCGTACAAGCCTACCCATACACTGACCGCAATCATGTGTACGAGCCCCTCACGCGAACCGCAATCATGCGTGGAATACCATCACGCGAACCGCATTCATGCGTGGAAACCATAAACTCGGCAACTGCTGCCGACACAACGGGCAACGCACACGCGCCCTGCTCCCAGCGGTACCGCAGCACAGCATGGCAGCCAATCACAGCAGGCGACCCGCATGCGCCTTGCTACCGGCCACCATCGCCACGCGGCGGCCAGAACATCACTTCTGTCTGTAAATTTACACTAGCACAACACTCGTTATGTAAATCAAGTGACAGTTATTTACTTACTCTCAAAAAATGCGGCACACGTTTCTGGGCACCACTCGCCTCGCCACGGCACCATGTGCTGGGCCGCAGCCTGCGTAGTCTTTCCGTAGCTACCGCCGAGCAAACGCAGCGTGTAGCGTCCACTAGGCAATGCCTCTATCACCTTGTAAGGACCACGCATTCCGGGATCAAGTTTTCCTGTTGACTGGGAAAACTTTATAACGAACACGCAGTCGTCTACGTTGAATTGGCGAGGTGGGCGTCGCCGTTGGTTAACCTGTTTGTCTTGTCTGACCTGATTGCTCCTTAGGAGTTCACGGGCCCTGCCTCTGGTTACTTCGCGTAAGGCCTCTCTGTTGGGTGTCGAACCTTCGACAGCTATATCGCGCACCAAAGCTCGAACCACGGGCGTTGTGGATTCAGTACCAATCAGGAGATTTAATGGTGACACTTGTGTAGTCTTCTGTCTCGTAATGTTTAACACCAATTGAAGCTTCCACAATGTTTCTGACCATGGCACATTCCTGTAGTTCGACTGGATACGTAGCATGTTAAGGACGGTACGCATATAACGCTCGGCTTGGCCGTTTGCCTGGTGCATTTCGGGCGTTATATAATGCAGGTTACAACCTAGTTCATTTATCCAAGTCACAAACTCGTTAGACTCGAACATTCTTCCCTTGTCAGTGACCATAAGCTTAGGCACCCCGAACAAAGAAATACACTGAGTGACGACGCGTTTTAACTCAGTAGCGTCTTGTCTACAGATCGGGTAGAGGAGGGTGAATTTGGTAAAAGCGTCAACGACGAGTAAAATGAATTTGTACCCTTCTGACACGGGTAGAGGGCCTAAGGCGTCAACGTGAACCGTGTGGAACGGTGTATCAGGCTTTTCCCAGGAAGTAATAGTTTGTAAGGGAGCCCGAGGAACTCTCTTTTGCGAAACGCACACAAGGCAGTACGAGATGTATTTGCTAACGAACTGCCTAAGTCCGGGAAACCAAAAATGTCTAAGAATGAGGTCTAGGGTCTTCTCTGCGTTAATGTGCTCGTGCTCATCGTGAAATACTCTCAAAAGGCTAAGTCGGTGCCCTTTGGGTATGTAGCAGAGTAAGCGTGGATCTTGGCCTACTGGGGTGTACTTGTAATACAAGACTCCATTTCGAACGGAATAGCGATTGGCATCGAGATTTCCATCGTGAAGTCCTTGAATGAGACTTTGCGTCTCATCATCGGCTGATTGTGCAATCTGAGCCCAATTTCTAGGTCTTGAGATTTGATTGACGCTGATAGGATTGCGACTCAAGTAGTCAGCATGGGGTAACAACACTCCTTTTCGATACTCGATTGAGAAATCGAAGTCTTGGAGGTAGATCCACCACCTGGCCACTCGAGGCAAGAGGTCTTTCTTTCGTTGAGTTGCTTTAAGAGCATTACAGTCAGTTACCACCACAAATTTTAAACCAACTAGATAGTGTCGAAAGTTTTGGAGGGCTTTGACTACAGCGAGGGTCTCCAACTCATAGGAGTGGTACCTCTCCTCAGCACCCTGAGTGGACCTACTGAAGTAAGCTACAACGTGTTTTTTTAAGTCTAGGTGAACTTGTAAAAGTACCGCGCCGTATCCAGCACTACTGGCGTCAGTATGGACTTCGGTGGGAAAGTTATGGTTAAAAATGGAAAGGACCGGTTCATTGGTCAATTCTTTAATGAGATCGAGGCGAATAGTCTCACATTCGGAGGTCCAATTGAATGCAATGTCCTTACGGGTTAGATGAGCAATGGGAGCAGTCTTAGTGGAGTAGTCTTTTATGTACCGCCTGAAATAGCCTGCTAAACCTAACAGTTGGCGCACCTGTTTTACATTTTCGGGCGGTAAGGTATTAACTAAGGCTTCCACCTTTCGCGGGCTCGGCCTAACCTGACCCTGACTAACTAATCTCCCTAAATATTCTACTTCCGTGACAAGGAACGAACACTTAGCCAAATTTATTGAAAACCCGGCTGCTGTAAGGGTCTTGAGTACTTCACGCAACAGGTCAATCCCTTCAGATACCGAGTTACTCAGCAAAAGTACGTCATCGACGTAGACTAGCACGTTTCCCTTATTAAGGTGGTTGCGTAAGGTGTCGTTTATAATGCGTTGGTAGACTATTGGAGAATTAGCTAATCCGTAAGGCATTTTGACATACTCAAAGTGTTCTTCCGGCGTTACAAAGCCAGTAAAGTGAATACATTCCTCTTTGAGACGGATTTGGTGAAATCCTGTAGCCATATCGAGGCTACAGAAGAACTTACACGCGCCTAACCTATCAATGTGATCGTCTATTAGCGGAAGGGGATATCTATCTTTCACTGTAATTCGATTTAGCGCCCTAAAATCGACACAGAGCCTATCTGAGCCATCGCGTTTTCTCACCAGTATAATCGGGCTCGCATATTCAGACTTAGAACGTCTAATCACTCCCTTCTCTAAAAGGTCTTGTGTAATCTCCCTAACCTTGAGTTTTTCGGAGTAAGAGAGTTTATACGGACGATAGACGACAGGGGTGGAACTGGTAAGTCTTATTTCCATCTCACCTGTTTGTACTGTGGTCATAGCAGTCCCTGATATTAGATAGTCAGAAAATTCGTTTATGACAGACATAAGGCTATTCAAATCCGTACCCTGAAGGGGCGTATTTACTCTGACCTGATTACCCATACAAATGGCATTGACGCTTGAGCTAACGTTATCGGAACGTGTGAGGTACTGCTCGTCTTTTGTACGAATGTAAGTAATGCCTTCACGGTTTAAAACATCAGTGCCAATTATAATAGGTGCATTCATAAAAGACGAAGGAACTACTACTAGGTCGACTTCAATAGCAATGTCGCTAAATTCTACAGTGAGGGTAACGTAAGATGTGGTGACCACCTCTCTCTCACTCAAACCCTTCAACACGCAACGTCTCTGTTTTGGTTGACACGTGAAATGTTTTAAAATATCTGACGAGACAAGAGACACATCGAGGGCTCCGCTATCAATGAGCACGTCTACTGGTATCCCATCCACTATCGCAGTAGTCATGTCGTTATTTTTTGCGACATTGGACCGATAAGAGCAAAGATTGACGTTACGCGGATTTCGTTGATCGGTTTTAGCCTTGGTGAAGCATTTGTCCTCGGTATGTCCCGATCTCTTACAGAACGTACAGAAATTGCTGGAAGAGGGTTGCGTATTGAAAGACGTGTTTGAAGTGACGTCACCAGGCTTGCTAGTGGTCGAGTCTGACTTAGCCTTTCTACAATTCCGACTAACATGACCGGTTTGGTGGCAATTATAACATTTTGGCCCGAAACGAGGGGTAGGTTTTATTTGACCTTGCCTTTTTGAATCAGCGATCTTATTGTACCTCAAAGAAGGTTTCGTGTAAATTGAAAGGAATGAGACAATAGTGTCAGGGGTTAAGTTTGCGTTAGCAGCAGCTGCACGCACCTGTGGACTGTCTATACCGCGTATAACGATCAGCGTTCTTAATTCATCGCTTAACCCTTGAACTATTCGCAGACGTAATAATGTTCGACGGGCGAATTCTGAGTAAGTTGGATACTTGTCTGAAGTAGTGTTCATGGCTTCGAATAAAATATTCGCATAGTCTAATTTGCTTGGACAAAGGGGTTTGAATTCGCGTACGAAATTGGACCACGTCCTATCATTAGTCACCCATTCTCCTAACCAGACCTTAGCGTCACCCTTCAGACAAGTAGCTACACGCGACAGACATTCGTGGTCGGTCCAACCGTTGGCCTCTTTGGCGCGATCCACTTCGTCGCACCATGCCTCGATATTGTTAATTGATGGGTCAAAGTTCGACACGTAATAGTGTTGTGACCTTGCTGGTTGCATATTCTTTATAGCTTGCATCAAGGCATGAGCGAGAGTGGATGCCTCGGAACCGGGGATACTAGGTTCTATAGATGGGTGCCGCTCTGACGTATTAGGGATCGTTGACTCTTTAGCTTTTGGCAGAACCTCATTATTTTTGTGGGTAGAACTTGTCTGAAGCGGGGGCGAAGGAGTACGCGTGCGCTTCCTATTGGCAATGTTGCTACGTGAACGATCCCTACTACGCGAATCGCGCCCATCCCTAGTACGCGATCGGTGCCTTTCGGGACTACGAGAATCACGCCGATCTCGATTACGTAAGCCATCTTGCAAAGTGCGACGACTCCTACTCGAATCACGCCGCGTTCTACCACTACTGCGATCAGGAGACCCACGAGATCGACGTCGGTTGCGATCGCGTGACCGGTCCCGAGTACTTAATCGTTTTTCACAAATACGTGACTTTTCACGCCCCATTATCACAAAAAAAAGCAACAAAGTACCGTTAAAATAAATCAATCAGATATAAACAACGAAATCGACCAAAAGGAAAAGTAACCAAGCGGGTAGTTGTTGAAAAAGCAAATTTAACAGATTCAAATGAAAATGGTTTCTCTGTTTTAGATACGAAACTTCATATATGTGGGCTTAAAAGTCCTTTATCCCACTTCTGATATAAGATTCAGAAGTGGAAATTCTTAAAAAAAATACAACTTACAACAAAAAAACCATTTTACTTCTTAATTACAATTACCTAAATTAACAATCAACAAAATTACTTACAGTTCACTAAAATACTTAATCTACTCGTTCAAAAACACCACACTTTATCACCCCTACACGACAGAACTAAATTCAAATGGCTTACGCAACCGTTCAACCAGCCGATGATTCACCCGTCCGTCCAGTCGAGCGCAGAGCAACAAAATGTGCGCTGCATCCCCAGCGCCTTGCCTTGCGAGGCGGGGGTATTATCGACGTAGGAGAGGAATCTCCTTACAATACTTATATTTCATTTTCTTTTGTAAATACATACATATTATACATAGAGAGACACCCAGACCCGACACAAATATTTATTTTATTAAGCATAAATACTTGCACCCGGCGGGAATCGAACCCGCAACCTTCTGCATTGAAGTCGTACGTTCGCACGACGCGCCACAGAGGTCGTCGTTAATTATAATGTCGTAATGGTCGTTTTTATAATGTCTGTTTTTACCCGACTTAAAAAAAGAGGAGCTGCTCAATTCTACCCGCATATTGTTTGTAAGTGAATCTGTTCACGCCGTACTCTGGCATATAAAGTCCGATTTCGATCATTTTTATTTTATTTGTGGAGTGAGAGTCCCGAGTTGGTCCCATAAATTGTTGGCGAAGATCAGATGAGAACCTTCGGAATGATGAGCAGAATAGCATCCCACGTTTTTGTTTAACTTTTGGACTGCCATCAATAGAATCGGCTATAAAGAACTAGGTACAAATTGAAGGACCACCTGAAACCACCTTCTCAAAAATTTCTCAGTGATTAAAGTTACGGTTACAATTTTGATAATGTTTAGTGGCAGTCGAAAATGCAATAAAAAGGATAAAAAAAATAATGTAGCTGTAATCGGGCAGATTTACTGGGTAGATGCGGATTGCATGTAGTTTCTGTGGCACGATGGCAGCTGTGGATTCCGAGTCGAGGCTTCCGCGTTCGAATCACAGACCAGCGCATTCCGTTTTTAAGGAACGGTGGCCTACCGAGCCGAGTGATGGCTTCCGATTCGACGGCTGTGCGTTCGAGTCCCGAGTCCCGGACACGACGTTACGTTTTACCCTTCACCCTTGCCGTTGTGAGGGGACTCAGTAAGTTAAGTAAGCTGCAAGCTAAGAGGCGCACAAAGGGGAAACCGGGCTTGCCTGGTTTCTAACCGTAATCCTGCGTCAGCGGGCTCGGGGGTCCTTTCCGCAAGAAATCAGAAATCATCAGAAAAGGCTTTATCACCGGCTTTGGGGACCTCGAGACGGTGGCGTGACCGTGCCGAGGGAGAGGAGACGGAGAGGGGTTGTTTATCGGGCAGAGGCCGAGATGAGGCTTGGAAAGGCCGCCGTTATCAGGATGTAGTCCACGAGGAATTCCCACTAGCCTCAAAACTTGTGGAGCGAGAGACATCATGGGGGTTTAGATTATAAACCTATGGTAGGGAGCCCAACGAGAGTGGCCTGACGGTGCATAAGGCGCAATACCCACGTAAAAAAAAGATATCATGTAGTTAAGAGACACCATGGGGGTTTAGATTATAAACCTATGGTAGGGAGCCCAACGAGAGTGGCCTGACGGTGCATAAGGCGCAATACCCACGTAAAAAAAAGATATCATGTAGTTAAGCTGCCCGACTTCAGCTTACATAACAGATAAGTCGGTTGCACTGTATGTAGGAGAGCTTATTTTTATAATTTAGACCTTTTTTTCGAAGTCGGGTTTTGATTTTTTTTATATTTTCGATAAAGGCTTACTTACTTACTATACTTTCTTATAATAAGTACCTAATGCAAATAAGCATGCAACACGTTACCTACCGCTGCGCTGTGCAAAATCTACACTTAAATAGACTCTGCCATGATTCTCTTCTGCTCAGCAACAGACTTCCCTGGTTGTCCGTTCAAGTGTAGACTTTTGCACAGCGATGGGTAGGTAGTCCGAAAAACGCTGACGAAGTCGCAGGCACAGCTAGTATATAATAATACTAGTAGTGCGCGCGACTTCGTCCGCCTATTTATAGTAGTCAGGGGTACCCGCGGTGTAGATCCGAAATAGATGAGTAAGGGATCCGAAGGAGATTAGCAAACCTTAAGTTTACCGGATCCCGGACTCCCGAGAGGGATGCAACATCACTCAGATGGGAAGAACATGAAGAACCGAGAGTAAGGCCACCGGAGTCTGTTTACGGAGTCTGTAAATTCTGATTTATGAACGATTTCGTTTATAAATAGTTCAGTAAACGTTTCAATGATATTTTGTTATGATCATTAGGTACTAGCAGCGCTCCGCGGTTTTGGCCGTGTAAGTCCCTATGCCACGGGAATATCGTGATAAAAAGTATCTCAAACTCGATTTGCTCATTTATACTCATTTTTATTTTATTTACTCATTTACTTACTTTCACATTCATAATATTATAGGACTAAAGTGCCCGCGAATATTTTGGAAAACCTTGAGGTGGGGACCCTATAAAAGTAAAATCTTAATCCGAATAATATCGATATTAAGGTAGAAAACTAAACTTTTCATAATTTATTTTGGTATTAAGTTTGTATGGAAATGGTAACAGTCGCCACGTTCTTAAACACACATTTCTCTTTTATATAAAATATGTATGTTAGTTTATAAGGTATGTATCTATGGGCCTTAGTAGCCTGAAATAAATGATTTTATTTTTATTTATTTTATTTATTTATTTTAAAGGATAGAGTGGATCCACCCCATATAATTTGAAGTATAAATATCGCGTGGCCTTATTTTGTATGTGCTCTAACATAGTGTTTTACTTGGCCTCATGGGGAGCCCACACTACCGCACCGAACTCGGTGGCTTGCCGCACCGAACTCCAACGGCTGAACCGATTTGGGTGAAAATAAGTGGGGAGGTAGCTTAGAACCAGGAGAAGGACATAGGATACTTTTGATCCCGTAAATCCCGCAGGATAGGGTTTCGCTTACGCGGGTGTAACCGCGGGCGCAGCTAGTGTATAATATGTATGTATTTACAAAAGAAAAATAAATATAAGTATTATATCCGTTGTCTAGTCACCGTAACACAAGCTTAGTCGCTTACCACGGGGCTAGATGGCGCTGTGTGTTGTTGACACAATTTATTTATTTATTTATTTATTTTAGTTTTTGAGTTTATTCATAACAAACATACAGACGCACGCATACACACACACAAAAATATAAGTATTTCCTCTTTATAATATTAGTATAGAAGTATAGACCACTAGGTACATCTTATTTTTAAACTTTAGTCATTTTAGTTGCATAAGTATTACAACATTGGCAGACTGGGAATTACAGACTTCAATCTCCAATGACCGCCTGTTTCGTCATACTCGGAATTCCTAAATCTATATTTTGATTAGATAAGTAAATATTGAATGGTAATTTCATCATCACGTATTTTGGATAGCAACCTTACCGTAATACAATCAATATTGGTGTCCATGTAAATATGAGTACCTAACAACCTGCAAATCGTGTAAAAGTTTTAAGTATTATAGTATCTGTTGTCTCGTCTCACCGTACCATTAGCTTAGTAGCTTATCACGGGGCTAGATGGCGCTGTGTGTTGTTCACAGAATTTATTTATTTTTTATTTATTATTATTAGTTATTTTGACCGTGATTGGTAAAGTGCATCGGGTTCCCTACGTAGGTTCGACTGCCATTGTTAAAAAATCAAATAGATTGAATTATTTGCCCTAATATTTTTGTCCCCATTCGGTCGGTCATTGATCTCTGCACCATTTTTTCAGTACCTATATTATGGTCATCATGACCAAGCACTCACTTTATTTGTAACAGAGGCGAGATAGTCTCTAATTAAGCGGTGTGACCGTTGTGTCAGCTTTTTTCAAAGGTCTTTCAGGCAAAAAATCATTATCTCGTGGCCAGTTGACAACGTTAATGGGCAGAAATTGCTTTCTCATCGCAAAATACAATTTACAATGTAACCGGGTCTACTCTTTGGACACCTAAACAATTTTAAAACATTTTGTTATTTAGGGACAAAATAATAATTACTTAGGTATCTAAATCTTTGTAATGGTCAAAGTTTTTTTTAATCTCATGAGTAGAAACACTAAGAATTGAAAAACCGGCCAAGTCCGAGTTGGATTCGCGCACGAAAGGTTCTCCTATCATTGTCACAAAAAATCACGTTTGTTGTATGGGAGCACCAGTTAAATATTTGTTTTGTTCTGTTTTTAGTATACAGAAATATATCATCTGATATTTTTTAACCTCACGTGCATAACATATAGCTACTGATTGGAGCTGATTTCATCTTATAGGTACATATATGCTTTTGCATCAAAAAATAGTAATATATAAATACTAGTAAATAAATATACCATAACAGCTATACCCATACAATCAATTACAGTTATAGAAGGATTTGATTATGTAAGTATATATAAAAAAATAATTAGACTACCATCATGTAAATTAATGCACTTTTCAAATATATAACCTTTGTAAATAGTTATCAAATAGCCTTACACTTAACTATTTCTTATATTACTTTTTTTTTTTAAAGTGATATTAATTTAATTTATATATTTGTTGATATATTACTTATTTATTTATTTATATTTCAATTTGGACGTCTCGATAAGATAAGTACATATTGTATTTTATCTATTTCATCCGTTTGAACAGATTTTTGTATCTTAAATGGACACAATTATTCTTGTTATAGTTACCTAGCTACTAGATTTATTAAATCAGAATAGGCTAAAAGTAGTTTTCGAAACCGATTTTAAAAAGAAAATTATAATTTTCTACCATATGTTGGTATAGATACATTAATCTTCGATCTTCGAAGTTTGAATCAAACAATATTAAGTTTTTTTAATGATAATAATCAATTAGGCAATTAATAATAATAATAATGGATGAAAATGAATCAAACCTAATTACAAACAAAATAGGCGCAGCATTATCAGCAGCGGCGGCCCCACACTAAACATAGTCTGTGTTGTATTAAAATTGTATGTTTTTTCCTAATGGATCATTCCTAATCTACCTAATTGATTATTATCATTAAAAAAACTTGCGCCTATTTTGTTTGTAATTAGGTTTGATTCATTTTCATCCATTATTATTATTAGAACTACGGGTCTACGGGCAATGCGATCTAGACTAATATTAGTAATAGGTTTTTATTGGTTAATATATATATTTTTTAATATTAATTGAATATTCATTACACTTCTACAATCCACAATAGATAGGTTCTATTACCTACTAGTGTACCCTTGGTATGCTATTAGTAGGTACTATGTATCTCGATTATACCAACGTAATATAATCTAACAAATATGTACAAATTGTGTGATAGTTCAAATAATTTATTCCTATCAACAAATAAATAATGAATTGAGGAATATTTGCGACTTTGTAGTGGTCATACATAGATTAATTTATTTAAATTAGGTATCTATACCTACCTACTGCCCTTATTAGAATACCTATTGGAAACAATGACTTGTAATTTTTAAATATTTGATGCCCTAGATAAGCCGAACCAGTAGCTTCAGAGGTTCTTGGGCTTCATGGCGATTCTTTTAAACGTTTAGTTGTCATAAATCTCATGACATTTTTCATAATAGGGTATACCTATTACCCGTATCATAGAATGCCACAACCATGAAGACCAGAAAGGACCTAGGAAGGTTCTATTAGTCGCTTAATATAACTCAGGGTGATCTTTAACAACCCGGGTTCTATTATGAGACTTGCATACGGTAAAAGCAATGTTGGCTCGAAGTGTTATAAAATTCAGGATGGAATTAATTATTAAAATAAGAATTATTGAATGGTTAATGGTCAGTACCATTGGTCAGGAATGGTCAGGATGTATCAAAATATCGAGCGTCATGTTCGAGTAAATTTAAAAACAGCAAATGCCCGATGTTCTGCTACTATGAACTAACTGCTCCAGTCTATACCCACCTGAAAGGTAAAAAATCTACTTACCTACACATGAGTTTGATCAAAATGCATATTGAAATCTAGGCGTTGTGTATTTCGTTATGGCATATTGAAACTGTCGGAACTAATAGCCGGAACGAATGTAAACCAGTTAGCCAATTGTTTTTCTTATTTCCTAAAGTGATTCGGTTTAATTTATTTAGATAGGCACTATAGAAATATAGGAACTGCAGAGATCTATAATTGTGTTTAATATTTAATCAAATTGAAACAATAACTTATCAAATATTAATTAAAAAAAAACTAAACTAAACAAAACAAAGAATAACAAAATCACCAAAACTAAAATAACCCACCCCCAAGCGTTCCCGATGCGAAGCTGCCCAAATGCTAGCAGCATTCCCGCGTTGAACCGCAATTGACAACCTTTGCTGCAGGAACGCCCCAGAACGGACATCATCCCCCTACTACTATATTACTGCAGAGTAAGATATTGCTAAATGTGATTGGGGATTTCCACAACTCGCGTGGAGATAGGTACCTTTTCACCCGACTGCGCGACGCAAAGAAGGGTTATGTGTTTATCAGTCTATGTATGTACTATATAGTATTTTCTTTCTGTTTGTACCTACTTTAATAATTTTGACCCGTTAGGGAAAAAATATTTATATACTTATTATGTTTTGAACCGAATGGCCAATCGACAATAAGCCCTTAATTTTATTCTAAGTAGCAGTTGAAAATCGAAGAAGATAACATAGTAATCTGCTGATATGAAATTTGTTGGATTAAGGGCAAAAGGGACTCAGCTAACCACTTGACTTAACCTGTAATAATGTTTCACTCCACATCACATTTCAATAGCGATTTAGTCATAAAGCCACAGAATGAATTCCTGATTAGTAGGTATTAGTTATCTATCATACTAATCCAAGTGCACGCGGGGATATCGTGATATCATATAAAAAGACATGAATTGCTTTATGAATAGTATTAAAATACAAAAAGTCAGTTAAAAGTAATGTAAAAAAAAATTAAGTAAATTAAATTAAACAATGTGAATTTAATAAACCGCCCTTAATCATACCCGGCGCAAAGGAGCCGAGGATGCTAGCAGCATTGCCTCTCTGTATGACAATGGCCAACTCGCACCAAGTACGACCCTGAGCGGTAATCAAGTACCCTATCCCTAAGATGGCGGCTAATGTTACTCGAATAATAATGGTATATTATTGTTTAATTTTATCATTTGAGATTCATTTTTTACTCTACATCTGTAAAATGTTACGAGAATAAATATCCTAATACAACATCTAATAACTAATACAAATTAAATTTTAGAATTTTATACTTTTATGTATTCCTACTTGTCTTTTTCTTAGAAGGGCTCCGCATCGGAACACAGACATGCTCGTATGGATTTTTACATTTAGTATTATAAGCTATATTTTTACTCAGGGATAACTCGGCAGGTATCCATAATATGAGTGAAATATATCGCTTTCTCGGCAGAAACCTAGTTCTTTAATATGAATACTAATTAAAAGATTTACGACCTTAAAAAACGTTTACTACAAAGTAAATGACAACTATATTTATAAACAAATCGGCCGGAGACAGGAAGGACCGTAATAATAAATAATATATTTCGAATCAGGGTCAAAACGTAAAAATAAAATAATTAAAACTTTGCAGAATAAGTACCTACCTACCTACTTATTTATTGTTTTTGTTGGAAACAAACTTGTAACTTCGACCCAGTCGTTGCATATTTATGACACTGTGAACTATTGTGGTTTTAATTAAACGTGAACATTTTAAGAAAATGGTGAATTAATTTATGAGCTATTGTAATTAATTTTATAAAACTTATTGCTATTTTGCGATCGTGACAAAATAGAATTCTATATAGGTACCTACGTTAACAAATATGTTGAGAAATTCACGTTTCAACACAACATATAATCCGATAGGTAAAGTAATTTAACTTTAGTAGGTACCTATGTACTAAGTATATATTTTATTATAGGTGTAGATACAAAATGTTTATTTTATATTATATACTACTAAAGCATTGATCTCAGTGTTTGCTTTTTCATGCTTATCGTAGTAAGAAACACATTTCCTCCTTTAATTTAATCTATACGTTATTTATTACTTGAAAGTAGGTCTTATGACTGAAAACATTGTCATATGATTATGTATGACAGTCAAAAAGCAACAACTGGCGTCTAATGGATTTAATAAGGTTCATAATGTTATATTGATAGTCACAAAGTTAGAAACTTTTTAACAAGTATAATATACTGAGTAGGTGTTTATCAAATTTCAAAACAAAATCATAAAGCAAAAGTTTATCGTCGTTACAACGAATCTTCGGTTTAATTACTTTCTTCCGAACAAGCTCTCAATTAATAAATAGGTGAATATAACGAATCAATAATAAAATAAAATAAACTTACCACTGAAAGCCGCTACGTATTCTCTCCACTTGCGGCTGTTGCTCATTGTTGACATCGTCGGGGCGCACTTCGGTTACTAACATTTATACTCTGTGGCGTACGATGTAAGTACTACACCAGAGTCTACACTTGTCACCGACTGGAAACTGGCGAGAAGTCCGAATGCGCGGTGCGACGATGCATGCCGCTCTAATATTAGCCGGCCACGTGTTATACGCGTTTCGTCTTAAAAGCGCGAATGGATGGTTATTGAGAAAACAGAACAGTACTCCTGTTATGTTGAAGGTTTCAGTTGTTCAAGCGCTTGTATTGTAGGTTAAGTGGGTAAAGACGAGGCGCGACCATGGCTGTGTGTCGACCACTACGGCGCTACACGCTTCAGATAATGCTGTTATTTGCTTTATCATTCATTGTGTGCGTACAACACGCCTGACGCCAAACCGACGAGACTGATAACGTCACGCTAACCAACGTTTTGTGTGAAACTTCACACCGTACCGGCTAGCGGCTGCGAATCCCTAATTTTCTTTTAACTAGAAAACAAACAAAAGACCATTTAATTGTATAGCCGGTAAAGATAAATCTACTTTACAATGGTTCTTTAACAATGATGTTGAGACCGGCATTATTTCTGCAAATTGTATCTATGGCTGGCTTTATATGACAAGTGTCGGAAGTCGTCTATTCACAATATTTCACAACAATCATGACAAATTAGCATAACAAAGACTGCAAAAATGTACATAAAACCAATTAATCTCAGAATCATGTTACCATTGTATTGTAAGGAAGGATGTATTGATTTTGCAGTGTTGCTCTTAATACAAGTCCAAGGTTGATGCAAGGTTCAATTTTGAATAGAGCTTTTTTCCTTTGAATTATGGCTTCTCACGATTTGTGTATAATGCCGTCCAGCTTGCTGCTGAGTAACGGACGAGGCTCTGGCGCTCTGGGTCAGACAGAAGTCAGTATTAGCTCGCGTAAAAATCAAAATAAGCCACATTAGTTAAATGTTTGGCTCAAAGTATGCCCGTTAGTCCTTGAAGTCTGGGGCTATAGTGAAGCGATGGCTCCTTTAGCGGCGCCTTCGTCCAGCTGAAGGCGTCTGAACAGTTAATAGGACTCGTACTATCAAAAAAAAATACTAAACAATAATTTGATTTTAGTTATTATAACGTTATAGATGAGCGCTGGACTACTTTTTCACTTAACGGTAAGTGATATGGTCTAATAATGTGGAACGCTCATTTAGAAGTTAGGACGGCAGTGGATCAAGAGCCGAAGCCTTCTTGCTTAGTAGCTGCATTTGTCTACGTATCGGAACAAGGACGAGTCCCACCAAAAAAAATCCTTTTGGTCGCGAACGTCAATACTCCGTCAAAACTAATCTTGCATACATATGATATAGCATACCCCACTGAAAAGTCGACGGGCGAGTTAGCTTTATTTCGCTACAGGGCGCTTCGTTTCATCAATTAATCTTCAACTACTTTAATCAATTGTACTTAATAAGTAGGACTTCCTAGTGCGTGCGTTTCTTCTGCATCGCAAACGGGGAGTCCGCGTTATGCTCGTGGTACAATAAGTTAAATTATATTAGTAGTATACAGTAGACTAAGATTAATCTATGGTAAAAGGTACTTAATAAATAAATAAATTGTGAATCTAGTGGAACTAGAGCTAAAAATTCATTGTATTTTTACTATTCTCGCGTGTTTTATTGTTGATCGGACACAAGGATTGCCTATAGCCATACACGATGACTAATATTTTATGGGTTTAGTTCAAAATGGTGGTTTTTACGACTTGCAAATTTTAAATGGCTTATC
Organism: Idaea biselata; assembly: GCA_958496205.1. NCBI lineage: Eukaryota > Metazoa > Arthropoda > Insecta > Lepidoptera > Geometridae > Idaea > Idaea biselata. The sequence goes on along the minus strand of OY292396.1, from coordinate 22,195,465 downwards.
TGCGCTGACAATTTCCATTGATATGCGCCAAGTAAATCTATTGTGTTTTCGAAATATTTTAAAAATAAAACCACAGGTTACCTAGTAGTTGGTGCCTCGCGGCGATCTTAATAACACAATTTGTCCTCATTATATTCTATAAAATGAACAAGATTTAAAGTATTTATTTTATTGATTTAAGTATATAAGTACAACAACATTACCTCAATGTAATTAAATTTTCATCTGTACTAATATTGTCTTTAATTTTGAAATTATAGCAGATGTTTAAACAATAGAATTTTTAATTACTAAAACAATTGAGCTACTGTGACCGTGCTAAGATGACGACATTATAATTTATTTTATAATATAGTGTCCAATAAATTAAATGGGATATACTAAGATTCCATCTTGAATACTTAGTTAAACAATGGGACAGTAGGTCAGTAGGGGCCTTGATCTAATTCAATGGGGAGGAACACTAACTTTTTATCCCGGCAGAGGGCGGTGGCAGACTGCACCTAAGTTTGAGAACTGTCAAATAGTAAGTATTTTTTAACAACTCTCCGCGTTTTCATTTACGTTTACATTTATCCTACTAATATTATAAACTAGCTGACCCGGCGAACTTTGTTCCGCCTTAAAGGCAATAAAAGAGCATTTAATTTTTTTAATCGAACGGGATAAAAAGTATCCTATGTCCTTCTCCTGGCTCTAAACTACCTCCCTGCCAATTTTCAGCTAAATCGGTTCAGCCGTTCTTGAGTTATAAGTGGAGTAACTAACACGACTTTCTTTTATATATATAGATGTGAAAGTTTGTATGGATGTTTGGATGTTTGTTACTCTTTCACGCAAAAACTACTGAACCGATTGCGATGAAACTTGGAATATAGATAGCTGGACACCTAGAATAAATCATAGGCTACTTTTTATGCCGTAATTCCCGCGGGATCGGGACTTACGCGGGTGAAACCGCGGGGCGCAGCTAGTATTTAAATAAAATGCCTCAATGTAGTGCATCAGATTTCAAAAGTATATTCCCAACAGACGTGAAGCGTAGGAAACGGTGGAAAGCTGCTGTACGAATTTAAAACTTTAAAACAATACTCATGCGGCTCATTTCAAAGACTATTTTGAAAAAAGTACATACCAAGGTAAGTTACAAATCTTTATTAGAACAATAAAATAGTGCAGTATCTAATCGAAGATGGCCTGAAGAGTTGGAGAAGTTACTAATAGAGTGGCAATCCATAGCACAGATTTTGAAGAGTTGAAGAGGATTAGAGAGGTCTTTGCCCTGCTGTGGAAGTTGGGACACTATACCTATATAAGTTCATAATGAACAAATAATAAACAGTAGATAGATAGATAGATAGATTAACGCTTTATTTGCACAACAAACAATATACAAAACAACATACATATGTAAGACAAATACACATAAAGCTTTAAACTAAAACGTTGCACAAATGGGCGGCCTTATCGCTAAAAGCGATTTCTTCCAGGCAACCTTTGGATGGAGAAGGTCATTACAGCATGCGCAGTAGGCAAAGTGAAATTGAGTCAGATTGGCTTCTATATAAGTATTTAAATATAAAATAGTATAGAATACAAACCATATTAAAACTAAAAATAAATAAATATTTAAAAAATAAATAAAATAAATAGATACCTACAAGCATTGAGTTAATAAGTAGTAACTAGAGATGATGTCTCAAACAAACTTTATATTCCTTTTACACAAAATCAATAAAACAAGCCGCTACAGCGCTGACAATATTGTAACGTCTTTTGTGAAAATGAAAAATAATATCACTGGCAGCGCTTTTCCCTTCAGTAAATGACGCTTCTGACGTTTTAGTCAAAAGAATCATAGAGTAATGTGTAACGTGCCAGATAGGACAATTCGATTAATCTACAAATCTATAAGAAATTACCTAAACTTTGAATTAGAATTTTAAAAAATCGTTGAGTATATGGATGTACGTGTGTGTGTCTGTTGCATATCTACGATAAAGCTACCGTCAATTTATACTTAAACACCCAATACTCCTTGCCCTGCGGTTTCACCTTCATTTCACTATTTTTACTGACTTCAAAAAATAAGGAGGTTTTCAATATACTCACGCTGTGCTCTACTATATTATGTACGATTTCGATGATTCTTTTTTTTATAAGATGAAAATCTCGAGTAGGCCACAAAAAAATTTGATGAAGATCTGATGAGAACCTTCGAAATGATGAGCAGAATAGCATCCCAAAAAGCAGTAAATTAATATTTTTTGGACTTTTGGACTTTTGGAAAATGGAAACAAATTGATGGCGCACCCATAGCACCTTCTCATCAAAAAACTTCTCAATCAATTCAAAAACTTACTTCAAAAAATAAGAAAATATAACCACTCTTACATACATACACTCGACTTTTATCTATTATGTAAGCTGAAGTCGGGCACTTTTACTGGGTAGATAAAGATGGTGTGTAGTTTGGCTGCCTGTCTTCAGCTTACACAACAGATAACTTTCTTAAGGTTATCAAATGTAATTTTTTCTGTTTTTTGAAGTTAGATTTTGAATTTTTCAATTATAATATAAGGAATTAAGTTTCATGAAAAAAAAAAACATGGCGACATGGTAGGCGGAGTGGGGGGTGTTGGGTTTTATTTTTGTTACGGAATTTATTGATTCGGTGGCCGGGCTCAAAGCCCGCGATAAAAGCTATATTGCATAGTTTAAAACAAATTCTACGTAATAATAACCGATAGTCAAACATAAGAGAAACCGCCGGCGATATTTAGTCGTCTGTGGTCAAAGGTGTCCTAAGAAAGTACAGTTACCATTTTCATATTGAACCAACATAGTGTCCGTTCTGTGGTAGGTTGATCTTTGATTATTTGTATACAATTTTATTTTTCAGTTTTTACGTATTTTTTAACAATTATTTCGTTTATTAACCGATAAAAGGTGATCCCGTGGTCTTTGTTTTGTTGTTTTTGAACTATTTTTGGAGGTTTTTATACGATATCCTGGAAATTAAATTATTTTTCTAATATGTGTGACCTCGCCCGCTGTTGAACTGTCACTGAACGTTTTGATGATAGTGTGGCTGCAGTTGCTTAGTTCAACAATCTTCCTTCAGATGCCATATCTACTTTAGGTTGAGATCTATGCCTACAAGATACATAATTATATTAAAATATATAAAGATATAAAATATATAAAGATATAAAATATATAAAAATAAATACATACTGACTTACCTAACCATCATTCACTTTCGAAGTTTAGTGTTAGTGTATTTATATTTTAATTAGACTCAAATTCAACCACAGGCTAAGTTTCTGGGGAAAACATCTGTAATACCTTAAATCTTTAGTTTTACAAAAAATCAGCTACAAAACCTAACGGCACACAAAAATAAAAAACGTTTAACTTTCTTTTAACAAGCGCCGAGGCGCCAACCACTAGGTAAACTGTGATATACATAACAACTTTTGCTTACATTGTTTCAACACCTACCTACCACTACCTGTGCAATAATCCAGTACTGATGCCTATGGCAGCACCAGTATTTGTTCCCTGGCCTGCGCTGCCGCGGCTGGTAGCTTCAGTAGGCGATTATCCCTGTCTGCACTATATTACCTAAATGCAGCCGCTTGCGCACTGGCGGAAAACGGGGGACCGTTCTCGTCTCCTCGTCAGAGTTCACTACGATCAGCCAACTTCGGCAAGCCAGTGAGGAACGTCGACGTCCCCTTGGACCATTCGTCGGGTCCGCGGGGTCGCTACTCCTTGTCACCTCAGTTCGAAGTGAAACTCAAAGCGTGGTGCCCTGCGGACTTATAAGTATTTAAGAGCCCTATAGCTGCTAAATTCAAAATCCCTGTCGGGCTCATCGAAAATTGTTGATTATTTCATGACGGAACGTCGTAGAACTTTTTTTGTGTATGGATTGTAGGTGACATTGTTTCCTTCATTTTGGTATAGTTCTAAGACAAAAACCTCCTATTGGTGCAAAGCCTATCCAAATTTTAGACAAAAAATGTCTGTTTTGGCTAAAATGTCGATAGGCTTCAATACGTTTCAAAATATTTGTCTGGAAACTGCCCTGAATTGTCGGAAACAATGTCGATTACAATACATACACAAAAGAAAGTTCAACAAAATTCCGTCATGAAATAATCAACAATTTTCGATGAAGCCGACATGGATTTTGAGTTTAGCGGCTATAGGGCTCTTAATTAAGTTAATCAATATTGTAATACTTAAGGTAGACAAGTTACCATTATCATCTCATCCCTTATCTGTCCACTGCTGAACATAGACCTCCCCCATACGACGCCACAAATAGCGATTCCGAGCCGCCTCCATCCAACGCAACGACTCCCCGCGACCGCTACAATGTCGTCGGTCCATCGTGGTCGCCGTAGTTATCAGTCGTTCGAGCTATACAATACATAGCTTGCCCACTTCAGTCTGCTAATTATGAGAGCTATGTTTCGATGGCTTTGTTCTACGATTTCCGTAATAAAGTGTACGATTATCGTAAGCTAATAAACTATTCAAATTCAGAAATTTCCCCGGGTCTTATAATACGCGTTTAAGACCCGGGAAAATGTAACTATATCGTAAGCTAGACACGAGATGTATTTTTCCTTTAAAATATTTTTGTAGGTGTATAGGGTATACCTACTACTAAGACACTAGTTGATTTTTGTAATAAAAATTGTATGAAATTAATATTCAACTGACGCAATTTCAAATTAGTATTCAGGGCTATTATCTCGCATAAAGTGTAATACATTTTCGGTATCTGGACGATTTGTCTGATTTAGGTAAGTAGGTATAGGTTTAGATTGTAGATATGAAAGTAACCAATTTAGACTGGAAATATAAGACCGGCGAATTTAAGTAAATAGGTACATGACGTATACAACATACTTCGAATCATACCTACATAAGATACCTTTTTTAATCAAGATTTTTTTTTAAGTTTAATAATCAACTAAAGATACCTATAACTACTTTTGTTAATAAATAGTACGATACAGATACTTGAAAACGCACGCCGAAATTATTGGCAGAACATGTTATCCAAGGCTAGAGTACCAAAGGACCTATTAGATGTAAACCTGATGGTCGTAGAAACAGAGGCAGGCCCTAATTGAGTTGGCTCGATGGTGTGAAAAGCGACATTGCATTCGGTGTGAAGAATTAGAGAAGGCCATAAACAGACCCGATTGGAAAATAACATTTAACCCGGGCCAAGGCCCACCCGCGACTATAGCGCCTATAGACGATGATACGGATACTTCACTGCACATCGAGTCACCTTATTGATTCGAAATCATTGATGACATTTCAATTGATCGTTTAGAATGAGATAAATACCTAATTCTGAACCATCTGCCTCGTTCAATTGAATAGGCACTTTCTCTTTATAGCATTGTATTGAAAGGAACGTCAATGATTCACGAACGTTATGACTATTGTACGAGTAATAAGCTCTTTTTGCTGTGACAAATTTTACAGTTTTAGCGGGGAAACTATGGCAATATGTAATATAGTTACTTACCAAAAATGTTAATATTTTGTCTGTCTCGTGTTTTCGTAGTACCTACACGTGGCGAAGCGGTCTAACGCACTGGTTCGGATTACTAGTCGCTTGTTCAAATCCTGCCGAGTACGAATTTTTGGCAGCGTCAAAAATACAATAGATGGATAGATAGATAGAACGCGTTGTTATGCTCACCAAAAATAACAATTACAATTAATGAAACAAAAGAAACTTAAATCTAAAGCGGCACAAAAGGCGGCCTTACCGCTGAGAGCGGTCTATTCCAGGCAACCTTGGGATGGAGAGAAACATACGAATGATTGAGGGTGAGTATAATAATTCCTAAGTGCGGGAAACAATATAATTACTTACTTACTTTTATAGAGTACCTACCTACTTAATTTTTGTAGACCTAAAGCAGTTGGTTTTTAAACAAACGCTCGAGTTTTATCCGACTCATTTGTAACCCGAAACTTGTCAACAAGAAAAGTGGTTTTGAATTTGTCAAATATCAAAAAGATAAAATACCTAAATAGAAATTCTGTGTAAGTTTTCACTCAAAAGGCCGACGTTGTTACCGCTTTCCCAAAACTTTTAAAACCGGAGTCCCAAAACGTAGGTATATATTGTGGGGGCGGATCGTCTTACATAAAATTTTAACTCCTATCATCGGAGGTCCGAAAATGTTTCACATACCATTTATAATCATAATGATCATTCTTCATAAAAAATTTAAAAACTAAATATTAAAATATATAATAATTGAAATTCATAATATCACTATTCATACACTTCATTTTACTAATATTTGTTTTAATATATTTGTTTATCATAATGCTCGAAACTCATAATCATTCCAATAAATAACTTTGATATTCATACATGTGTTTTATTCTAATATTCATTTTTATAAATTTCTTAATCATAAGTGTTTTATGCATAATTATTGAAAATCATAATATCTTTATTCATACATTTGTTTCACCTACTATTGTCATCTTACTTGAATTTTGAAATAAAATATACGGAGCACACCGACTCGGATAGGTTAGGTTAATGTAAGAACATGATTACGCGCAGCGCTTTGGCGAGCGAGCGTAGCGAGCGTGCCGCGGCAGCGGTCGCCAAAGCGCCTAATTACTATAAATAAAAACTATTACTGTCATCTTCATCATGTTATAAATAAAAACTATTACTGTCATAAAACTACTATTGTCATCTTACTTGAATTTTGAAATTAAATATACGGAGCACACCGACTCGGATAGGTTAGGTTAATGTAAGAACATGATTACGCGCAGCGCTTTGGCGAGCGAGCGTAGCGAGCGTGCCGCGGCAGCGGTCGCCAAAGCGCCTAATTACTATAAATAAAAAAAACCTGATATATCTTAATCATAAGTGTTTTTATTACAACATTATTAACTTAAGAGTAATTTCTAAGAAGAAATATAATAATAGAATAGAAATTACATTATGAGTTAATTCCGTTTCAAAAAGAAGATCGCCAGAACACAAGTCAAAAACCATTTATAATTTCACAAAGAGTTTGATTGGGGTAGTTCATAAAAAGTTTTGTTAAAGTTGCCGTTATTAATACAAAAATTATGATAAATGTCTGTTATAAAGTAAGCTATTCTGAACAACGATATTATGAGTTGAAATATGTTCTTAGTAACAATAATTATGAACTAAAGCAATATGATCATTAAATGTTATGAAGAAAAAAATTATGATTTTAAACTGTTCTTGGTAGTAACAGTATTAATAAAAAAATTATGATCATTAACTATTATGAGCTCCGATGGTAGTAATAAAAATGTCTGAATAAAAAAAGTATGATAAATAAAATTATGAAGAGTGATTATTATGAACACAAATCGGTAGTAAGACAAAGAATATGACTTAAAATTTTATGTGAGCCAATATGGACCCATATATTGTACATCGGTAGGTTTATACTTTGATCATTGAGGTACTTAGTTAAAAAGTCCTCGTCGTTTTTCAATGTGCTCCCAAAAAGATTAATCTTTTTTAACTCTGGAAAGAGGATAACAACACTAAAGTGCGTCCAGACGCGTTAAGAGTTAAGGCGCCGACCAACCTGGAAGATGTTATCAATACACGAAATTGAAATTTAACCACATTTAAATGGGGCTAAAACTTTAACTTTATAAACGGAGTAACGGTTGTTTTTGTAGACCTTTAAATAAAATAAAACTAGTTCGTCAGACCAGTGGCGTAGCTAAGTGGGCAAGGGCCCCGGTGCATGGAGAAAAAATCGGGCCCTCATCCCCTTTTTCACATAGCTCGAACTTTTATTGCTCTTCAAAATGCCTGTATCATAATGTACACATGTTTCATCATCGGAATTTTTTTTTAGCGAAAATGAGTTTTAGTAACGTATTATTATGGTGCCAGAATGCTAGATGTATGATTGTACGGAATAGAAATAATAGGAATGGTGGTAATACTCGATTAAATAAGGCAGGTAGTAGAGAATTGAGAATTACAACAGACACACCTAGCGTAGCGTCAACTATTGTAATGCATCCCAAAAAGTAGAAAACATCTCAATGAATAATATAAATGACAGCAGATATTAAGTAGAGCGAATGAAAATTTTAATAAATAGTTTACGGGCGAAATTGTCGAATTGATCTCCCGACCGTCAAGCACGTGAGCTTATCGCTGATGCAATATGTGTGTAGTTGCGTACTTACTACTCAGTTAAACTCTGTTAAATTACTAAATAACAATATTAAACAGCAACAGCACATGCTTATCGAGGAAGTTCGGCGAATGTGTTGAAAGTCTTAAATCGGGAGTTCACATATTGTTGATGTTATGTTCACCTAAAATCATTAAATTTAAAAAAAAAACCTTGTGAGCTTGTGAGGGTCGAGGTTTCCTAGCTTCAGGAACTGGCGAGTTGGCTGACCCACTCTTGTCAAAGCTTAGGTTAAAGGGTAAAGGGCCCCCCGAGGTCCGGGGCCCTGGTGCACTGCACCGCCTAGCCCTACGATAGCTACGCGCCTGCGTCAGACGCATCATTGGGATTACGTGATTACTACAATTAATTTATTTAGTTCTTGTTTATTTATTGAAAAAAGCAAAAAAGCCGAAAAACGGTAAACATTCATGACTGTTCTTTCACAAAAAGATTGTAGGGTAAATTTCATTAGTTATGTTTTGTTAATCATATCTCGAAAAACACTATAAATTAGACTGTTTTGTTGACATTAATAAGATCGAATAAATCTTTGTAATTTAGGCCATTTAAAATGAACGTAAATTGGCTAAAAACAAGTGCGAAACTCGCGCACGAAGGGTTCCGTACCACTATCACAATTGGGTATTGAAACTTATAAGAAACTCTTTGGACAGTGAAGGCAGACTAGTATATTTGACAGATAGGGCAGCCATTTTGAATTCCATGACCAACTCGATTTGACTTGACCAATCAGAAGCGACCTCACATCGTAATAGAATTCACTTGTAGTTTTTGAAACACGTTTGTTGTATGGGATCCCCTATTAAATATTTTTTTTATTTTTGTTTTTAGTATTTGTTGTTGTAGCGGCAACCGAAATACATCTTCTGTGAAAATTTCAACCTTCTAGCTATTACGGTTCATGAGATACAGCCTGGTGACAGACGGACAGACGGACGGACGGACGGACGGACGGACAGACAGCGAAGTCTCAGTAATAGGGTCCCGTTTTTACCTTTAGGTACGGAACCCTAATGACCGCGGAACTGCCAAATCAGTCAATTTGTTCTTTTATTTCGCCTTAACTAAAATTCGCGGTAAATACACAAATTGCGAGCGATTGATTCGCAGAGGTAACCTATGCCAATGGAAAAAGGGTAAAGAGACGAACGCGTAAAGCCTTCAACCTTAACCCATAACTATAAATCTTCCCTGCGAAATCAGAAATTTAAAAAACCTGATTTTCTAGCTAGTAGGCATACAAAGTCGCTCTTGTCAATTGTGATCTCACACAAAGGCGTAGATAAAACAATGGAGAACATAAAACAATTTTGAAAACTAGAATGATCTAGGTATGGAGTTGAAGTTTATTTTTTGTATGTTACTCCTATAATTGTATCTTCCTTCTCCACATGTCTTCTCTATTTATTATAAACCAAAGTTTTCTGTCGCGTCTGTTTATCTGTACCTAATCAATAAACTCAAAAACAACTGAACAATTTTTCATGCGACTATCATCACAATTAGATAGAGTGGAAGCTGGTTTAGGTTTATTTGTCAAGGTTTTATGAAAAATAATTTTCTCATACATTAGTATGTAACAAAATGGATTCCATTTTCAAACTCAATATAAACGAACCTAACCTAAAAGTTTTTTTTTCTCCAATAGCCAGTGTACTGTACATTGACGTAATACCAGTGTGTAACGACTGTAGTGTTTCCAGTATTAAGTTTTGTTGATGGAGTAACAAAGTTCAGCGGCGCTCGCCGGATGATCTACTCCTGGATATATAATAGGTAGGTAAGCAAAAAGATATATTACAAGTAGAGATGGGCCGACTAGGGGTTCTGCCGACTAGCAGACTAGCCGACTAGTCGGCAATGCTGATCCGATTATTATTGATTACTTCCGAGATATTTGGGTTAATTATGATCACTTGCATAGACACAAGACTTCTACGTATCTTCGGATTCTGAAATACTTAAATATAAGTTTTTAAATTGATTTCCTTTTAAAAGACGACAATATTTTCATTGTAAAAAGCTAGACCAATCAAGATTCTTGTAAAACGAAGTTTCTTTTAATTCTGACATCATAAATTCTCTCAATATTTCCTAACTTTTAACAAGATTGTAGGTTTAGCAATTCAAAACGAACATTTTGTAAAACAATTTACGGATTTAATAGCAAATCCGATCGTCTAGACTAAGCTAAACTAACTTAGTTTAGTTGACGGTGGATGACTATTTGTTGTCTCTGCTCTGTAACTTTAAAGCCCAAAAGACCAAAACCAAGAAGTCCGAGAACCCAGACCAGAAGTCCAGATCCCAGAAGTATAATATTAGTGTATATTATAAAGAGGAAAGATTTGTATTTTTGTGTGTGTATGTGTGTGTATATCTTTATGTTTGTAATGAATAAACTCATTAACTACTGGACCGGTGAAAAATGTTTTCATCAAAAGAAAGCTACATAATCGAGGAGTAGGTACTTTTGATCTTGATTTTCCCACGGAATCGGGACTTACGCGGGTGAAACCGCGGGACGGAGCTAGTAGATATATATAAGTCCACATAAGTCCAGAAGTAGATATAGACACTTTTGAACGTCTTGCAATAGATACCTTGTGGGCAATATCGTAAGAAACTTCATACAAATATCTATTTTTTTATATTTTTTAAATATCCAAACTGGTTACGTTTGTAGGCCGTTACAGAAATAATCAACACTTCGTACTTTCTGCTTAAAAGTTACACCGGAACGTAAATAATAAAAACGGCTGTTCAGATGCCTACTTACTTTAGTGTTATGTTTTCGTACTAAGAGATGATTAAAACATTATTATTTATGAGGATAATATCCGTACTCATTACGTAACAATTGTTCCCGAGGCATTTTATTATTCAGAATGGGAGCAAGCTACCGCATGTAAATATGCAAATGCAACTAGACAATGCTACCGGCAATGTAAAGGTATGCGCAGTGATAATTAATTATTTTGCTGGGTCTGTGAGTTTCCTTATTTACAAATATATAGCTGAGTAAGTAGCTGCATAGACTATAAATAAAATAAATCATAATACCAACATTGTGGTCGAAATAATTAGGTACCTACCTTCATTTTTGCAGTAGTCGTAGTCAAGTAAAAATAAAAGTAAGCCTCTTCCATATATACACTACAAATTTTCGCCATTTCGGGCTTACAAGATTCAGTACCTAGGTAGATTCATATAATTCTTACTCGAATCGTTCATTTCATAGGTAGGTGAGAGAAATATTGTGATTGCAAGCTTACTATTTCGTCATTATTTGTAATGTCTAGCAGGGTACCTTAAATTAAAGAAGATGCTGATGCTTGTCCAAAATCTATCGCGGTGGGATAAGCAAAACTAATAGCCTTATTAATAAACGTGAAATAAGGACGAAATAATTTTACCACGCTTTGTTTCTGTCTGTCAACTTTGAAAGTTCTTGTCACGGAAAAAGACAAAACATGTTCCCACTACTCCGACCTTACTCCACGCTTATTAATAAGACTATTTGGGATTAACACAACTAGGTAGATATTCCATACACAATGATAAACATAACTCGAAAAATCCAACGTGGTAGGTAGAAAGGACACTTATGTCTATCAACCAAATTGGATTTTTCGAATAACGTAGGTATACCTAGGTACCGACGACGTAGATGTTTGTATCCTCATATAGCTACGATACAATTATGCTTGACCCGAAGGTAACGTTGAGGGTCAACTTTCCTTACCCAACAACAATAAAATTTTAGCACCATGCTGTATGTAGGCATTGCGAATTAATTTATTGTTTTACGCTAAGTAGGGTTTCATGTACAATTAACACAACGAGTAAGGAGGAGTATCTAAGGCTATTCGTATGTTGTGCAAAGACAGGTGTCTCTAAATTCAATTCGAATCCTGACATGGTTGATGTTTTTGTTTAAAAAAAATCTTAAATTACAATTAATTCTCAAGAAAAACGACATCTATTATAATTAGAATTTACTATTACTACAACTGAAAACGGGTGGGTCGCTCACCCACCCGTTGGTCAGACTTGGTGAAGACACTCACTGGGTTACCAATAGCCAAAGCTTTTAAGGCCGCCGAGGACAGAAAATCGTGGAAGAGCATGGTGCACCGAGTGATCGACAATTCATCCTAGACACGACCTTCAGCAAATTAAGATGACGACTCAGAAGAAGAGACAACTGAAAAATTAGGAATTCAAAAAAAAATCTAGATGGTAGGCGGAGTAGGGGTTTTTAGGTTTTTTCGTTACGAAATTTCTTCATTCAAAGCTCAAAGCCCGCGATAAAATCTATGCAATAGCTTAAAAAACCTTATGATGTTCGAAAAATAGTCCGAATTTGTGTTCAGAAAGGGTAATATAGCACCTTCGACGCTCCAACTACTAGCTAAACTGTGGTATGCGGGTTCTACTGTGTTGGTTGCTATTGCTAACTGATTAGCTTCTTGTCTTGTTCTTGTCTTCTTGTATATTTAGGGAAATGGTTGAAATTCAACTTGAAAGATTGGAAGCGGACAACTTACATACATAATATCCGCCAAGTCCGCCTCGTGGTTTCACTCGCGTAAGCTATGGCCACGAAACTTCGGGTGTTGGAAAATGCCCAATATAATAAAAGCATTATTTCATTTACCTACTTAACTAATGATCTCTAGGTAAAACTAGGGTTCCCAAAAGGGTAACTGCTTGCAGCATTCCATAAAAACCATAAATAATTCAAAATAAATGTAACACGGGTAAGAATAACAATATCAAAGACAATTTAAAATTAAAATAGAATTGTGTCTTTTGAAAACAAAAGGTGGATTGTAAACTACATCTTACTGCAAAATTTCCATTAGACACGTTAAACAATATTTCAATTAATTAAAAATTCAATTATTTGTAAATCTCCGTGAAATACAGACAATTTAAAAGATTTTAGTGAAAGGTGGCTACTGTTTTTCGGTTTCAAAAGCAATTGACATCAGTAACAGTGATTATTCAAATGAAATCTTTTTAAACACAACCGGGGACAAACAACTCAAAATGGCGCCTCTGAAAAGACGCCTCTGAAAAAAAGGCTTATACCTATGTGATAGGTTATTGATTGGAACGTTATCTTCTAATCTTTCTAATATATCAAATTTCCATGTCACAATGTTAGTTACCGTACTCCTCCGAAACGGCTTTACCGATTTTTACCAAATTTTATATGCGTATTCAGTAGGTCTGAGAATCGGCTACTATCTATAATTTATAAGGCAAAACAACGTTTGCCGGGTCAGCTAGTAAATGTATATTTTAGGTAGGCACTAACTTGTTGTAGGTATATCTTTTACGATTATGGAAAAACCATGCTAATGCAATATAATGGAATACCTACCCAAATAGTAATTTATTATATTGTTTCTAGTAAATAACAATAACGTACGTAATATTGAAACTCCAATTCATAGTTTTTGTTTGTGTGTTCAAGTCAACCTGTGCTGGCCTGGAACCTGGAGATTTTTGTTAAACTAAGGACCTTAGTTTAACAAAATCTCAAAAACCTTAAAACAAAAATTTTAGTACATGTTCCACACGTACTAAAATCAATGAATGCAAAGCAGCACTTAAAATAAAAGGCACACACTTTTTCATGTGGTGGAACAGAGTGGAACTACATTATCACCAGACTTGTGGTAACTGCAGCACACTGCTTAGAAAATGCGAATGAATTTTCTCCCTCTATCGTTCGTGTAAGAGTGGTAGATATCATTAAAAATATGTTCAACTGACAGACATTGTAATAACGGATACAATTCTTCATTCTAATTATACCTACAGTAAGTTACAGTTATGATGATATAGCATTATTGAAATAAAAACATCAATTAATGTTCTTAGCATTTATTAATGCGACTTGTCTTGAGACAAACTACAATCTCACTGACCATTACCTTGAGGTGGTCATACTTATAGAACTATCACCAAAGTCATCTACTATATAAAAATAAGTCGGGTTTTCCTTCCTGACGCTATAACTCCAGAACGCACGAACCGATTTCCACGGTTTTGCATTCGTTGGAAAGGTCTCGGGCTCCGTGAGGTTTATAGCAAAGAAAATTCAGGAAAATTTGTATACGTATTCAGTAGGTCTGAGAATCGGCTACTATCTATAATTTATAAGGCAAAACAACGTTTGCCGGGTCAGCTATTATTGTATATATTGAAAAATAGAGGACCCAATACACCACCTTGAGGAACACCATTTTTAATCATTCTCATTTAAGATTTATAGTTTCTGTTTGTTGACGTAGGTATCTATTACAACCTAATACCGTACGTAATATTTGTGACTTGTTCTTGATTATTTTATTACGATTGTATGTGAATGTGTGCATTTCCTCTAATACCATACTTCTGTAATTTTGAAGGAGAAGAAGCAAATAATCGATTTACATGGTCAAATGCATTACTCATGTCCATGTATAGAGCAACAGCTGGTTTCCTTTTGCCGGCATAGATTGCCATGTTAATAGCTTTATTTTTTCTGAAACCATATTGTTTACGGCACACTGCTTATCCCTCTATCGTTCGTGTAGGAGAGGTTGATATCAATTAAAAAGTGTTCAATCTACGACAGACATTGTACTAGTGGATACAATTCTCCATCCTAATTATACAGTAGGTTTCAGCTATGATAATTGATAATATAGCGTTATTGAAATTGAAATTAAACAAATCATTGACGTTCTCAGAATTTTATTAATGCGGCCTGTCTCGAGACAAACCACAATGTCACTGAGTACTGCCTTAAGGTGGCTGGCTGAAGAGTTACTGATAGGTAGGTATGTCCAGAGGTGTAACAAGTAAAGTATTAATGAATACTTGTACATAAAAGAAAACTCTCGTCTTAATAAAGTAATATAAGGCCGCCCATTGTACCACTATAGTTTTAAGTTATTCTTTGTATAATTAGTATTAAGTATGTGTTTTTGGTGCAATAAAGTGTTTATCTATCTATCTATATAAAGATATGGTATAGATTTTTAGTCGATTTACGCCCCGCACCGGTGCACAGATATTGTTACTGTGTTTTTTTAGGTTATTTTGAAACTATACCTACTCGTACCTATACTCTATTGAAATTTGTAGCAGAGTTGTTAAAGCCAGGGATAGGTAGGTATTTGTCTACATAAATACGACTATCTGTGACGTAAACGAGGTTTTGCACTGGCAACACTAACAATCCATTAGAAGGCTCCTTTTATGGTACTCCCATCCATTATTTGTTTATTACGGAAATAAATTGTAAATCAACTGGGTAAGACACTTATTATTATTAATTACAGATAAATAAATATATTGTTATTTTATTTTAAAGTTTTTAGTCACGCAACACGTTCTTTACGTTGCTTGCAGTCTAATACTCAAATAAATCTCCTACTGAAAAGATACAGATGGACAGGCAGACAGACGGACCATGAAGTAAAAGGATCTTGTTTTTTTTTTCATTTGGGTACGAAATCATAAAAATGAATGGAAATATTTAAATTAAATCGAAGGATTTGAAAAAGGCAAATGTGCATTGCATTGTTGCAAAATTGCACAAAGATCATTGATCTCAAGTTACATAATGTAACAATGACAGTGATGCGTTGCACAGTTATTAAAACAAAACGTATTTTGATAGGTTAATGTAGAGTAACATAAAAAAAATCGGTCAACTCGTTTCTCTCAGTTTCAACTCAGTCTCTCGAGCTCCACAATTAGGTGATAAAAATGGATGTAATCCAAAAATTCAATAAAAGTAATAAACATACGTACCTACAGACATTTAATACATAGACTGAGAAACATATAATTCTGACTTGAATTGTGCTTCAAAAATAAACGCCTATTAGTTATTTATAATAAGCATTATGCAAGGAAGAAATGTCAAGAATTACCTATTCCACCCATACTCCATACCTACTCATTCTTTAGAACGAGAAATAATCTATTCGATTTCAATAGACAGGGCAGAAGCGTCTTGGTCTTGCATTGCACTTTAGCCAACTTGACTTCGTTTGGATACCACTTTACCATCGTTCGATTTTCTAATGGTGTGTATTCACAAAAAAAAAAAAGAAATTAAACGTCAAAATGTTTTAAAATGCTTTGTAATTTTATTGTTGCTGGGTGTACGCACAACTAAGTACCTCTCATTTTGGACAAATGGCCGTCTATATACTCGTAGGTCAAGAGTCAATCACAGCACTTTTAATTTTTTTTTCAATATTTAGTTTTAGGATTCAATTTACTCAATAGTTTTAGTTAAGTACTTGAAGGTAACCGATTAACACAGTAACAAATATTATCATATGGTTATCCCCTCCGTGATTTCAAAGGCATAGCAAGCCGTTAGTCTCTGTTGCTATCTTTAACGGCAGGTCAAATTCATCCTTAGGTCAAATTAGAGAACTCAGACCGATATGGACATCCTAACTCTAAATACTCGTAGTAGTTGAGACACTAAAGGTACGAGAAGAAAAAGCACTGATAAAATATTTTATTATCTAGTAGTTTTCTTATAAGTTAAACCGTTACTAATCTAAAGTAACTATGAAACCTTAAGCAATTCGAAGTCAACAAAGACACAAATCTACTTTATTAGAAATAAACAAGGCATCGTAAACTGAAGCCGTAATGTCTTCATTTCCTTATATTATGAGCACTGACTTATAGTCCGCAGTTTATAGACTATGCTAAATTTATATGCAATCCTGCGTTACTGGAGTTTAAACTTTAGAGCACCAAAGGACGATGGCTATAAGTTTGTTAATTTCGAATAGCGGTTTGCCTGCAACAAACTTTATCAATCTATAACGTTGTAAACTAAAGTAAGTATTACAGTTTAATTTAAGAATGTTATATTTTTTTCTCCGGTTAGGTGCTGCTACAATTTTTGCGAACGCTCTATCTCACCTAGGTGCTAATCACTTCTAGGTATCTATCTTTTATTATTAGGTGTTATTCTTATAAATTATGACATGACATGACATGGTGTACAGCAACATAAAATTTCCAGATTAAAAGAAAAATAAACAGATTTGTTATTTTGGATTTTTCTTAAACTATTTCTTAGGAACAGTATAAGTACCTACTCAAATAAATATCCGATTTGCAAACAAACATATTTCAAATGTCAATATTTCAACCTTAGCTTTCCTTCTCCGAAATACAATCAACAGTCAAACAGCTTCCTTTTGAAAAGCACTTTCGTGAAGAAATTCAATTGGGTAGAATAATAAGATAGTTTCAGTGCACATTTATTCTACGTTCCTTTAGAGATTCATAGAGCATTGAGATTTGATGCTTTCTAATACCCGGAGCCAGTTCATGTTTCCGTTATGTAGTACTTAAAGTACTTTACGAGTTCAATTTCTTAGAAACCTAAAAAAGTCTTTTGCTACCTAGAAATTCCAAATGTAATCGTTTATATGGTATCAAGACGAAGGCTTTGTTCAGGCTACGCCATCACAAAGGCAAACTTCGTTGGCTTCTTATCGTTTAGAATATTATGCAAATGTTCCACCTACCAACGCTGAGTGAGATGAAATCCTGCGTTTCATGTTAAAGTGTTCCTATAATAAATCTTCGGCGTGGGTGTTCAATCACGTCATTTACCTAACACCTATAAGTTGTTACTTTTCTTTGGCGATAGATGAGGTAACTTATCCTCGCTTGAGGCGTTGATGTTAATAGGTACAAATATTTCCGCCCGGTCGACTTCATTGGAAAATGGCTGCGGTTTTTTTCCAAGATTATTACAAATACATATTTTTAGGAAAATGGTATTTGATACGTTATGCTTCAAATACCATGTACCTATATGGTATGGTCATTTTGGTCTCCTTTTAAGACTGGCAGAGGGTACCGTAGGCATATTCTTTTATACCCAGGCCCTATTAGCCCAGGCCTACCAGGCCCAGGGACTACAGAGCCAAAATTGTGAGAAGAACCCATCACGTAAAAAAATAAGTGAATTATTGTCTAAACACCGACGCGACGCCCGAATAATTATTACCCGTAACTACGTGTTTACAACAATAGACGATAACCTCTGATATTTATGTGGGCTAACCTTCGATTATATATAACCTACATAGATGCACGGTCGCCGCTCTAGAAATGGAGCCGTCAAAACAAGGCATATTTCAGCCGGTTACAGCGAAACAAGGCATATCGCTGTCAGTCGTGCATAAGTGTTTTACAACCTTATTGCCCAGTGATTAAGGTTTACATTAAACTGTACTATGTCCGTATAAGTAAGCGTTGAAGTAGTGCCGTTTTTTGATTTCGATTTTGTATGGGACCGTGTATCTATAGTTTATATATGATCGAAGGGGCTAACAAATAAAATTTTATGTATGGGTGAATTTCGATGTAACTAGTGATGATAACTGACATACAAATAGTAAACAGTGACTGATATGAACTTGGTAGTTAGGTATAACCTACAGATCCGTTCTAGAGCGTTCCTGCTGCAAAGGCTGCCCGTTGAGGTTCAGTGTGGGAATGTGGCTAGCATTTTAAGCAGTTGTGGGGCGGGTGCGCCTGGTGTTTGGTTGTTTTAGGTTTGTGTTTCGTTAACAATATCGTATCTCCCTTCTTATTTTATTTAAAATATATACCTAATTAGTTTTATTTTTATTTTGTAATTCTAATTTGCCTACACATTGTAAATTAAACAGGAATCTGTAGGCCTTCTTCTATCTATTATAATTAAATTAGAATTCTATAAAGTTATTCCTTTTGTTCATTAATTGAACATTATTAAAAAATGATAAGTTTGTGATAGGTAAGTTTAATTGTATCTTCGAATTGTATTTTTTTTAAATTATTTTTACTATTTAATCTATTAAAAAATAAGCCTATGTACTACATAGATTATATTTACCGTACCTATTGTTTTTGCTTTATTTCTCTCCAGTCAATCTAGTTAATCGCTATCATTACCAGGATTATCCGCCGTGATTGACCGAAAGGTAACGTTTTATGCGACGTATGGTACTTAGGTTTCAAATTAATCGTAGGTAATTGATAGTTATGCCTCGCACACCAGGATATATTAGGTATGTCCAATCAAAATTTAAATGAACCTCGATGTGACAACATTAATAAAAAAATTATGCTGAAAATTGCGTAAACTTTTTTAATGAAGCACCTTGAATGTTCAGTGTTTGCAATGGAAGAATGGAACCTACTTCTTCACTTAGAGTTAGATATATCTCAGAATAAAAAGGCATTTTTATCCATTGAATTTTAATCATCTTTTTTCATCGAATTTTGTGGGTGATAAAAGTCCACAAGTTGTATTAAAAATGTCTCCTCATTTCACCCCGGTGAAACAATTCCATGTTGAGATTCGTCTAAACATGTCGACTTATTTCACATGAGTGAAATGAGTCCAAGGTGAAATTAGTCAATAAAACGATTTCACTTTCTTCACCGAGCTATTTCATAAAATTCATGAAGAAGGTAAAATAAACCAATATTATTTTTATCCAAAGTGATGTTTTGCCATTTGAGAAGCTTACGTAAAATGTTATAATATTGAAATATATATTTCTAATTTCCTTTTTAATAAATCCATCATAAATAAAAGTTCCATTTTGTTTTTGTCGTTTCTAAATTCTGTGATCATATTGAATTTGACTGTTGAACGAAACCCAATTTTCGATAGGCGATACTAAAGCCTTTTGAAAGTATCCCAGCATCGATGCTCATCATCATACTGCCCGACAACAAGCTATCTATCTTCTAAACACGAATTTATCGTCTAGCAAGTGAAATTCAATTCGAGAGCCGAGCGCCAGGTAAGGCAACAATACGACGTCTTTCTATCGGGGCCGTCCCTCCTCAGTCCCTCGAATTACTTCCGCTATTTATCTCCTCTGAATAAGGGACTTTCATTTTAAACAGTCCTTGGTCCTTGACGAAAATACGAGTACAAGTACATTCAATACTAGTAGAAGGTACTATTCCGATCCAAATTTTGTCCTATTTATTTACCTTCGAGTAAATTTTGGGATTCCAGACGTCTAGGCGCGTCTTTGAATTACTTCGTTACTTATTTAGGTGATTTGTTTGGGTTTTATTCGGTGAAAATGTTTGTTCGATCTGTTTACTTTTTTTGTTTTCAATATTACTTAGAATACCTACCTATTTATTTTAGTCGTTTCACTGATGGTTATAAAACGGCTGGATATCCTTTTCAATCCTAATAAGAATATATGCCAAATTGAATGTTACTTACTTTGCTACATTTATTTGCATAAATAATGTATCGTTTGTCTTTTACTGTGTCATGAAGTTTAAAAGTTAACAGACAGAGAAAAACATTACATTACTTAGTCATCTGTTAATCATCGTTTGTAAGTAAGACAAGTAGCAACCAAAATATCTTCGGTTTGTAACAATTTCCTTATAAAAGACTCCACCTTTATCTGTCCACTCGATTTACATTTCTTTTCTATTGTTCCCGTTTTATCCCAAGGGATGACCGAATTCGTAGTAGGTATCATACGAAGGTGTTTCCTCAGAGTGATGGACGGCCCGCATTCATTTCGCTTGACATAGATAAGCCCCTAGCTTTCCGGAATCTGCTTGCTAGATTGCCTTTGTCAGTGGAGCTTGTGAACATTCAGAACATGCATGGAAAGCGTATTATCACCGCAACTGAAATATAAGGTAGTTAATACTGTATCCATTTACTACAAATTGTGTAACACATATTATCTGGTGAGACCACTGGAACAAAGGCGCCACCTGACCGGAAACTGTTTAAAACTTGGCCAACTAATTCGGGATACCGCCGTATCGTATCGAAGTTTCGGCTTTGGGGTATCAAGTTAGCTAGATTATTTGACGCGCGTCTATTCCAGCCATTTTAATTATGACACCTTTGATTCGTTGTTTGGACATGAATATTCGGATAGCAAACTTCCAGGTAATTACTATTTGATGTGAATGATTTAATTAGGTAGTAGACCCGAATCATAGCACAGATTATTTCGAAAGTAGCAACACTACCTACTGCCTAACTACGCAGCCCAAATTAACAAACCAAATATTTGGGTAATCCTTTGGCTACAAATCTAGCTGACCGTAAAATTAATTGCCTTCCTTTGCAATAATTTAGTGTAGATGGGTAGATACGTTATATAATTTGAAATAATATGTAGCCTTACTGAGAATTAGTAAGTTATAGACGATTTAGATAAATGGCCGGCACCAGTTGCAAATCATCTGATTGCAGTATCCGCTTCGAGAAAGCCACTGGGGGTAAAATCAACAATATTATAAAAACATTAAATACCAGAAAAGCCCCAGGGTCGGATAACATCCGTGTGTCTGACTTAAAAAGTATAGGATACGAGGTGTCAAGTGCTATTACCGACTTAATAAATTGTAGCATTAAAAATGGCTCTTATCCAGATGATCTAAAATTAGGCTGCGTCAGACCAATACACAAAAAAGGTAAGAGGGGGGATTATACAAACTACCGTCCTATAACACTACTATCTAGCATAGATAAAATTATTGAGAAGTATGTCTCCGAGCAAATACAATCATTTTATAGACGTCATGACATTCTTTACCGTAACCAGTTTGGTTTTCAGGCGGGAAAAGGTACTTCCGACCTCCTTCTTAGGTTTACTGATGAAGTTAATGAATATCTAAACCAAAAACATCAGGTGATAATGCTGTTTATCGATTTTTCGCGAGCGTTTGACACTTTAGATCATCAAATTTTGATTTCGAAGTTGGATAGATGTGGCGTTCGCGGACCCCTTTTAAGCTGGTGTAATAGTTACTTCTTCTTCTGAAGGCACTGCTCAAGGATTTGTAATCGGCCCGTTGCACTTTCTGTCCTACGTGAATGACATGCACGAACACATCGTTCATAGCACGTGCTATCAGTTTGCGGACGACACCTGCCTCGTTGCTACTGACAAAGATCCAAACGTGGCCTGTGATAGGATTCAAACAGACTTCAACTCACTCTTGAGGTGGTGTCACGATGCAGGCCTTGTCGTAAACCCCGCAAAGACTAAGTTGCTTCACATTAAATCACCATATTATATCAAAAGCACTGTATCAAGGAAAATGGTGGCTCACGATCACGGTTGTCTACACTCACTTAACGTTACATCATGTAGCTGTCCTGACATAGACTTTGTGACTAGTCAAATGTACCTTGGTTTAATAATTGATAGCAAATTAAATTGGTCTACCCACATTGAACATGTTTGCACCAAATTAAGGCAATTTTTAGCCAACATTTCAATTCTTAACAACATAATACCCTATAAAGTTAAACTAATGCTATACAATTCATTAGCCGAATCCTACATACAATACGGCCTATGTAGCTATGGACGTACATATTCTACTTATCTAAACAAAATTTATGACTTACAAATTAGAATTTTAAAAAATATTGTCTCCGGAAAAATTCGTAACAAATTTTACAATGATGATAGTGGACTTTTTAAACACTGTAAAGTTTTACCAGTTCAGACACAGTTTAAATGTATGATTTTGAAGCACTTGTTTTTTGAACATAACATCCAGTCTCAAACCAAACACCGTGTATGGACTCGGTCGGTTGCTCAGCGTCACTTGTGCACAACGCGCAATTCTCGCGTCGTCAATGTGTATGGACAAAGGACCAGTGCATATATAATTCCACTTCTTATAAATAAATTACCCTTAGAGTTACGCGATAGTCTAAACCGGAAAAATATCTTTGGTTTGGATTGGTGCGATAGATATGCATAATAATCTACTTAGTTTTGTTTTATTTATTTATTTATTTCCCGTATTTGGTACCTATGTTTTTATTTCTTAATTTGTAACATCTTCGCAGATTACAGTATTAGCGTTCTACAAACCTTAGTGGTTTTTAATGCTATGTATAATAAAATAATGTTATTTAAGTTTTTATTTTGATAATAAAAGGAAAAAAAAATAAATTAATGCGAACTCCCGACAAATATATGATGGAGGACTTTTATGGTCTGCTCAGTCAACGACCGTTATCATGTAATTTGATTAATGCACTCACGTTTTCTTGAATGAACTTTTCCACGAGCAGAATCAATCAAGCATAAATGAACGTTGATAAATCAAATTAACCATAAGTAGGTTACATAGGTATAATTGGTCTTGGCTCGTCTTACAAGGGAATATTATTTAGGCCGTGTTTTTTCTTTGAAATAGAAAACATACCTTGTTTAATGTGATAATAAATTATTATGGTTTGATCAATAAATACAGGGTGAATGTTATCCAATTAACTGCACACGCACAGTGGTTCAAGTATAGTTCCAAGCATTAATATTTGATTAAAACATGTAGAAAACAAATAAAATTGTCTCTAAGACCAGATCAGATAATTTAAGAAGTGCTAGACCATACGGTCTCTCGTAAATTCTATCTTTTATGACCCATTACTGCCGACAATTTCACCGGAACGTGTCTGGACCCAATTTTAAAGTACCTAATAACATTTTATATATATATCCTATTGTTTGCGAAGATTTATTTACACCTGATATTACTCACATTATTTACGACAGTTGTAAAATGTTTTTGTCAATTGTAGGTAAGAATTTTGCTTTTACGAATTTATGTTACATAGTCACATGCCAGTGCATTCTCGACTGCGACTTATCACCATCTACCGATCGGGGTCTCCTATGCATTCGAAGTTATGACCTGAAAAACATAACCCTCCTTCGGCAGTCGGGTAAAAAGGTACACATTTGTTTCACCTTGATTCAAAGTTCATTCACGATAATTATCCAAGAATTGAAAGTTAGTGGTCAGCTCCGAAAAAAAGTAAAGGTGTTACAAACTTCGTAGGTATTAAATTTCGTTTAAATGAAAATATCAAACGTTCCTTCGTTCGTAAAAAGCTTTAGTAAGCTCCTGCGCAGGGGGTCTCATTCGCAACCGACACGCTGCGTTGCGTGTCGGCGGCGTTGCGTTGCTGTTGCAGCAACTAAGGAAGACTGGTCGAAGTTGGTTACTCTACTATCTTCGGTCGTGATTAACAAGGCGAGAGAGAAGTATGTTCTAGGCAAACGTGCTATATCCTAGACTACAACGCCATTCACCATTTGATGAGACGATGATTAACCCTATCAATAATAAAAATATTCGAGAAACTTTAACGTATTGGTTGGATGTAAGCGCCTTTCTGTAAAATAACATCTACGTTACTCAAGATGACTTGCAACTACATTTGTCTGGACGTTGAAAATTCCACTCTACTCAATCCAATTCACGAGATATTGGCTGACTGAATTGCTAAGTGACTTGACTGACCGATCTTTTCAGATGGATGATTTTAGGTATCTACTGAGAGTCTGAGACTGTGGATCGGATATTCTGCTGTTTTGAAAGAAATTTACAGTTCAGACGTTATGAATTCAGTAACATGTTTGTAAGTATTAGTCTATATATTGTTTATTTATCATTTTGGCTTCAAAATGATAAATAAATGCACTAATATAATAATATTTCAGTCAGTATCTTACTTGACTTAACGACTGCTATCAGAGATAAAGACCGAGACCAACTGTTTAAAGTGCCTTCGGAATTATTTTAAGCCAAACAAATACACGACCATTCAAGATCGGCAGGTACAGCTAGGCCAATGAGCTCCCAGGGCTATTATAGGAAGGTATCGATCATCTCCGTGAAAAACTTCATCTCGATTCCGACATGCTTTTTTCTGTAGGTACTAAATGCTAAACGATTTTAGGCCGGGCGCACTTTGGATACGTTTTCGTCCGAATTTTATTCATGCGCTAACGTACGAACAATCCCATTCTTCCCAATACTATGAAAGCATCCAGACTGCGCACTTAGTCGTACGTATCTTTGCAGATTCGTATGAAGTCGGCGCGCTTCCACAGGTACTTGGAAGGATGGGATTGCTGTACGTCTTACATTAGCGTACGAACGATTTTAGACCGAAAACGTATCCAATGTGCGGCCGGCCTTAGCCCATCGGTTGGGATGCATACACGTCACGTGAATTGACTGAGCCTAAGTATATAACTTCGTCTACAAATAGCTCCGTTACGAATGCCTACGTAACTAAACTACCTGAACTATTACTTAACTAGATCCTTAACTACCTATTCCGCTGACAACCAATTTGGTTTGTACATAATTGAATAGTAACTGATGTGGAGTTATTAGTTTCTGTGTCGCATTGCATCTATTCATATGATGAATTGAGACTTCGTTTGAGTAGACTACGTTCTGGAGTCAATCCTGAAGAAGAAACCTGTAAAGGTCTCGAAACTTTAAGCATTAAAACAATTCTAAAAGTAATAAACATCACGCGGTTAAAACCGAAAAATGTCTTTGATTTCTAGATTAGTATAAATTTAAAAAGGTACTAGGTACCACTAAACCTTAATAAGCTTATTAATAAACGTGGAGTAAGGTCGGAATAATTGTACCACTTTTTGTTTCTGTCTGTCAATTTTGAAAGTTCTTGTCACGGAAAAAGACAAAGCATGTTTTTACTACTCCGACCTTACTCCACGTTTATTAATAAGGCTATAAAGGACTACATAGACATAGGGAGTAGAATATGTACTGCCTCGGTACGTACTGTTAAATTAATTTAAAATTTCGGTAATTCAGTAGGTAAATGAAACAATATTTTTTCATTCCTTTCCTACCATGTTATAAACTATATAGGTAGGTATTCTTAATATTATTTTGAGTGCTGAGGAAGCTTTCATAATTCAGTCCGCATTCAGTTCCGCCAGGTGCTAGAATTTATAAAGCCTGTTTTTTTTAAAAGCTATATAGGTTTTAATTACTATCAAAACAAACAACCCATTGACTAAACTGATTCGCGGCTGTACTATAATAATATACAAATAAAAAATAATTAAGGGAAAAATTGCTTTTATATTCGTTTGTATTTGTTAGTTTACATATTATGTACCTATGAACATATATGCACACAATCGTGTATGTATACGCCACTGCTTAGTCGTCAATGCGTAAATTATCTGTAGGTACAGTGCAAATTACGTTATGCCAAAAAATGCAACTTCAAAATTGGCCTCATAAAATATTAACAATCCCATTTCAAACTTTCCATTCAGAAAGTTTTATTTTTAACCTCCCACTAAAGCCGTTAAGCAAAAGCCACTCATTTAAAGCTGAAGAGTCGAATATAAAAACTGAAATAGCCGTTGGAAAGTGGAACCAAAATGGTAATGGTAATGAGAAAACAGTCACGAAGCAAGCGATTACTCCTCTAAGATCCGATAATGCCGTCGTTTCTCTTCTATAATCCTGAAAAACTGATGCAGCCCGAGCATTACAGAAACGGCTACAAAAACGGTTCCCTCACTAATATAAATAAAACCGTTCGAATTCCTGTTTTAAATCCATTCCTATCCGGGAAATTCTCTCACGAAAACGAATCTGTCTACGGTTAGATGATTAAAAATCCTCAATTGAAAATGCGATCAGAAGTTGATATGGATTTAGATTTTAATTCGTTTTATTTAAGGATATGTAGATAATACCAGTACCAGTACAGTACATGTACCAGATAATATTATTTTGATTGGATTTTATCAGCTGAGATGAGGACGTAGATTGATTATAGATTCGATATTACGAGGGTAGATGTAGAAGAGAAGAAGGTAAAATAATGTACATCTTATATTTTTTTTAGTTTTATCATTCTCTTATTTTGGAAGTTACAGGGGGGGGGGGGGGCACACATTTTACCACTTTAGAAAGGTCTCTCGCACAAACTATTCAGTTTAGAAAAAAAATATACTATAAACCTCAACATCATTTTTGAAGACCTATCCATAGATAACCCACACGTATAGGTTTGGTGAAAAAAAATTTTTGAGTTTCAGTTCTAAGTATGGGGAACCCCAATTTTTTTTTGTTTTTTTTCTACTTTTGTGTGAAAATGTTAATGCGGTTCACCGAATACATCTACTTACCAAGTTTCAACAGTATAGCTCTTATAGTTTCGGAAAAAAGTGGCTGTGACATACGGACGGACAGACAGACGGACGGACAGACAGACAGACATGACGAATTTATAAGGGTTCCGTTTTTTGCCATTTGGCTACGGAACCCTAAAAAGGAACCCCTATAAGATCATTTTGTTGTACCTACGTCTGTCTGTCTATCCCTCCGTCTGCCAAGACCCGTGTTCATTAATTCATTATAAAATGTTTTTGGGTACTTGTCAATAAAAGTTTTCGTAAAGATTTTTCAGTTTCCGGAAAATAAGCCGAAGTCAGTACCCCTACCATGAGTTGAAACGTAAATACATGTTACCAGTTTGACTTTGTACATAGTGCGCCCGCTCTACTTGTTAATGACTCACCGTTCACAACAGCTGATGTCTTGCTTTGCAGACATGCCGAAACTGTTAACGTTACACTAACCTTTGTAATTATATGTTATGAAACTTTGGTGACATATACCTTTGGGTGTGGTGTTCAAGACCCACTACTCTCCACTACAACTATTACTAATTACTAGTTAACAGTTTTAACTTGGACATACTCGACGGTGAGGGGAGGAGTAGCGGCAGAACGACAGAGGAGAGTAGAGGGTCTTGAACACCACACCCAAAGGTATGTCACAAAAGTTTTAAAACTTTATTAATTTGTTTGTTTTTCCCATACATTGAAAACATATACTAAATGTACGTGTTTACGCATCAACTCATGGTAGGGGTACTGGCTGGATGAATAATTCATGCTCATCTAAATAATACATCTGTACTAAAATGATATAGGTTTACCTACATACGTACAGTTTGTAATTAAGCCTTATTAACATAAACTAGCACGAACAAAATTGACAAAGGCTACCTAACTAGCCTTCTCTTAAGAACGTGGCGACTGTTACCATTTCCATACAAACTTAATACCAAAATTAATTACGAAAAATTTAGTTTTCTACCTTAATATCGATATTATTCGGATTAAGATTTTACTTTTAAAGGGTCCCCACCGCAAGGTTCTCCAAAATATTCATTCGAAATGAAATAAAACGGAGAAACATTTTTTTCATTGAAAAATGTTTCTCCGTTTTATTTGAATGTACGGACGGAAATCGTGGAAGTTTAAAAAGTGTGTTCAATAATTGACTTGTTGAAATAATGAACTTGATTTCTTAACGAAAATAGGAAATAGGATAGCTAGTAAGTTGACTGTTTGAGTTTGCCCTTAATTTTTAAAGAACACAAGAAAAAAAACTTTGAAAAGAAATAACCCTAAAATAAATAGCAATCCTACCAAATTGCATGGTTTAGGTCAAACGGAACCTAATTTATCCTGAAGTTTTTAAACCTTTACTCCCGATTTATTGAATTACCAATTTGACGAAAAGCTCTTTATTTCAGCTGGCTTTTAAATAATTACAAACATTAATTGTGTTATCTTGATACAATATAGTTTAAAATAAATTAATGAACAATGTATTTTGTAGAAAGAATGTTTAGGTAGCTTGTTTGCGGTGTACCTAAGTGCCGAAGCGCGCCATGCCTCGCTGTATTCTGTAAAACGACAGTAATAATTAAATAATAAAACAAACAGAATTAAAACTTAAAACGCCTCCCGATCAGAAAGCCTACGTAGCAAAACGTCAAACAAAGCGAAAATAAAAGTGAGCAATCTGCCTAGTTAGCTAATCGGCCATGTAGCAAAACGTAACGAAACGTCTTCTCATCCGAGCGTTGTTCCCGGTTGCATCCCTCTCGAGAGCCCGGGGTCCGCTTTTCTTTATGTGGGGTCGACGCAGTCGGTATGTCATCATTGACCATACCTTCTGCAATTGGATTTGGAAATCTTTTTACGGCCGGCCGCCTGTCTGACACCAACCCTCTTAGGGATCAAGCAGCTTATCCGCCACCGTGCCGCGGAAGAACTTAAGGTTTGCTAATCTGATATCAATAGTTAAATAAAATAGTTAATTTACATATAGGTAAATCACTGGAAAGCGTTCAAAACAGAAAATAGTAGACAGGGAAACACACATAATATTCTGAAATTCACCGCTCTCAGATTAGAACTCGTGTTCGCAGAAACGGAAGTTCCGCGATGCTCGTACATACACTTAAATGGCTAGGTGCAAATTGCAAAACATTTAAAAATAAATAAATAAATAAATAATAAATATTGCACGACGTTACACACAGCGCAATCTAGCCCCAAACTAAGCACTAGGCTTGTACTAGGGTACTAGACAACGGATATACCTACTACATATTATACTTTTTTTTTTTTTTTTGTAAATACATACATATGATACATAGAAAACACTGAATATCCCATGTCTTCGGACCGTGGTGAGTCCTAGGACATGTTGGTTTCCTCACGATGTTTTTCCTTCACCGTAAGAGCGATGTTATTAGCGCACATACCGCAAATATCGTAAAATTAGGCTTCACATAAGTTCAAGCTTAAAAATAAAATGTGTTTAGCTGTTATTTAAAAGTAGTATACAAGAAGTACCTACAGGCTACTTAAATCTATTATAATACTTTTGGCTGTAAATCCTTTAAAAAGATTGTACCTATATATCGATTGATGAGAAATCAGACAGTGTATAAATAAATAACGGAAAGAGGATCGCCTCATGAATTAATTAAAGCTTAATTCTCTTAAATACTTTGCAATTTGAAGTTCGCAGGAGTGTTTAAATAAATGACTCTTTCATAGTTCGATTCAATATTGACATTATTCTACTACGAGGAAATAATAAATAGAGGACTATATTACATGGAATAATACGGCATGTAGCTCCGTTATTTTTACTCATAAAAATTCTTTCAGTATTATACTTCCACTGTTATTTCTTTACTTTTTTTAAAACGAAAATTACTTCTACAGGAAAAGAAATTAAATACGCAGTTTGAATTATTACTTTAGAAGCGTGGGTACCTACTTACTTGCAAAACAGAAACATAACGGGAATTCCAGAAGCAATGTTCTACGAAAAATAATTTAAAATAGGTCAAGAGATATGTCCTTTTTCAGCAAGAAATAAGTTTTATTACCTCACATTGCCGATGAGAAAATGGTAAAAAGCATAGCTTTGAATTGGGTCTGATTAATTGATAATTTTATAAACCCTCCGTAGGATAACGACTAGATTGACTAGAACTTACTCTTACATAGAGTACCAGACTACTAATCTATGTGCAGTTTACCATAACTGAAGCCCTTCTGTGTAACGAAAGTCTTTAGAGTACAGTCTACCTCTAGTCTACCTACTCTTTTCTCCATACAAACTTTACAAATGTAGTCTACTGTTTCCTCCCTGAATAAAGATAATAGAAACAATATATTTATGCCAAAAGTCCTATATCAGCCAACCAATGACCATAACCAATGTCTTTTTCCAGGGAGGAAACAGTCGACTACGTTTGTATGGAGAAAGAGTAGGCAGGCTGTCCTCTTATTATAGCCTTATTGATAAACGCGGAGTAAGGACGGAGTAGTGAGAACATGCTTTGTCTTT
Source organism: Idaea biselata (assembly GCA_958496205.1). Lineage (NCBI taxonomy): Eukaryota > Metazoa > Arthropoda > Insecta > Lepidoptera > Geometridae > Idaea > Idaea biselata. The sequence continues at coordinate 22,164,611 of OY292396.1, read as the reverse complement.
TTCCGTGACAAGAGAACAAGACAGACAGAAAAAAAGTCGTAAAATTATTCAGACCCCACCCGACCCGACCACGTTTAGTAATAAGGCTATTAAGGTTTTTTATAATAATATCCAAGCTTAATTAAAAATGCTTTCAAAAATTTTAGTAACCGACGGGATTCGAACCCGCGACTAAGGCGAAATTAAGAATGCACCTCCTCGTGTTCTTGCGAGTAACGACATCTACTGGAACTTATATAGAAATTATCACGATATTTAAATAACGACATTCATTTTTCGCTGGTATCTACTCCCAACTTACATCTATCGCATCTGAAGAAGAACGTAGCTTGATTCTGGAAGGGAAGAAAGATTAAATTATAAGATTACAGTAAAGCTATTTATCGATAAGTAAGTAGGTAGACAGGCAATTTGCTCAATAAGGTCTCCCATCTTCCAGACGCACATAAATGAAAATAAATACATTCAAATTCCGACGTCAAAATAACAAATTTTGCAAACCGCAATATCTATAAGGAAAGAAAAATAGTCGCACAACGGAAATAAAACGGTGAAAAAGTTAGGGTTAGCTACGAGGTTTATGACAGTGGGAAGCTTTGTCATAAATTTCAGCGGTCGTCGTAGTTCCTTCCGCCGTTCGCTCGCACTCTTATCCCACTGGTTGATGTTGAACTTTGAACATTTTTATTTTCAGTTTCCGTAAATATAGGCATAGCTTTGAAGGAAATGCGTTGGCCTAACTTAATTTAGAATAGAGTGATCTATGCCTACGGACATAGAGCACTCAGTTGAGCAAACTCACGCAAGACTTTATTTCCAATTTATATTTAGCTGTGTCCCGCGGTTTCACCCGCGTAAGTCCCAATCCCGTGGGAATATCGGGATCAAAAGTAGCCTTTGTTACTCAGGGTGAATGTAGCTATATGATGGTGAAAGAATTTTTAAAATCGGTCCAGCACTTTTTGAGTTTATTTATAACAAACATATAGACGCACACACACAAAATACTAATCTTTCTCTTTATAATATTAGTATAGAAGTATAGATGTAAATTTTTACGTTCCACACCTCGCAAAATATTATGAAAATTAGGTCCTACCTTTTTCCTCGTACACGGACCAATCGTTATAATTCAACTCTCATATTCTTCTTGTCTATTCGAATTGTTATATTTTTACGATTGCGTTAAAACGCAATCGTAAAAATATATAATATGTATATATAATATGTATAATATGTATATATATATATATATATAATATATAATATGTTCTAAAGAACATCAATTTACTCTCGTGTCCAATAAAGTATTTCATAAATTTTATTGCGTTATTTCGTTTAAGTTCTGTCCTTAAATTTAAATCACTAGATATCAAGTTTAACTGTGTATGTATAAGGTTGGGCTAATGTATCGCCATGTCCCTCGTTTGCATGCACATAGGAAATATCCATTAAAACTTGCAATTGACTTGAACACTGGCAGGATTAAAGTTAGGATTAGTTTCGTGAACTAAATCATTAATCTTTCAGAAGGAGAAGGTTCTTCTGGAAGTGTTTCTAAAGCAAATAGAACACAGCAGCAGTACGTAGTTACATGGGATACGTACAGTTTCTCTTCAGCGAATGTTGAACTAGTCTTTTTAGACATCTTTGTAGAGCACTAACAGAGTAAGAGTAAACTAGTTCGTTGATTAATGAGTTAACTAAATAGTTGTGTCTGTAAACATTATTTCTTAGTGTTAATCCACACTTATAGGATAAACTAGCTGTGCCCGCGACTTCGTCAGCGTTTTTCGGACTACCTACCCATCGCTGAGCAAAAGTCTACACTTGAACGGACGACCAGGGAAGTCTGTTGCTGAACAGAAGAGAATCATAGCAGAGTCTATTTAAGTGTAGATTTTGCACAGCGCAGCGGTAGGTAACGTGTTGCATGCTTATACGCATTACTTATATATAATAAGAAGTAGCCTTTATCGAAAATTAAAAAAAATCAAAACCCGACTTCGAATTAAGGACAAAACAATAAAAATAAGCTCTCCAACATACAGTGCAACTGACTTTCTGTTATGTAAGCTGAAGTTGGGTAGCTTAACTAAATGATATCTTTTTTTTACGTGGGTACTGCACCTTATGCACTGTCAGGCCACTCTCGTTGGGCTCCCTACCATAGGTTTACCCGACAACGGCGGCCTTTCCAAGCCTCATCTCTGCCTCTGCCCGATAGACAATCCCTCTCCGTTTCCCCTCCCTCAGCACGGTCACGCCACCGTCTCGAGGTCCCCAAAGCCGGTGATAAAGCCCCCCCTCCCTCACCGAGTTCACCACCAGAGGCTGAGGTGATTTTTTATAGTGGTTATCTTCCATGCTCGGGAGTCCTTTCCATGCAGGGCTCGGGGGTCCTTTCCGCAAGAAAGGGGCCCTTTCTTGCGGAAAGGACCCCCGAGCCCGCTGACGCGGGATTACGGATTAGAAGCCTGGCAAGCCCGGTTTCCCACCTTGTGCGCCTCTTAGCTTTCAGCTACTTAGTCCCCTCACAACGGCAAGGTGGACGACCATCTGGAGGGTAAAACGTAACATCGTGTCCGGGACTCGTGACTCGAACGCGCAGCCGTCGAATCGGAAGCCATCACTCGGCTCGGTAGGCCACCGTTCCTTAAAAAGGGAATGCGCCGCACAGACCGGCGCATTCCCTTTTTAAGGAACGGTGGCCTATTCGAACGCGGAACCCTCGAATCGGAATCCACAGCTGCCATCGTGCCACGTAAACTACATGCAATCAGCATCTACTCAGTAAAACTGCCCCATTACAGCTATATTTTTTAAATCCTTTTTATTGAATTTTCGACTGCCACTAAAAATTATCAAAATTGTAACCGTAACTTTAATCACTGAAGAATTTTTGAGAAGGTGGTTTCAGGTGGTCCATCAATTTGTACCTTGTTCTTAATAAGCCGATTCTATTGATGGAAGTCCAAAAATTAGTAATTTACAGCATTGCGGGATGCTATTCTGCTCATCATTCCGAAGGTTCTCATCAGATCTTTACCAACAATTTATGGAACCAACTCGGGACTCTCACTTTCCAAATAAAAAAAGAATGATCGAAATCGGACTTTATATGCCGGAGTACGGTTTGAACATATTCACATTCAAACAATATGCGGGTAGAATTGAGCAGATCCTCTTTTTTTTTAAGTCGGTTAAAAACAACCATTATAAAGAATTTCCGTATGTCCGAAGGATCCGGATATATGGAGAGACAAAGGTATACGGTATTTTAGGAATTTCCTGAAAAAAAACTGGATATCCGGTTTTTTTTAATTTTCGACCGGATATCCGGTTAGTCATGTATTGATTCCACACAACATACTTCTTCAATACAACATTCAAACTAACTAAGTAAAAGCAGAAAAATCACTTTATCCGGATAACCGGACAAAATATCCGGACAAAAAATAGCCTATATGTTAATCGGGGTCTAAAGCTATCTGCATACCAAATTTGGTTAAAATCGGATAAGCCGTTTCTGAGATTAGCGGGCACAAAGGCACACACAAACAGACAAACAGACAAACAGACAACCAGAAAAATAGAAAAATAGGTTCTACTGCGTTAATAGATACCCCTACAATTTATCTTTTTTTTATATCTTCCAAAAACAGACACCGCTAAGTTACGATTTTATTATATGTATATAGATATAGATATAGATCATTTCAATCAATCATTTGCATTATTTCAAAAAAGCAGTCTTCTCTAAGTGTGGATTAACACTAAGAAATAATGTTTACATATTTGGAATGTGTCATTTTATATTGTAATCATTTCCATGTAATATGAAAGTTACAAGCCGAGTTGAACTGCAAAGTTCGCCGGTAGATGTCACTACGAGGCCTTACTCGCAAGAACCCACTAGGAGGTGCTTTCTTAATTTTGACCTGGCGGGAGGGCAACCCGTGGCGAAGCGGTCAAACGCGTTGGTTCGGATTACCAATAGTCGCGGGTTCGAATCCCGACGGGTACTAAAGTTTTTTTTTTTTTTTTTTCAAAAAGCAGTACTAGTTATGTCTGTTTTAAATATTGTTCTTAGTTTCCTTTTTTACTTTACGAATTTATTAGAAGGTAAGTGAAATTTTGCTCAGTCGAAAGTTATTTTTCCATTAGGGCAATTAATTAACGTTGACTAAAATAATTTTACAATTAGAAATATAAGGTTTAGTTTATTTAAGCCCAGTGTAATAAAAAAATGAGAAAAATACTGATTTTTCCGCACCAAGATAAACTTCCTTTATGATTGATGTGCTGTCGAATGTAGGATTTTATCGAAAATCGAGCTTCGTCGTAACGTTTTTAAAAGTCACCAAATTGAGACCTTTACCCCTTCTGCAGACTTTAATCATTTACGATATGGCAGTCATTGATCGATAACAGCTTTCATTTATAAATGGTGCTTGCTTATGTTTCATAAATTTAAAAAAAAGTCTTACATTATACCTCTAATGTCACGGGGCTATAGAGCCCCGGACTTTTGAAAGGCGTGCGTGGAGCCGAAGCCAACACGTAGAGGCCCTTTTCAATAACAATTTTATTCGCAAACTATGAAGTGGACACCAAGCCGGCGATTATCCCTGTCTGCACTATAAAATGCAGCCAAGGACAACCACCGTATCTACTATTGAGATATCCACGGATGAAAACACCATGGGCTATTATTATAATGATGTGATGTTAGTGGAACTACTGGGGGAACTATGGTGATTTATTTCGCCTGTCGTAACAGTCTTAAATTATTATTGTTACATTTTTTTAGTCTTATTTCGTTTAAAGTGCAGGCTTAAACGGCACTCTATCAGGATGGACCATTATCTCAATTCAATTTTGTTCAATTGATTGGGATATTATTAAAATTAAACTAATAAAACAGAGATATATAACCGATCAAGCAAATCAGATCACTCCTTCCATTCAGGCAGACCTGATTGAATTTCTTCAATGCCTTCAGTCTGTTCATCCATGTCCATTATTTATCTACGTTCGGTCAGCAGGAAGTGAAGGTAAAACTGATCATATATGACGAGTATTCGTTTATTATTTAGCTGAGTGTGAATGTGAAAATCTGTCTCGATTCAGGGAAAGATTCAACTTTAACAGGCTAACAGCTAACAGGCACAAAATCGATTCAATTTGATTCGCGTGTCCGTCGCCGTCGCCGACCGTTTGCCAACGAGAAGAGCACTAGAAAATAACGAGTTTTTCTCAAGTGGAGAGAGCAATTATTTTATTATCACTCCTCCGGTTCTTATAGAATGAATCCGATCGCGTGTTTTAATAAAATTGTGCTTTTTGTTGTTGATCGTTCTTCCTCTTCAATTTCAGGCAAAACGAATTGCCTGAAATTGAAGAGGAAGAACGATCAAAGTTAGGTTATTTACTAATATGAAATACTTTAATTAAAGTTCCATGCTACTATAATGCTTTTTAACATATATACACTATAAACCACGTATAAGGATAAATAGTTAACGATAAAGCATCTATAAGAGGTGTATAGTGCCGTGTAGGCCTGGCATAGAATAGGGTTACCCTATATCTTCCAGTGGGTGTCGTAAAAGGCGACTAAGGTATATGGGGGAGACTAGCAAGAATAAAGTTTTCCCCCGCGGATAAACTGCTTGGACCCAAGGAGGGTTGGTTTCAGTCAGGTGCCGCCCGTAAAAATATAGCCAAATCTATTTGCAGAAGGTATGGTCAATGATGACTTAACTAATGCTCCGACCCCGAATAAAAAAAAAATGGGTTTAGCGGACCCCAGGTTCCCGAGAGGAATGCAATCGGTAAAATCGGTAAAAAATGAAGAGAACTTACGGGGTGTACCTATAAAGCAATTGCCAAGTTATATGTTTTTCTAATTAAATGTACCTATTCTTATAGAGCGTCTATTTCAAAGAGAATTCTATCTTTAAGGAACGCGCTGAATAATAAGGAAGTATTTGGGCTTCTTTCGCGCCGAGTAGTTAGTTGGTAAGACTTTATAGGAAAAGTTTTGCGATGCGCAGCCTAGTGAAATATTCAACTAGTTAGGAAAAGTTCAGCGGGAATGAAAAAAATCAATGAACCAACTCGTTAATTAAAGGTGTTAAATAATATTGTCGAAATAAGTAAAAACAACACAAATGTACCTATTGTTTTCGTTTTGTAATTAGTCCGAAAAACAAACAAGATTAATACATTAAGTTACTATAATATTGTATGTCCGGGATGGACAAACTGTTGATACTTTTAACACATTTCCATGTCACCTTAATGTACACAGTTATTCGATAAATATTCTTGATTCTTGACATATTTAGGCTGTTTTTTGTAATACATAACTTTTAAACGTTATTTAGATGAGCGTTGACCACTGTCTTACGTAAGTGATGATATGGTTTAAAAATGTAACACACTAATTCAGAAGAAGAAAGACGGCGTGGAACAAGATCCGATCCGTCTTATTTAGTGGTTGCACCAGCCAACGTATCGGAACACGGACGAGTCCGCTTGGCGGTACGACTTAGACCGGTGCGGTGGGTGGTAACAAGCCGCGGTCGAAGAAGAAACCCCTTTTGATCGTCTTGTTGGACTGGCCGAAGATATACCGTAGCCATATTCTTTTAGACCCGGGCTACAGGGCCCAAAACCTTACCTTTTGTAATTCATTATAAGTACCTACTAATTATTGGAGATATACCTAACATTAAAACAAATTACTTTTTTTTTTTAAATTTTTTACTTTTTTATACACGGTGTTCCGAGAAGGGGGTATTAAGCCGAAAGGGTTGTGTTAGACGTCTAGGCGAACAACTTTTGTTCTACAACTTATGGAAATTCGAAGCAGTTTTCTAAAATTTTGAGTTTCAGGTTTGCATGAAAATCAGCTGTTTTTTAGAGTTTGAGGTCATTGGCCTTAAGATGCCCTTTTATTTAGTTTGGACCACTACAATCTTAACATTAATTGCCTTTATTTACAAAATCAGCTTATTTTTTATCAGTGAAATAACTTCAAATTTTCGAAAAAAAAGTTCGAATTTCCAAGAGTCGTAGAACAAAAGTTGTTCGCCTAGACCTCTAGAACAAACCCCTGTCGGCTTAATACTCGAAACACCCTGTATATGATTATTTATTTACTTTCACAACAAACAATTGCAACAGAAATACAAAAAGCTAATTACAATATTATTTCTTAAAACTAAATCTTAAAAGGTACTCGTACCTATAAGGTACACTAGGGGTAAGTTCGGCTTATGGGGAAAGTGCGACGAACATCAATTTAGCGGACTTACAACAATATTTTGATAAAATACCCAATCATGATAGGAGAAATATCTATCTAAATCGAGACCAGATGGCCACACTTTCCCCATAAGCCGCAATTACCCTTAGTGACCTTACTACAAAGACAAGTTTGCGAATAATGATGATTGTGACGACATTACGTTTACGGAAATGTAGACATGTCTATCACAAACTTTTACGCAAGTATCCTTGGTCATGTTCTTTTTATTTCAGCTGTAAAAACTGTTTTTGGCTGGTAAGTTCTGTCTCTACTGTTTATCCGGAAAGGGCTATTCCACCCGAACCCAATCAATTTGCATACGTGCCATATTGTCGAGCAGAGACACTTTCAAACTTGCCCTTTCTATTGCGAAGTTATGTGATTGAGCTCATTCGTATTCTGTCCTCAACATTACAACTTTTATACTTCATAAAAAATCAGCACACGATATTAATAAGACGGCAATTTTTACGTGAAGTAACTTTACCTATTTCCTTTAATATAGAACGAAACATTAAAGAAGTAAAATGGAAACTAAAGCCGCTTTTCTTAGTAAAAGTAGGTACCTAACGAAATAAAATATTTTCTTTGTTGTTAAGTGGTAGCGGAAAATAAATTTAAAAAGACATTTAACATTAGAATAGTAGCAAATAATAAGCACGTAGAAGGGAAATAAATCTTGAAGGAAGTTACGGAAGCTGGTACCCTCATCAAACTTCTACGTTTCTTTTAGATCTTTCTTTAAAATATGTTATTAAATAACACTTTCTAAATAATATTAAGAGCTACGAGTATTGATGACTACTTAACAGCTGCAGTTGTAGTAGATAGGTACATTTATCAGCATTTTACAAAAAAACACTGATCCTTCCATTTAATGTTATGAATAGAATATGAAAATTTGTGTGTTCGTCTGTAATAAATGTAGAAAAAACCTACGTGATATTGATCTATATAGAGCCAAAGGTTCATTTAGCGCCTCTCAGCGGACATGTGGAGGAAAAGGACGGCGGTTGCAGCGGACGTGAACAACATCATCCCCCTTTGGAGGGGTTGGGCAGTAAGACGCTATTCATATCCGCCATTCGCAAATCCTGATCCGGTTTCGCGGATGTCTCATGTCTTCGGACTGTGGTGAATCCTATGACATGTCGGTTTCCTCTACATCATCGTGGAAGCGATATTCAAAGTGCATATACCTACAATACATTTATTTTATAGAATAATACGAACGGTACGGTCGTCCGGAAATCGAAACCACGACCTTCGGAATAAAAGTCGGGATATCTGCCCATAGACCGCTCCGTATATTCGCGTCTCTTTTGTTTTTTTATTTAGATCATCCTACTTCCTACTAATATTATAAACGCGAAAGTTTGTATGTATGTATGTGACTTTGTTACTCTTTCACGCAAAAACTACTGAATCGATTGCGATAAACCTTGGAATATACATAGCTGGAGACCTAGAATGTTTTTAACTCCGATATTCCCGCGGGATCGGGACTTACGCGGGTGAAACCGCAGGTCGCAGCTAGTAGTTTATAATTATGTGTTTTCATGTATGCCATGATCTAAGCAGTGTGCGCTCGATGGATCGCCTTGCGCCGAGTTAGTAATTGGTATAAGTGACCATCAACATTATGGGCAATTAAACGGAAAATAATAATAAGCTGTTGGCAGTGAGCGTGAAGCCCCAGGTTTTTCTACTAAGAAATAACTCTTAGTTCATTTCTTGGTACATGACGAGTTAACTTCGAAGCTAATAAATATCGGAATTCAATTCTGTACTACTCTAGCGGTAACCATAAAAGTTACTTAAATAATTTTAAACAGCATGATTGTACCAAGCTTATACCGTTGGGGCACAGTAGTTTTATTAATAAATAATTAATAAATTCTGTGAACAACACACAGGGCCATCTAGCCCCGTGGTAAGCGACTAAGCTTGTGTTACGGTGACTAGACAACGGATATAATACTTATATTTATTTTCTTTTGTAAATACATACATATTATACATAGAGAACACCCAGACCAGATACAAATATTTATTTTTTAAGCATAAATACTTGCACCCGGCGGGAATCGAACCCGCAACCTTCTGCATTGCAGTCGCGCTTTCGCACGACGCGCCACAGAGGTCGTCATCGGATCGTATTAGATCGGATAAGTTTATAAATCAATGAGTGAAATATAAGAGGTAAACGTTGTTTCAATAATTCCTTGATTTGAAACTTTGAGAGCAATTTCTAATTTCGCAGATGGAGCTGTGGAATTATTGACAGCCTCCGCGGAGAAAACGTGAGTAAGAAATTAATGTTGGCGGTACCGCATCATACTTACTATTGCTTCAGAAGAAGACATAAATAAATAAATAATAAATAAATTCTGTGAACATCACACAGCTCCATCCAGCCTCGTGGTAAGCTATATACTAAGCTTATGTTACTATGACTAGACAACACAGCTATTATACTTAAGTTTATTTTTATTTTGTAAATACATATTATATGTATAGTAAACATGGAGATACACCCAAACCAGAAACAAATATTTATTTTTAACCATAAATAAATGATACCTATCCCTGGTGGGAATCGAACCCGCAACCTTCTAAATTGCATTCGGGACATTCGCCCGACGCACCAGAGGTCGTTTATTGTTTATCGTTTATTGCACGTAGAATTCCGTTTTATTTTTTATATTAACTTGTTTCATTTTAAAATTTCCTCTATTTCAGAAACTTATATCAAAAATGTAAACAGAGAGCTGTCACTTTCAAATAAATGTATGGTATTTTTGTTTACAGTAAAAATCACAAGTACCTACCTATACATTTTCTTCTCCTGTTGGATTTTAAATAACGTATGAGCAACTAGCTATATTTCTGAAAATTGTTGAACTCCTAATAAGTACTACCTACTTTTCATGGTCTGAAAACCGCTGAGCAACGAGGAAACAAACAGCAAATAAAAAAAAGGAAATAAAAATCCTTTTGGCCGGGTTTCAGGGTCCATTAGGCATCAGTTTCACAATGCTGAGCGAAACAAATTCGTCTTTTACCATTGCTGTAAACGCAACAACAATAAAAGAAAGCTATTTCCTCAATGTTTCCCGTAACAGAGTAAGCATCGTTTCACTATGTAATTCTTTACTTATGAAGGAAAAGGTCCATTTGGAGCGCGAGCTTCGAGTCAAATTTAAATTAGACTATGTTGTTGACAAATTGTAACCGGAGTATAATGTCTTGCCCGGGCAACGACGTTAAATAATAACTTTTTACGTTTAGGGACTACCTTATTTAAATGTTTAATTTACCGAACAGTTGACTAAGGTTTAACTATAGGCAGGTCTTCCTGGATTTATCCCACTATGTGGGGTTCGCACAGCATGTCTTTCTCTTTCACTCCAATCTATTCCCTGTCAATTTCTCGCTCACACTCTCTTCTACCGTATCCTTCACTAGTAGAGTCCCACGGTTTCAATCCCGTAAGTCCCAATACCGTGGAAATATCTGGATCAAAAGTAGCCTATGTTACTCCTCAATAATGTCTATTTGGTGAAAAAAATTGATTCGGTTCAGTGGTTTCAGAGATTACCCGGAAAATACATACATACATCCATATATAGATGTTAACAACGTTACCTCTTTATAATATTAGTATAGATACCGTTGTCCCTTCACGTCGTTTTTCAGTACCTACCTACCATAAGTTTTACAATCTCAGTTTTACATTTATTCATATACTAGCTGCGCCCTGCGGTTTCACCCGCGTAAGTCCCGATCCCGCGGGAATATCGGGATAAATCCTATGTGTTATTCTAGGTCTCCAGCTATGTGTATTCCAAGTTTCATCGCAATCGGTTCAGTAGTTTTTGCGTGAAAGACTAACAAAGTCACATACAAACAAACTTTCGCGTTTATAATATTAGTAGGATAGTAGCTAGGATTTCACAATAACATACTTATAAATAAATCTTCCTTTTTCTGAAGCTTCAGTTCAAAAACAGTCATTTTTATAATAAATAATAAATGTTTCACAGAATTGTCATACATTTTAATACGAATATCAAGTCGTATCATCCGAAGGAATATTCGATGAAGTGTAAAAAGAGTGACTATCAAAAGAAGGAGTTACACGTTTGACGCTCTCTCAAAGATCTTTAAGGTTAAATCAGCTGGAAATTATGTAAGGGTCCAAACATTTGCGATGTTTCTTGAATAGCTTATATCTTCGATCATATATAAACTATAGATACACGGTCCCATACAAAATCGAAATCAAAAAACGGCACTACTTCAACGCTTACTTATACGGACATAGTACAGTTTAATGTAAATCTTAATCACTGGACAATAAGGTTGTAAAACACTTATGCAGGACTGACAGCGATATGCCTTGTTTCGCTGTAACCGGCTGAAATATGCCTTGTTTTGACGGCTCCATTTCTAGAGCGGCGACCGTGCATCTATGTAGGTTATATATGATCGAAGGCTTATATTAATAAAATAGATGCATCAACTTCGTCTGGTATGTAGCCTTTGAAATATCTTTAGAAAATTCATATTTTTCGATTGTTGCTTAAAGATGAGTGCGTTTTATGATACGCACCTTTTATAAGACAAGCGTAGTTTATGAGTTCAGTTTCAGTTCATGTACTTACTACATGTTATTAGGCTTAGAACGCACTGCGATTAAACGCAAGCGGTTTCCGAATAGCTGAAAACACAGAAAACAAAATCAGTCTATACTACAAAATCAGTCAATAAACAAGCAAAATCAGTCTATACTAATATTATAAAGACGTAACGTTGGTAACATGTATGTATGTATGTATGTATATTGGGGGTAATCTCCGAAACTACTGGACCGATTTCAAAAATTCTTTCACCATTAGAAAGCTACATTCACCCTGAGTAACATAGGCTGCTACGGGATCGGGACATACGCGGGTGAAACCGCGGGAAACTGCTAGTCTACTATATAAAAATAAGTCGGGTTTTCCTTCCTGACGCTATAACTCCAGAACGCACGAACCGATTTCCACGGTTTTGCATTCGTTGGAAAGGTCTCGGGCTCCGTGAGGTTTATAGCAAAGAAAATTCAGGAAAAATTTAATTATCTATAATTTATAAGGCAAAACAACGTTTGCCGGGTCAGCTAGTCGTTTATAAAAACGCTAATGCGTGGGCTTGTATAGAAAGCTATGTGTTGCATTTTTTTGCAGTTTCAGACCTACGGAAAAACGCAGGCGTTTAATCGCAGTGCGTACATGCTCTTACTATCTTACAAATATTATAAACACGAAAGTAACTGTCTTGTCGTTACGCTTTCACGCCTAAACCTCTGAACCGATATGGATAAATTTTGGTACAGAAATAGATAGGACTGTAAAGAAGAACATAGGCTACTTTTAATTTGGTAAATCCCGCAGGATCGAGACTTCGCGAGTAAAACCGCGGGCGCCGTTATTTAAACAATAAATGAGCGATTGATGACTGTCTCACCAGATGGTAAGTTAAATTTCGTGAAGTATCTAGAATGACGTTTTCCTTGTTTGGAAATAGGTTTAAAAAAATGTAAAAGTATTAGCCATTGTGATATATCAAAAGTACCTATATGGATAATCCTAAGATAACAAATAAGGGCAGATACGGTACCTAGCCACGGCAAATGAGACGATAAAACTGCGTCAGCTGACGCACAATGTACATGACATTAGGAATGTTTATGTGGGGGGGGGGGGGGGGTGTTTCTAACTCATTTTTCGAATACGCAATGTTAAAATATACCGTATCTACTACTTTGTTTTCATCTTAGGGATAATCTTTTCCCTTACTTACTCTAGAAGTTACTCTTCCCCTACGAATGAGTTAAGCTTCAAACTGTAAATTAAACAATTACCTGTTTGAAATTATTTCCAAGAAGATGTTCACACAGGGAAGTGCTTAGATTTCCCCAGAGGTAACATTTATTAGGTAGGAAGGTTCTCTTAGTTTAGATATTTCTTTTAATTTGCGTCATTTATAAACAGTTTAACATAAAGGCGTCAATGTTGTCATGACGACCTCTGAAGCGTGGCTCAAAAAGAAAGTTAAGGTGTTCAAGTGTCAATTACGCAAAAACTACCGAACCAATTGCGATGAAACTTAGTACATGCAGGTAGCTGAAGTTCTGGATTAGCACATAAGCTACTTTTTATCGCGATATTCCCATGGTATCGGGACTTACGCGGATAAAACAGCAGGGCGCAGCTAGTACGACATAATTACAACTAAAAAAACAATAATTATGTCGAAGCTTTGACTGGCATGTTTTGTAATGACTTTCTAACGTATATCAAAATGGCTAACTCTAAAGTAAAATAGGTTTCTGGAAATACAAAGAACTCGTAGTAGGTCGGTATTATTAAAACCAACATGGTACAAGGAACAGAATAAACTTAGTTCTCCAAGTTGAAAGTTTGGATACCTCCAGCATATCTAAGTTAACTTCAGCGTTAAGTAAACCCCACAACTCTATCTGCAGTTAGTCAACACCTTAGTAGGTCAAAGCTTTTTATTAATCTAGGTGGAATCCGACCAAATCGTGTCCGAGTAGAACTTCCCATATAGGTTTACCTTAATTACTTAACAAAAGCTTCTGTCATTTTGAGAAACCATGAAAAACTAAATAAAAGCTATAACTTAGTTTTTCGTAATAAAAGTTACTATAACCAGGGAAGTACTGATGCAGCCTGGCGCTGCTGCGCCTGTCAGCATTGGTGCTTCCCCGGTCTTCCGTTTGCGTGTGGAATTTTGCACAGCGATAGGTAGGCGTTTGAACAACGCGGGTTTCAAAAATTCATCGGTTCTGTTCGTATATACCTGAAATTTCTTATATGGTTTTTTTATATTTTCGAGCAGAACTTGAGTTTCAATGTACAACAGAGGCCACTTGTTATAATATTATCTATAGATATTAGTAAATAGAAGTAGATATAGATATAAGTAGAGCATCCAACACGTTACCGACCGCTGTGCAAAAATCCACACTTCAACAGACTCTGTCATGATTCTCTTCTGCTCAGAAACAACTTGCCTGATCATTCGTTTTAGCGTGGATTTTGCACAGCGATAGGAACGCGGGCGCGCGTAGTTTTAATAAACGCTCACGAAGTCGCGGGCACAGCTAATATTTCATAAATAACTTTACCAAGAACACACCACATGATCCTAAGACTTGAGTCTGTAGGTGACCACAAAGAGACTTTAGCAATTCCCACGGGATCAGGGTCCGAAGTCTGCTCTCACAATCGTAGGGTAGGTTTTTTTTTAATTTATTTCGGTCCGAGACCGATATGGCCAATTTGGAATAGCCAGGGTCAAGTTTTAGAATATTTCAAGTTTCTTCGAAATTCTTTAGAATATTTCAAGTTTCTTTATTATAGTTTTGGCGTCGTACATCTTGTACATCTTGCCAGTATCAAGTATTAGGGTAGGTTGTTGATAGATAAGTAATAGTCATATTTGGCGTGTATTTGACACATTTGGTATACAGATGTGTCAAATATACGTCAATGTTGACAAATGTGGTCAAATGTGTCAAATACGACAGTTACTATTATTCTTTAAACACTCTATTGAGACACGTTTGTGAGAGCAGACTTGGGACCCAGACTTATTGCGAGTGACACTGCAAGACACAGATAAAAAGTTTAAAAACTTAACCCTGAAAGATTTAAAGAATTATCGACAATGGCGCGATAAAACACTTCAGCAAACTTATCAATACGATATGCTATATAATAAAGTGATTTAATTTGCGCAATTTCAAGGCTTAATGTATTATAATGATGAATCCTTATCGTCTTATTGCAAGGCACACCTGTTGTCCGATTTGTTGGCATTGAAAATAACACTCTTATCATTTAGTCTTTATAAAGTCTACAACATTTTTATCTATTAAATTCGTAAATATGTGTAAAAAACAACAACGGTAAAAATATGTTATTATGTCTAACCTGGAAGATGTTGACTACACTGCAGCGCTTTTCTAGCTTAGGTATCGTATCAATACTAATTCATGAAATAACATAATAAATTATAAAATAAATAAATTTAACGTAAAAAAACAGGCATGTTTTTCTAGTCATGTTTAAGGACCATTTGTTAGACTTTCAAACCATTTAAAAAATCTTGCAATATAAGCGATTTTATGGGTGAAAACATAATTTGAAGCATAAAAAACATAACATAACAAAATTTAGTTTAATCTGGCAAATCAGCATGATGATAAGATATGGTGAAATAACTCGTTTCACTGCTGTTTTCCTATCTTCATCCGTAACAATTGATAATCCATATTATAGCCATCAGAAAGGTAACTATACAAAAGCTATAACGCGAACGTCGCTACGATTTAGTCTAAGATTTAGCATCTTCTAGCTTACCATTGAATCAGATAAATTGGCCAAACTAACAATCTAGTCATGTATTTTAATTGCAATGAACTCATTTTTATTTTATTATTGCAGATTTTGTCAATTTATTGACAGTAAATTTATCTAGTCACTCAAGTTTTCAAACTAATTCAAGGAAAAAAGGAATCTCATTTTTGTTATAACCCTTAGAATAAATTCTACAACGAAATAAGGTCTGATTTTACTATACTAGGTCAGCAGTAAATTTATTTATTAGGCTATATCGATAGGCTCAGGGGTCCACGTGATTTATTTTACAGCGATAAAGAAGGATAACGATATTTGACTAGGAAAGCACTTAAATTATCCCGGAAACCCGTAAATGGGTATTTTATCACAGGCCAAACCAATTTTTGTACCTAATCGAATTGGCCAGAATAAAGATGCCATGGAATTTATAAATTTTATAAATGATTGGTACTGTAATCAGTTCTATTTTCAGTAAATATAGAGTAAAATACTTAATCTTTCTATTTATATGAAACGAGAATCTAGGTAATGTGTGCTATTATAATATTTCACCAGATGCTATCTACGATATAAAATTCTCTAAGAGAGGATAACAGAAGAGTGGAAAGACAGCAGATTAAAGAGTTTCGAACCTTCCTCCGGACGCGTTCATCAGCATACATATTGGAACACATATACATCATTTTCTCGAGCTCCTCTGTGCTTTGGAAGGCACGTTAAGCTGTTGGCTCCGGTATTTATTTATGACAGCAGTCGTTAGGTCAAGTTAGACTCTAACTTGACCTAACGACTGATGTCATAGTTAGAAGCCTTAGGGCGAATACGAAAAGAAAGCCTAAACATAGACACTCACTATGGCCGAGATCGGCTAGGGATATTATTATTATACGAAAAGAAAATAAGGACATACACCGATAAAAAGAAAGGCATGTTTTCTTTATAAGGTATGTTGAAAGACCCGAAACAAAACAACTGAGGTGTTCAGTACAGTCTAGGGACGTATTTTAACACCAGAAGTTGAATGCTGATTCTGCACCAGTTTCAACGTCAGCTTCGATAATTATCCCGACCAGACCAGCACAATCAAAGCAATTACAGGAACGTTTGTGAAATCAGTATTCGTAAGGAACTTGCTCTAAAATCTAAAAGTCCCAATGGTATAGAAACTTACTTACTTTGTATTCAGTTAGTCTAGTCAACAGTTTCTGGATTCAGCTTCAAACGTGTTTAATTGTGGTGTGTCATTAAGTTGTGGTCGTTAAAAGGAATGAGGAATACAATTCGACGTGCCTTTGATCTTTGGTTTTAGATTAGATTTTGTATTGGGTGATTTTCAGTTTGTGAAACATCTAGTCGCTTAGCTGAACTGTTTACCTATATTTCAGTAGAATTTCATTATTTGATCTTCTTATACCTATTAATTTTTTACTTAATTCTGCGAAAGGCATTTTTTACATTTTGTGCAACAAATAGGTCGGTACATAATTCTAGGAATGACCCATATACCTACTTTTTTTAATTCGCGTCGCGTGACATTCAGATAAAAATAATAGGTTGCAATGAAATTTGTTACAAAACAGTTTTTCATTATCATTGCCATTGAATCCAGTGATGTCATTCTTATCAATAAAATGAAGGTCGACCACACAAACGCGCTTCATAATTTGACATTTATTTGAAGAATCTGCATAAAGATTCTGTTTAAATTGAGTTTGGCCTCTGCTTTCTCGCAAATTGTTTCTGTTAATTTTAGGGAGATCTGCCCTTGGCTTGGATAACTCTGTCAAATTGAGGATGTAAGTCGTGATATTGTTTGAGGATGCGTGGGGTCACGTCCTGAACTTGGCCGGGTGTGCCGGCGTGTTATCTCCGCGTTGCGTAGTTGGCTGTGCGTAAGTGAGCCACGCCCCCGCGACGTCTTCAGTTTCACGCGCCCTGTTGTGATGCGCGCGCATTCCTTCACTTAGATAAAGGCGAAATCACATGGATTGATCTTCGTAGGGATTCTGCGAATTGTTATAATTTGTCACATATACCACAGTTTCATTACCTTCCTGAATACAAGGATTTGACTCTATAATACTATTAGCAACTTCAGTATCTAGAATTGGATCGATACGTGACTTAAAATGATGCATGACGGTTTAACATGCAAAATAAGGCAGTAGATATTATTTTTATGAGAATATAACATAGTAGCGTACGAATTGTATAATATTTTCTAATATACATCAAAAGCTTATTTTAGGCTCATTGATATCAGGGACGAGCTTGGGTGGCTTGGTTGACTAGGATTTCTTTTTTATGTTAGGTATCAGTAATTTATTTCATAATTCAATTTATAGTGAATTTTATAAAAATGGTTGAAATTAAAAGTCTTAATCGAAGGCTAGTAACACCGAACCCTATAATTTTCATAATGTGAAAGTCAACACGTTTATGAGCGTGCCCTAAGTTAATGTCATTCGCGTGATGCGTTGGAAAAATCTGTAGTAGAGTAGAAACAGCACCGCAGCGCCCCGGTCCGGTCGCCAAGCCAAACGGGAGCTACGTCACGCTTGCGCCAGTACCGCCATCTAGCAGCGGCGGCGCCACCCGCGACCCACCTGCCTGTAGCCTGCCTGCTCGCGACATTTCTCCGTCGCGCTCGCACCAGTGGCACGTAACATCATAACCTCAAAACGTCCATCGCGATACAACCACAAAAATATCGTCCTTCGCGATCTTTTAACAGTGACGCCCGGCTTAGAGACGATTATCAGTGTCATCACAGTGACGTAACCTTCCAACACCCCAGGATTTATACAACAGTGTTGCTCAACTGTGTTTTTGTTGAAATCGAAAGTTTCCAAAGGACGAATGTCCCTATTTGTGGGCTGTCGCTGGGCAGCCCCCAAATATTGTGCCAATATGTGGTGGTTGTTGTTAATTTGTGTTTTAAATGTAAAGACTTTTGGAGCATTCGCGTCCAACAGCACTGGTCCTGTTTACGACAGTAAGTTGTTTTCATTACTCTAAAATACATTTTGATTACATTGATATCTACCTAATCCCTAATCATTTTCATTCAGCTTTTGATTGTTGCATTAACATCTAGATCCTATCTTTGTATTAGATTGTCAACTTGTTATGAGTGAGACTGTGAGACTGATGAAAACTCTCATTGTTTTTTTTTGGTTAAACGTAAGAAGTCATAAGTGAAGGCTAAGTAAACAAGTATGTTAATGATTGGATCGTATGATCTTGCCACCAGCCAACAGCTGACGACGATTCTATTGGTTGAATCGGTTGACGAATTTTATTTATAAATACGTCAAACAGGTTTGTTACGTTGGTAATGCTGGAGACAAACTTCTGTATCTCTCAATGATCTCATTAATTGCTGGATTTTGTTTATGTTTACTTCCCAAGAACTTTCTTAAAATGCGCGCAATCATGATTAGATATGTATATATCACGCCACCTATGTCTCGAGATTAAGAAATATATATTGAAGATTGAGTAGATATTGCTAGATATAAATCATGAATCACTTGCGTCACGAAAGGTAAACTGCGCACCTTAGAGAATTTTACGTTTGACTAAACGTGAGCGAGAAGATAATATTATTTCTTTTACTCACATATAAATCTATAACAAATATAGGTGTGGCTCTCGTATAAAATAATGTAGATACTGTTGTTGTTATCATAGTACATGATAGTACCTATACTAGATACTGCCGTGTAGTACCAAAAGTATCTACCATTATCGAATGTTTTCTAATATAGCATTTCCTAATGTCTCACCTTTATTAGGCAGGTATTGCATATTATATTAGGAAGGTATCTACTACAATTGAATTAAAAAATATATTGCTAAAATAACAAAATCTAATTATCAATACTAAAGTGATTATTTACAATTAAATAACATCATCGATATCAGAAAGAAATGGTTAGTAATGTCAAATAATCACATAATTATAAGAATTTTGTAAATAAATAAAAACATCCAAAATATCCAATGTACCTACCTACTTAAATACAAGAATAGTCGGTTGAAATATCGATTCACAATATTTTCCATCAAACCGAAAATTTGTTGTTTCAATGGTCCCCCCATCTTCCGCCCCATTTGTATTCTCTCTAAGCAATAAGTTTTTGTTACCATTTGAAGATCCACATTTAGGTTTATTTGTTCATTCATTTTACAAGTTTGTTTCATCGACTAGAATCTACACTGATTTGAGAGGTGTTCAGCCATGTATTTTAAAATAATTTTCGACTACAATACATTATTGAACGGTAGAAAGTAAATAAAAAGGATCAAGGTCAGATTAGAGCTGCGAAACGACATACGTCTGCATTTTTAAGTCGATAATAATATTGACAGCACAAAATAATTATAATTAATACGTGAATAATTTTGCTGATGAACGAAAACCTAGCATTACTGTTAACACTAGTAAGAAAATGAAGCCGGCTACACCTACTTTATTTTACTTTAAGCATCTCTGCAAAATTACTCCTCTTTAGTATAATGAAATTGTATCAGGGTCTTTTGTGGTTTCTGCCTCACAAGCCTAGAGTCTGATTACGTTTGTAATTTATTCCTCTCATGTTGGTAATATCTGATATGTTTGCACAAGGTATTCACCACTTGATAATTAGTTAAATGTTTAACTTAAAACCATTATTCACGTTACTGACTTCACCGAATTCTCTTGATTAGAATCATACCGGTGCTGATTAAAGCAAATAATACGAAATTATCGCACAAATATTTGGATTTCGCTAATACCTACAATGTAAGCTTATTGTTTTACCAAATTGTCCGTTGTAAATTATTATTTATCAATTATTTCTATATCGCACAATGCGTTCGTGCCAAAACTAAAATAGAGTCAACAACTCACAAACAACATAAAATAGCTAAACACGATGAATATCCTGAATCAGTACAAAGTTCAAAATGATTGTGGGCTTTTTGCCAAAAATTCGGTACTGTTTACTCTTTTCGAGCGGTGACAGTTCAGTATGAGAAACTTAAGGTTAATTAACAGTTTTCCTGATAGTTTATTCATGATTTTTTATTGAATATTCTTATTTAATTTTACCTAAGGTATTCATACGAACAGTATTATCTATATCTATACTTATATTATAAAGAGGAAAGATTTGTATTTGTGTGTGTGTATGCGTCTGTATGTTTGTAATGAATAAACTCAAAAACTACTGAACCGATTTCAAAAAACACCATTAGAAAGCTACATTCACCGTGAGTTACATAGGCTACTTCCCGATATTCCCACGGGATCGAGACTTACGCAGGTGAAACCGCGGGACGCAGTTATATAAAATAAACTTAGCCATATTCGTAGAGAGATACGTAACATGGTATACCTAGTACCAAATTAATTGATACAACAATAAATACACACCTGTACAAATGACAATAGAAAGCAGAATGGGTGGTCGAGCGACAGTAGTTAGTTACTGCGTCAATTTTGGCAGGCCACAAGCAGCTGACGGGACGTCCATAAAAGTTCGCTGATAAAAGAACACAATCCCATTGTTAAAGCTATAAAATAGGCTTTGTGCTCGAAGGAGCCATCATTACTTGAAAATGAAAAAACGAATCGTCATATCCAGTTAACTACTTATATTTATTAGAGACGCAGATGTCACATTTAATTTTACGCGAAATAAAAGAGAAAATTCTCTCAATTTTATTTTGCGTCGATGTTAGTAAAATATTTTAACCTATCAACCCTCTAGACGTCAATGCTTTTGTGTTAAATATGTTTTTTTTTGCGACGTAGAGTATGTATATGTACGATGACATATTGTAGAAAATTACTGAATTATCTTTGTTTTTATCGACGACTATGTAGATACCAAAGATTCCACAACTATTTGTTATTAGGCTACGCATAAAATGGAGCTAAGTTAATTACGAATTGAATTTATCAACCTTTAGAAATACGTTAATGAAGGACCAAATCCCTTAAAGTCAGCACATTGTTAGAATGTTCAAACAACTTTTTTCCTTAAAACTATGCGGTATCGATCCTTTTCTCTGTGTTTGATGATTTTAAATCACTTTGATTCTTTTTTGATCTAATTCTGTCCATTAAAAAAATAACAGTGTGCTTGTTTGAAGTGATTAACCCCCTTACTTATAAACAGCTGCATAAACTATGTATCGTTTGTCTGTAACTGTGACATGAAATTTCAAAGTTAACAGACAGACAAACGTTACATAAATGTTTGGATAATTAAATAGTCTCTTATCATTTATGAAGCCTGATTTATTGACATTTTAAAACCAGATTTATTTACGGTATTGAAATTTCATAGTTCATTTTGAAATTATATTTCAAGCCGAACTGAATATATTAGTGGTCCAATTTCTCTTGCATCCCAACCGCAACGGTCAGGCATTGGTCATTCGGGCTGTAGCTATCCATTAATCGCTACTGCAGTATTCTGATGGTGCATGATCTAGTTTATTTCACGTCATACATTGTCCAGGAATTATGCCTGTTCCAACTAAAACCACGATATTATCAAATTTGAATATAACAAGCCATGAATATCCGCAAACCTATTTACAAAGCTTTTATATTTTTAATGGAGGCAATATTTTTGGAATGAAAATGTTGCTGGGTGAGTTATATCATGTTGTTTTGACTACAGTTTTTATTGATATAGGTACTTATTTATATTTGATACAGAAATTCATAGACAAGGGATATGTAAAATAATTTTATTGGTACAAATTATTATTAGTCATGTGAATACTTGAGACTTGTTGTGTTTACTAATTGAATTGATATCTACAATAAATTTGTTTAATCATTAATTTTACTATTTATACGCCGCAGTTCCACTCGCGTGCTTACGAAAAATCCCGCTTCTGATTCCCTGGAAGTCCACCGCATAGGAAATGAATTATTCGTATTTATCTACTTAAATATGGGGGATTAATTCTGGGATTTAATAAGTACAAATAAATTATATTATACAGACAGATATATCCTCAAATATAACCAACGAACTCAAAAGTTAGTAATATAGAAGCAAAATAATAATTTATCTCTGTTGAGTATATGATTCGAAATTATTATTAGATCTTGTTCAAGCATCGCGCTCGTAAATTGTAATCGTCCATACATTACGTTACAAGCGTGTAAGTAAGTATTCTGGAAGAGATATATGACATTTATTTTGTAATCTCGAGACAAATAAATGTAATGAATTTATCCATTTGTTCCTATAATGTGAGGTCTATTGTTATTTATATCACTTAATTGAACTGATGACAATTTATCAAACAATTATAGTGAGAATTTAAGAGTAACTTGTATTGATAGAAATTAAACTCATTTATCGGTTGTAATCGCGTGGTGCTTATTACTTTTAGCATTGTCAACGCTCAACTTTTTAAGATCTTTACTGCAGGTCTCTTCTTCAGGATTGATTTGATTCAGTCAATTCGAATCCTTTTGTAACGTTTGTCACTGTCTGTTAACTTTAAATCTTCATGTCACAGTAAAAGACAAATGCTACATAAACTGAGTCATCTACACGAATATTATAAAGAGGAATGATTTGTATTTGTGTGTGTGTGTGTGTGTTGTATGTGTGTAATGAATACCTAAACTTAAAAACTACTGTCTTGTAATTGTATTTGTGTGTGTGTGTGTTGTATGTTTGTAATGAATACCTAAACTCAAAAACTACTGGACCGATTTCAAAAATTCTTTCAACAAAAGAAAGCTACATTATCGAGGAGTAACATAGGTTAATCCCAATATTACGACGAGGAGTAACATAGGCTACTTTTGTTCCCAATATTCCCACGAGATCAGGACGCGGGTGAAACCGCGGGACGCAGCTAGTAGCTTATTAAGTAAGGTGGTAATAAAATGTAACTTAGTAGTAGACATTGATCGTGTGTAAGCGCTCACAACATGTAGGTACTGTTTCTCGTTAATGAAGCTAGTTTACGATAAACAAGAGTAGTAGGTGGTAGTGAGAAACGTGAGACATTCATGTTTTGTAACTCAACTACCTATTGTTCTGAATAGAAATGATATTATAATTTAAATGAAACCGGCCAATAGTGATTTGGACTCGCGGGTTTCGTACCTTTATCACAAACTAGCTGCGTCCCGCGGTTTCACCCGCGTAAGTTGCGATCCCGTGAGAATATCAGGATTAAAAGTAGCCTATGTTACTCAGGGTGAATGTAGCTTTCTTTTGGTGAAATAATTTTTGAAATCGGTTCAGTAGATTTTGAGTTTTTTTTTCATAACAAACATACAAACACACACACACAAAAATACAAATCTTTCCTCTTTATAATATCAGTGTAGATTAGTGTAGATGTAGATAAATCACGTTTGTTGTATGGGAGCCTCATTGAAATAGAATAATAATTATTACACACAGCGCAATCTAGCCCCAGATTAAGAACTAGGCTTGTACTATGGGTACTAGACAACGGTACTACAAATTATACTTTTTCTTTTTTTAATGTTTTTATTATTTGTTTTTAGTAATTGTTGTTATAGTGGCAACAGAAATACCTACATCATCTGTGATTTTTTTTACCGTCTAACTATCACGATTCATGAGATGACTGGTGACAGACAGACGGACAGTGGATTATTAGTAAAAGGGTTCCATTTTTATCCTTTGGGTACGGAACCCTAAACATACATCTACCTAATACGAGTCTAGCCAATAAAGTATTTAATTTAATCATTTTCAACTGACCCGCTTTATCCTGGTGCATGGGGTAGCCATTGCCAATAAATGGCATTACAAATGGAGCAATGCCGCAAGTGTTCTTGCTTCCTTTATGCCAGAATCGATAAGAGATAGGTTGTTTGATTAAGTTTAAATATATGAATATTGCAGGATGCTGTAGGTACACAGCGCAATCTAGCCCCAAACTAAGCAAATTGGTTTGTACTACGGGTACTAGACAACGGGTTATTTTTTTTTGGAAATTCGTACATTAGAATAGAAAACAACCAGAACCAGAAAAAAAAATTAATGGTCAGAATAATATTTGTCCCCGGCGGAAATTGAACCAGCAACATTCGTGTTCGCCCGACGCGCAACAAAGGCTGTTTATGTTATTGATGCCCAAAATGTTTACTAAATAGAATCACGATTTGCGATTTGTCTGCCGGTAAGCATGAGGCACTCGAAAGTCCTCGAAACATGTTTCAACCTATAACAAAATAAATACAATAAAAAATATAACAAACGATCTTAGTCATAACTTTACTTTGGTTATTTTTGTAACATTAATATAAAATGACTAGCTGCGTCCCGCGGTTTCACCCGCGTAAGTCCCGATCCCGTGGGAATATCGGGATTAAAAGTAGCCTATGTTACTTAGGGTGAATGTAGCTTCCTAATGGTGAAAGAATTTTAACAAATATACAGACGCACACACACACACACAAAAATACAAATCTTTCCTCTATATAATATTAGTATAGATTTCATTGCTTTTCAATATTTGTAGGTACCTATAGGTATTATTTATTTAATATTCGCTATGCATACATATTTGTATGTGGGAAACTTGGAGGTAGTTCGTAATAGAGTTTGTTCCAACTCCTCAATTAATTGCAAGCAAGTTGTACTTGAAGTTAGTAGTACATTGTGCTAGTATTATGTGTGGACGTGTTGCAGACTTTAGCGGCTGCTTATACGTTACATGAAATTTACATTTCAAAGTAAGTTTCAGGTATTAATTTTCACCTGGCCGCAGAGATATTTTGTTTGGCATGCATGTTAATTCTGTAGATTGAGCCTGAATTACCTTGTGAAGAGATTTGTTTTTTGGTTTTTGTAGTAGCCATAGCCACTATAACATAATCTTCCTATCATTATCTATCTCACCAGAAGGAATATAATATTATGAGGATGCGGTTTAGGACGTAGAACGCTTACAAAAAAGAACAAGAAGACATTTATTCACACGTGACTCTTGATCACTAATAGGCTGAACCAGGCTACGTATCAATAGAACACGGCTTCTTATACAGCTTAGACCGTTAGCTGATGAAAAGCCGTAAACAAAGACCACCAAGGAATCCAAAAAAACTTATTTGCCTTAAGACCAATATCGATGGAGCATGCATCAAATGCCTGGTCCATCGATAGTGGTCTGTGGTCTGGCCTCATTGTCCTTGCAAAAAGTAATAATAACTACTGTAAAATGCGGTCGATATTAATTCTATTGGCGGCATGCGGCAGTGTACACGATAACCTCTCAATTAAGAACCGATGCCAAGTCCAATGCGACACTTAACGTTGACCTCGGGCTATTCAACCGCAGGCATTAAACCATGCTGACTACTGTCACCCTATGCATCGATGATACATATAGATCCTAGTTCAATAAGGGACGGGAATTGGAAACCATTTCGTTTAGAACAGGCGATTCTAATGCATCCGCTGTGTTGGTTAAGTTTCAATTTACTTTGCATCTTGATTGCGCTTTCGATGTTTGTATTGCGAACTAAATATTAGTTTGAGAGTCAATTAATCGTGTCTCCGGAGTGCTTTGAATGTGTTGGGGACCGATGATAATTGCAGTCTCAATGAATTTGAAATGAAACGTAATATGAGTGCGTTTTTGTTTTTTTATTAATTTGATTACACTGATAATTCGACAAATGTTAAATTGTAGAAAACATGTTCTGAAGCTTAATTTAGTAAGTTTTAATTAAAGCATTTTTCATTATTTGATTGCGGGAACCGTTTTATACTTAGATGTGGACCTTTGATGACCTTTCTTTTATTTTTATTATTATCGTTTTTAGGGTTCCGTACCTAAAGGTAAAAACGGGACCCTATTACTGAGACTTCGCTGTCTGTCTGTCCGTCCGTCCGTCCGTCCGTCTGTCCGTCTGTCCGTCTGTCACCAGGCTGTATCTCATGAACCGTAATAGCTAGAAGGTTGAAATTTTCACAGAAGATGTATTTCGGTTGCCGCTACAACAACAAATACTAAAAACGAAATAAAACAATTATTTAAAAGGGGCTCCCATACAACAAACGTGTTTCAAAAATAACAAGGAGTCGAGTAAGGACAGGAGGACAAATCGAGTTGGTCATGGAATTCAAAATGGCTGCCCTATCTGTCAAATATACCAGTCTGCCTTACTTACCAAAGAGTTTATTTTATGTTTCAGATTTTCTTTGTGCCAAGCTTTTTTTTTTTTCAGTGATTCGGTCGTTTGATGGGAGTAAGAATCGAAGATAAATATTTCATATTTTCTTATAAAATTTAAAAATTGGTTGTTGTAAACCATTTTAGGGTTCCATATCCAATTGTGATAGTGGTACGGAACCCTTTATGCGCGAGTGTCGCACTTGCCCCGTTTTAATTTCTCAAGCCGTGGAATGAGAACAGCATTGGCACTATGAAGACAGTACGGCGGGCGAGTCGAAAACACAAATTCAGAACAATGACGCAGTTAAACACAAACATTACGTTACAAACATAATTGCATTAAACGCCGTTAAAAACAACCGGTCTCCTGTCGCAATAATACTGTGAACTTTTCCACTTTTTCTTACATTTTCATAAAATTGCGAGAGCAACGCACAAACTTCGTCAAAATGTCTGACTAAGTTTGCGCATTAGCGGAACCGGAAAAAGGGGTTGAAAAACTTAGCGACAACTTTCAGACGAAGACACTAAAATCCCACAATCTTTTCGAGATACCAAAATGCAAACTTTATAAACAGAGCTTTGCAACGTGGCCAAAAGGTAAAGAAACCAATCTTGGGAACTTCGGATAGGCTTAAGAGAGTATAGACGTTACAGAATTATAAAGCCTTACGGGAGACTTAAAGCTGTAACTCAAAAGATCTACTTAAAGCTTTGTGAACGTAACGTTATTAAACTTTATTTTAGTGTTTGTAACTGGCTCGGGACTAATAGTTTAATTAAGAGAACAAAAAGAGGACCTCATATTATTTGCAATATAATAGATATGAGCCGTTTCATAGAAGAGACATTAAAGGATTAGATATTTAAAAACAAACTGAAAATGCAGACGTTCCGAAAATGAGCAACTAACGAGAATAGTAAAACGGACCTGTAATTTGCATACAGATTGGCTTTCAGGGATAAACGATCCATTTGTATTCAAACGCAAGAGCCCCGGCTCAGTGGTCCGACGGCATTTATTCAGTTTTAGATTTGGATCCACCGCTGTATCCATCTGTTTATCGATAATCAGCAGATGGATAAACAGTTGAATTCATTAATTGATTTCGTTGTTTTTGATACTTATTGTTTTATTTGAAGAATGAAACTGACCGAGGATTAATTTTAAAGTTTATTTTTAAACTAGCAGAGATTCGCGGTTTCACCCGCGTAATTCCTGATCCCGCGGGGTTGTTCAAAAACCCTTGAAAATCACAAAAACACACCCTCCAAATTTCATATCTCTATGTTTGGATTTGTAGGGGTTAGGGGGCGTCCATAAATTACGTGAGATGTTTAAGGGGGGGAGGGGGTCGAGTCAAATCCTACTCTTACGTTGGTGAGAGGGAGGGTCTCGGCAAATATCACGCAATATTTTTTCTGATTGAAACAAAAAAAAATACTATTTTGGTCCATTTAATCCCTGGAACTGTATTTTACTGCTCCAGTAACTGAACACACTCTACAGTTTACACGCTGCATTTTTTTTTCTTTTTACGATAACAATCCAACGCGTTTACGTAAGAAACCCACATTTTTAAAAATCTCACGTGAGATTGGAGGATGGGGTTGAATAAAATCTCACGACATCTCACCAGGGGGGTAGGGAGGGACAGAAATTTTCAAAAAACACCTCACGTAATTTATGAACGCAGGGGGCGTGTTTACAGTGTTTTTTTGTGTGTGATGATATTATCTATTCAAACGAATACCGTTATCTAGTCACTGGTATGATTTATAGATGCATTATTTGTACTTATTTTGTCAATTTTTGACACATTTCAACTATGTTACTACTAGTAATACTGCAACTACTGTAACAAATTTTAATTGACTAGGTATTGTATTCTTGTTTAAACTCGAGTAGCCTTATAAACGTGGAGTAAGGTCGGAATAGTAAGAACATGCTTTGTCTTTTTCCGTGACACGAACTTGTAGATAAGTTGACAGACAAAACAAAAACTAGTAAAATTACTCCAAACTTACTTCAATTTATTAATAAAACTAGAGATGTTTATTGCAAGTCTTACATGCAACTTGCACGGAAAAGTGATGGGGATCAAATGTGATCAAAAATGCTTCCTTGACGGGGTTTGATGTCATGACTATGGCTCTAATCTAACCACGCCACTTCAGGCCAGGAACCCATGAGAGACAGTTTGTTCATGATTATGCATCTTCTCTTGTTTTTTTGATGATGCATTTTCCTCAACTATATTTCTAGTAAACACCTTTAGCAATATTCCTAAAAAGGAAACATTAAAATGTAAACTAATTTTGCGTACCTTTCCTATGCTCTAACAGCAAAGGTAGGTACGAGTAGTAGTGATAGGTATTCCAAACTACAGGGTCGAAACCGCGAACAGCTGTCAGAACAAAATACCTGTGGTACACACAAAGATTTGTTTCGAAGTGGGAAGCAAACCCGCAACCTCTCACTTTACTAGGTCATCTCTATAACCATAAAACGTAACAGATTAAGGGATTATTCAATGTTTATGAATGGAGGGAGGATTAAATGTGGTTAGATGAAACATATAATTGCCATAGTAGGAGTGTAGGTGGGTAAGTTCACACCTGCGTATCATAAAATATACTTTAAAATAGTTGATCTCAACCGTAACAGTAGATATGTCATTTTTAGAGAGTTGCTGTTTAAAACGGTTTTGCGCTAAGGCTATGGCAAACTCAATGATGCTTTAGAGGTTATAAATCGTCGTTTATAGACTTTATCATAGCCCCGCAGCGATGCTTATTTCATTTTTACGATAGACGTAATAATATTGTAAGCGCTCCAGCGGTTTGTTATATTTATTTCGTGTTAAAGAAATATGGAATACCTAATAATATTTTTGAGACATCATCGTCATCGTATTTCTATCTTACTAGTATAAAATCGTTTCGAAACTAGGTTAAAACTACGTAAAACCACAGAATACATAAAAAGTACAAGTATAAAACCAGTAAAACTAAGAATATGCATTACGTAATTAAATGTACATACGACGTAGGTACATGTTATTAGCATTTCTATTTACACGACACTGTACGCTCTGTGAGATCAACTTACTTAGATGGAAAATAATTGTTGATATACTTTACATACACTATGCTTTATTCAAACTCCATGGTGCTTGTTGTATACTCATACAATACATTAACAACAACCACCCACAACTCATTATACGAGAAGAAATAAAATATCACCTAAAATGTGATTTTTCGAATTGATATTCTTCCCATCCGCGCCGACCCCACTGGTCTCAAATGTAATTAAATATGATGTAAACTACTTTGTTGTTCGTAAACGTTGAACAAACTAGACTGTTTTTCTATTAAAGTTTAATTTTATTGTGTCATTTTCAATCAACTACAATAAACAAGATGGTAAACTATACAAATAAAATTCAAAGTCCTGACTGACTGACTGAACAAAATCAAAGCACAGTCAAAACTATGTTCTTAGGACCAGAGTTTTTGACTATGCATTGACATAAAAAGAGGATGAGTTATTTGTGAGGTATATGTATCCTATCTCATCATCATCATCATCCGAGCGTTGTTCCCGGTTGCATCTCTCGAGAGAGCCCGGGGTCCGCTTTCCTACTTTTACGTCTCCACTTCGCACGATCTTCGGCATCCTCGCACGATCTTCAGCATCCCCGCACGATCTTCGGCATCCCCGCACGATCTTCGGCATCCCCGCACGATCTTCGGCATCCAAGATCGGCGTATATGTATCCTATCTATTTATTATAAAGAGGTAACGTTGGTAACAATTATGTAGGTATGTATGTATTTTCCGGGTAATCTACGAAACTACTTGACCGATTTCAAAAATTCTTTCACCAATAGAAAGCTACATTATCGAGAAGTAACATACTTTTAATCCCGATATTCCCACGGGATCGGGACTTACGCGGGTAAAGTCGCGGGAATCTGCTTGTCTAAAATATTTTCTACAGGATCGGCACTTACGTACTCGAGTACCTAAAACCGCGGGACATAGGTAGCTAGTAAAATATAAGTAGTTAAGGGATGTAGAATTACAAAGTCTGGAACCGAAGGTTGTTTTCAGTTTTGTTTTTTCAATTTCGTGGTTTTGTAGGCGTCTTAGTGTAGGTACCTAGTAACAGTTGTTGTTTAGGTTATTTTCTTTGAAGTCATGCCTGTTTTAGCCTCGCTAATTACTTTTCATGCTTCTGATAGGTGTGTTTCACTAAATGTTGGTATTTTGTAAGGTTGTATTTACGCGCTCAGTTTCGCCTCCGTATAATCCGGTTCTCGTAAACCTTTTTCTTTTTGGTATGTTATACCGCATTTTGAATCTTGTAGTTTTGTTTAATTTCCATTAGAGTGCTTTGAGATTGACGTTGTTTGTCAGAATATTCAGTTAAACTATGAAAAGAATGTTTTATAATTATTGGACGATTTTAGTTAGGTAGGTACGTGACCTGTGGATAAAACGACACTGGGTAGCTAGTTATTTCAATTTTGTATATTGAAGTTTAAATTTACTGGTTTAAAAGTTTCGTAATGTGATTTTTTAATGCTCTAGACAGATCTACTAGAAATAATTTAAAGGAAAAATACATCGCGACGAGGTTTGAACTCGCCTATTTAGGCCAATACCCTAATTTCTCAATGAACTAGAACACGCGAGTTCCCTCCTCGAGCGATGATTTTGAGAATATGATGTTTAAAGTTGCAAGACAAAATAATATTGTTAGTTTTTTAATGCAGTTGCTAAATAAAGACTGAGACTACTAGGTTTATAACTTGTGTCGTATGTCGCAGTGTGTTTAGGAGTTTCGGTATCTTTAAGGTACGAGTTGGTAACGGGCGACATGAGGCGGTAGTGGACGACGTGCCGCGGCGAATTTCATAGAAATACATACTACTGGTTTCTATGTATTTCTATGAAATTCCCTACGCTCGATCGGCGACGCGTCGCGTAGTGTCATCGCGACATGCCGTCTGCTGCCGCCTCATGTCGCCCGTTGCCAACTCGTACCTTTAGACTTCTAACTAAATGTAGAGCCGTAAGCAAAACTAATTAATGCTAAGTATTTCGTTGATAGCTCAATTCAGTGTTGACGTTGAACGAAAGTTATTACTTAATGTTATCGCATCTTGTCGTAAAACTTTACGGCGTAGTTAAGTGTACTTAAATAGACAATCTAGTCATTAAGTAAAATTAACAATTAGAATACTAAAACACTATCAATTCTATGAGTTTTGACAAAGAAGTAACTTATTATAATTTTATTATATCAGTTTCATTATTCCGAAAGGATTTTGTAGTTTTTGACTGAAGAACCTAGTACGTTTTTAAATATCAGACTATAATCTGACGTTTTCGGTTTTTGTATTTGACATTTTTTCTTCAGGAAGATGTGTCGAATCATAGTCTACAATTAAAAAACGAAGTATAAAGTTAAATCATCTCAGAAAAACGCTATTAAATTAGTCTTAGAAAATGGTGCAGTTGTTATGCACAGGCTATGAATTGAATTCTTGAATTGTGCTATTGAATTAATTTGAATTGTTTGCCTTGTTAATGTTGTCCTTTAGCTCGGTTTTCGCAATGCTTGTTTTTATTATTTTTATCATATTTTCAACGCCAGGTGTTTCGAGGACTTTATAGTACCTCCTGATCACCAGTAAGACTGAATGTTCACCTCAGTTTGATTTCTTGTCAAATGAGCAGATCAGTTTAGCAGGGATACAAACACAGAAACATTTTTCTTGATCGAACAAAAATTCTCTTGGTCGTATTCTACCACTGCAGGTTCTGCTGTAGATTTTTAATAGAATTTTAAATTACTATTGTCTAGACCACGTCTACTTGAGACTAGACTAATTAAACTTATGAATAGTACGGCATCAACTCGTAATTAGCAACCGCTAAATACGTTATACAATACAATACCTAAGTATTAACAAGTAAACTGCACTTCATGTTAGAGGAATTAGACGTCGTACAAGTTCACAGTCGAAGTTTAGACATGAGAAGTTCACACATCATTCTCAGCTGCTGTTACAATGGTTGTTTCGAAGAAAACGTGTACCGTGTCTCGACTTTCGACTTAATTATCCGTATAATTCGATCATGAGTCGACGAATCAAATTAGCCAGAAACTTTTTCTACCAACACATCCAAAATAATTTTAATTAAAACATTTTTTAAACTTCCTCTCAATTTTGCTGGAAACCAATTACGATTTTGCTGTGATGGTGGCTGCGGAAAATTTGTAATTTGATTCGAAAGAGGATAAATATTTAAAATCGCGTGATGGAATAGTCAGATTTACGTCATTCGAGTTTGAACTTCGTCTACAGTTGCGAGGACTAAGTGTTATTTATGTAGGTAAACCGGCATTATAACTACTTATGCTATTTTACCTATTTGTCCAACATTTGTTTAGTTTTACAATTCATACCGTGGGATACCCGTGGCGAAGCGGTCAAACGCGTTGGTTCGGGGGACCAATAGTCTCGGGTCCCGCCGGGTACTAAAGTTTTGAAAGCATTTTTTCAAGAACAATATTTCCTTTTAAGAATAACGATTAATAACATTTGCTACTTTTTGACTTAATCACTATCATAGATCATAATAACGTCAGCGTAATTAAAAACAAAAATATTTTTAGCCTTTGCTTACTAAATTGACAGGTTCAGATAGGAATATGTGTACCAGCCCATATTTAGAGTATAGTCAATGGATGGGAATCGTATTATATGGACAAATCGCTTTGATAGCCACACGAGGGCAATCAAGAGGATGTGTGTCGTTCCCATAGAGGGGATTGATTTAATCGCATGCCAACCGCAACCATTCAAACTGGGTGATAATAATATGAGTAGAAAGGGTACCCTCTACGGAATTCATTCATGTTTCGCTTGACCTGAAAAACCGTAAGCATTTAAAATACAATACAGAAATTAGTTGACGCTTGTTATTCCCGATGGAGCCGAGCGATTTGATCTCAATGAGATGCGAGTGCCCTCAGCCACACCTCAGCGCAGATTGCTTGTCAGCCGGACCACGTCCTAATCGTCGCACGACCTTTTTTATACAGCCCTGAAGTTAATCGAATAAATTTGATTTATAATTTATTCGAGAAGGATCGTCCGTCAATAAATAAACAAAACTCTTAAATGTCTCGATGTAAACGAATCGGATTCGAAGGTCTGAGTTGAGTGGGAATAAGATTTATTTTGTATCTATTTTTTTGTAAGTCGTAGTAAAAATAAATAACAATATTTTTATGAACATTAGGTACACAAGCACAACGCACTGGTAAGGAACGAAGCTTGTGTTATGTTGACTTGGCAATGGTTATAACAACCTATTTACATTTTTTTTAAAAAGAGACAGACACTCAGGTTAAAAACAAATATTTCTTGTTCCAGGCAGGAATAGAACCCGAAACCTTCTGAGTTGTAGCCATAGAGATATGATGATGAATCAATAATAGATAGTACCTACGTTCGTTTTTTTTAAATTTACCTGCACAGTCTTACTGCTGGAGAAAATGTTTCTTCCATCATTTGCCGCGGTTTTGGGCTACCTTTCGCCAAAGTTTTTGGGTCGACATCGACGTCTTCGAGCTTCGGAAGGAGTCCAGTCTTTCTAGAAGTAGTAGGTAATAGTAATAGGTCGCGTTCGCATTATTTAGTACCTATTACAAATTAGTAGAAATATTTTGGAATAAAGTAACAATAAATTATATCTATAGTAAACTAGCTAAGCTGTTTGCCTGCAACTTATACAAAGCAGGTATAGTCAGTCAAGTAATTATTAAAAACAGAAAGATAAAGTAAACTATTATATGGGTCTTGTATGTAATAATATGCAATTATTATTGCATTTTTAACACAAAAAGTCTGATTTTAAACACAAACAATATGTGCCAAAAGCTGTAGGGCAAATGAATACAGTTTAATCTATATAACATGTTTCTATATAAACGCCATTTATACAACTTTTATGGATAAGATAACTTACATTAAGAACGATGACATTCAGCATATTTATAATCCAATTAAACAAGAAATTGCACAATCTCTATATAGAGGTAATTCTAGGGTCAATTTATATACCTATTTTACACATTTATCGTTAAATTTGTAAGTATTTATTATTAAATTTTAAACACATTATAATATTCCTAAGGCTTTATTTTAAACATAAAATTGTAATTAACTAAAACAGAATTAGGTAACGTAAGGCATTCAGAACATTTATTGTTGAAGCTCCGTAATTTTCGAGATCAACAATTATAATATTCTGAGAGCGAATGAAATCATCATAAAGAACATAGTTATTATTTATTTCTAGAGGTATTTTATCTTCATAAAATTTTACGTAGGTTTCAATCCTGGAAATAAGTGATTCATATTAATGTTATTCATTACATTGCAATTGATAATAATAGTCTAAGGCATATGGAGTTATGTCGGGAACTGAGTGAGCGGGAATTAACAGCTCCGATACCACACAGGATATGTCGTAGGTGGCTTATCCATCGGCCACAGCGAAGTTGTCGTTAGCGACTCTTCGAGGAACGTGTGGTGAGTGGCTTCATTGCTCCGGTACAAGTCTGGCCAATCTGTTAGTGCCACTTTGACCCGTGGTACACTGGGAAAAAAAACAGGTGATTTTTAGGTTAATTTTGCCGACTTATTAGGTGAAACGCAGACATTCGACTAAGTAGGCTAATTCTACCTAGTGCACTTGGTAAAGCAAAAGTCGGTAAAATTTACCTAGTCCACCCTTAACCAACTTATTAGGTAAACACTATGATTTGGTAATTAACCTACTTATTAGGTAATGGAATATTCATATTCATATTCATTATACATGGTAAAATCAACCTACTCACTGGGTATATCGACCCTACTATAAAGGTATGACTAACCTACTTGATAGGTAATATACACCTACTCGCTAGGTAGTTCTAGCCTACTAAATAGGTACCATTAACCTACTCACTGGGTATACTCCCCAAGTGAATAGGTACCATTAACCTACTCACTGGGTGTACTCACCTAGCGAGTAGGTGTATATTACCTATCAAGTAGGTTAGTCATACCTTTATAGTAGGGTCGATATACCCAGTGAGTGGGTTAATGGTACCTATTTAGTAGGCTAGAACTACCTAGCGAGTAGGTGTATATTACCTATCAAGTAGGTTAGTCATACCTTTATAGTAGGGTCGATATACCCAGTGAGTAGGTTAATGGTACCTATTTAGTAGGCTAGAACTACCTAGCGGGTAGGTGTATATTACCTATAAAGTAGGTTAAAAATACCTTAATAGTAGGGTGGATACACCCAGTTAGTGGGTTAATGGTACCTATTTAGTAGGCTAGAACTACCTAGCGGGTAGGTGTATATTACCTATAAAGTAGGTTAAAAATACCTTAATAGTAGGGTGGATACACCCAGTTAGTGGGTTAATGGTACCTATTTAGTAGGCTAGAACTACCTAGCGGGTAGGTGTATATTACCTATAAAGTAGGTTAAAAATACCTTAATAGTAGGGTGGATACACCCAGTTAGTGGGTTAATGGTACCTATTTAGTAGGCTAGAACTACCTAGCGGGTAGGTGTATATTACCTATAAAGTAGGTTAAAAATACCTTAATAGTAGGGTGGATACACCCAGTTAGTGGGTTAATGGTACCTATTTAGTAGGCTAGAACTACCTAGCGGGTAGGTGTATATTACCTATTAAGTAGGTTAAAAATACCTTAATAGTAGGGTGGATACACCCAGTTAGTAGGTTAATGGTACCTATTTAGTAGGCTAGAACTACCTAGCGGGTAGGTGTATATTACCTATAAAGTAGGTTAAAAATACCTTAATAGTAGGGTGGATACACCCAGTGAGTAGGTTAATGGTACCTATTTAGTAGGCTAGAGCTACCTAGCGGGTAGGTGTATATTACCTATAGAGTAGGTTAATGATACCTATTTAGTAGGTTGCTAGTACCTATTCAGTTGGTTTAAACTACCTAGCGGGTAGGTGTATATTACCTATAAAGTAGGTTAAAAATACCTTAATAGTAGGGTGGATACACCCAGTTAGTGGGTTAATGGTACCTATTTAGTAGGCTAGAACTACCTAGCGGGTAGGTGTATATTACCTATAAAGTAGGTTAAAAATACCTTAATAGTAGGGTGGATACACCCAGTTACTAGGTTAATGGTACCTATTTAGTAGGCTAGAACTACCTAGCGGGTAGGTGTATATTACCTATAAAGTAGGTTAAAAATACCTTAATAGTAGGGTGGATACACCCAGTTACTAGGTTAATGGTACCTATTTAGTAGGCTAGAACTACCTAGCGGGTAGGTGTATATTACCTATAAAGTAGGTTAAAAATACCTTAATAGTAGGGTGGATACACCCAGTGAGTAGGTTAATGGTACCTATTTAGTAGGCTAGAGCTACCTAGCGGGTAGGTGTATATTACCTATAGAGTAGGTTAATGATACCTATTTAGTAGGTTGCTAGTACCTATTCAGTTGGTTTAAACTACCTAGAGAGTAGGTTGCTGGTACCTATTTAGTTGGTAAGAAGTACCCAATCACTAGGTAGTCCTAACTATCTTAATTGGTACTATTAACTGACTAAATTAGGTAATATCAACCTAGCCGCTAGGTAGCACAAACTATCTCGATTTTTAATGGGTCAGTTCTCACCGAAATGGCAGCGGCCGGCAGTAGTTGTGAGCAGTTTCAGTGCTAAAATTTGCAAATTACAGCAGCATTAATTATAGCAGTTGTGAGCAGTTTTAACTCCTCACAACTACTGCCGGCCGCTGCCATCTCTATGAGAACTGACCCATTAAAAATATTTGTGCTACCTTGCGATTACGGTGATACTATTACCTATTTAGTTTATAGTACCAATTAAGTTGATAAGGGCTACCTAGTAATTAGATAGATACTCTTATGTTGGGTTTTATAAAGGCCCGTTATATCAAATATCCGACCTAAGTATATAATATTAAGGGGCTTTTATAAAACCCAGCCTAAACGAACTAAATAGGTACTTATCATACTCTACTTCCGAGACAGTTTAAACCAACTGAATAGATCTTAGCAACCTACCTTACACATAGCTCTAAACGTACTAAGTAGGCACCTATAACCCATTCACCAAGCAGAAACGATGCTGAAAGCAAACAAATATTTATGTTACAATTTATTTAAAATCATATAACAGTAATTATTTTGAAACAGTAACTTAAATGTTTTACCTTATAATTATGTACTTGGCTACATAATCTATGTACTTATTAAAGTAATTCACAATAACTTAAATTACAAACTATAACAATGACTATATTTTTACAGTTACTACAAGTTATAACTTGTAACTAATATTGGCTACATTATCACGATGTATTATCGCCTTCATTGGGTGTTTCTTTGAGAATGTGCATATTCGGCTATTTCAAATAAAGCTGCGACAATGTACACATAAACTGTTCTTTACATACTTTTTATATAGTTTAATAAGTTTTATTTAAACATAATCTATGCACAGTCAGATGTCACAAATGTAAATAAGTAACTAAAAAACCTAGTAAGTAATCAATGTTTGTAGAAGGGACAATGATAATATTATTCATTTAATTATTAGAAAGCAAAGTATTTTTTTGAAAATGGTAATTATATCTAAGGACGAATGGTAATTATTACTAAGGAAACGTAATTAGATAATTTAATATGGGAATTAGAAATAGAACAAAAATATGAATCAATTATTAATTTATTTTCACTATATATATTATTTCACTAAATATATAATAGTAAGTAATTAACATAATTATTTATTTATATTGTATAATGTTTATTGCTGAGGGCAAGTTTTAATGGAAAGGAGGTTGCTGTAGACTTTTATAAAATTTTGTTCTTGGACTTTTGTAAATTACCTAACAAAGTATTTTTAAATATTTTAATAATAATTACTACCCAGTCCTACTACTACCCAGCCCTACTACTACCCAGCCCTACTACTACTCAGCCCTACTACTACCCAGCCCTACTACTACCCAGCCCTACTACTACCCAGCCCTACTACTACCCAGCCCTACTACTACCCAGCCCTACTACTACCCAGCCCTACTACTACCCAGCCCTACTACTACCCAGCCCTACTACTACCCAGCCCTACTACTACCCAGCCCTACTACTACCCAGCCCTACTACTACCCAGCCCTACTACTACCCAGCCCTACTACTACCCAGCCCTACTACTACCCAGCCCTACTACTACCCAGCCCTACTACTACCCAGCCCTACTACTACCCAGCCCTACTACTACCCAGCCCTACTACTACCCAGCCCTACAGCCCTACTACTACCCAGCCCTACTACTACCCAGCCCTACTACTACCCAGCCCTACTACTCTACCCAGCCCTACTACTACCCAGCCCTACTACTACCCAGCCCTACTACTACCCAGCCCTACTACTACCCAGCCCTACTACTGCCCAGCCCTACTACTACCCAGCCCTACTACTACCCAGCCCTACTACTACCCAGCCCTACTACTACCCAGAAGTACGTTGTTCACGTAACGCCACGCGATGTGCACGTTTTGAGAGAAACACCCCATTACAGAGTTCGTGACAGAACGCACCACTACATTCCACTTGTGTACAGTCGAGGAAACTGAATTACGCCTTTAGTCGCTGAGTACCTAAAACGCAGTCCGCCAATGTCGCGTTATGCCTAGACCTAACAAGATATTGGCATATTGCTATTTAGACCGATTGCGTTTTAGTTGAAAGAAAGTGCCAGACTATATGCTTGGCATCTGGTCTGCGCCCGCCTTTAAGATATATTCGCGGAATGAAAAGGCTGACCAGCTTTGAAATAAATTAATTTATGCGTTTCAAGCACATGTTCCCTTTTTATCTGTGGACCATGTAGTGAAATGACATTCATTGTGACGGAATGTGTCATACTCGGTCGATAAAGCAAATACCAATAACTTATATTGAGCAAAGAAAACCAACCTTTTCATTCTGCGATAGTACAATGATGTATGAAATTGCCTTCGCTATTGGAAGACAGAGCGCACCGCTACATTAAAGTTGTGTACATTTGTACATAAGTCAAATAAATAATTTATAATATATACATCGTTAAGGGTATAGCCTGGGAATGTCCAAAAAAGCATAATACTCGTCTAACAAGTAATATGCCGTTACCTCCTAGTTCAAATAAAGTGAACTTGAGCTACACTATGCGCTACAAATAATACAACGGTAAGAACCATTTTTTGAAATCATAGATATAACTCCAGGGGCGATATTGAAGCCAGCGCAACTTGAACAGTGGGCTCAATATGAGTTGTGTACATTTGTACATAAGTCAAATAAATAATTTATAATATATTATACATCGTTAAGGGTAGTCGCTGAAGGATCCCTGCTCTGCTATAACAT